>CM031385.1:11591283-11925776 GCA_018350135.1 Citrus trifoliata | reverse complement strand
AAATTGCAAGCATTAATACATGTAGTACTAAAAAAAAAAGTCGATAATATAACACCTAATTTGGTTGAAACAAGACTAGGTCATAACTTATGCACGTTATATACACGTAAGTCTTTATGGATCATTTGTTTTTGAAAAGCACTGGCTTCTCAATTCGATCCAGGAAACTTTAATCAGGTTAGTTGGCTGCTTAATTGGAGAAAGAGACAGGATACATGATGCTGACTCTCGTCTGTCTCTTCCTGCTAAAGAATTTATCTCATTAATAATCTGTCAGCTGGAATTCGTGGCAATATATTAACCATGTTATTAATGAAAATTCTCTACCGTTAATGCTATCTAGGCTGGCAAAGTTTTGTTTATCTTTTGAGCTTTGAAAAAAAGCATTTTGAATGCGCATGACTTAGACCTTTGTGACTCTGACTCTATTTTGCACCATTTACTCAAATTTGGCTATAATTTGCCAGCAAATATCAATTAATGTTGTTGTTGCATGCCTTACTGAAATGAACCCATTATATCGAGAGGTGTCGACCTCCAATTGCATGATTAGAGTATTTTTAGAAGATCCTTAAAATGAGTCACCTCTTATTTAAACAGCCATTAAAAGTTTTAGATTTTTTTAATAAAACCACTTAGAGATTGGGGGCTAGAAAAGACTTGTATCTGTCAAATCAACAATAAATTAAATATATAAAGAGGGGATTATAAATCAAAACCTTCTAAAATCATCAAAAGAAAAAAAAAACCATCATTCCTATAGTGACATGAGAAATAACCTACCTATCTAAATAGAGAATACTAGATAAACTTGTAAGAAGATTCTGAGAATTTAAGAAAAGACGACTAACTTGATGAGTGCAAATCCAATTGGTCAGAAAATCAATAGTAGAAGTAGCCTCTTGAAGCACATGTCTAACCAAATAGGAGAGGAAGATATCAAAGCACACACACGACGCAACAAATAAGCACAATCCTAGCGAATACGACTCCACGAATGAATCTAAGAAACAATCATGGTCGAATCCGACTCTATCTCAAACAAAGAGCAACCATACTAAGCACCAAGCTCCAACACCTCACAAACAGTATAAACTCAGTATAAAGTATTGGCTGGTAACCAAGAAAAGATCCAAAAGCAACCAAAACCACACATCGATGATCTTGGAGAATACCACCTGAAGCAACCATCCCAGGATTACCCTTAGAGCAACCACCCACAATCAACTTTGCAACTTCAGGAACCGGCCCATTCAAAAAACTAAATGAATCAACCTACTAAGTGCAGCTGTAACATTCAAACCCTCCACAATTTGAGAACACAAAAACTCCCCTTAGTTGAGAAAGCTTAAAGTGAAAAATGAAACTAGCAATCCTAAGATCTGGTACCACCTGATAGATAACTGCATCAACAAAGAAAGATTGGGAATCAAACCTAGAAACATTATAGGCCTTCCAAACTTGCCACAAAATGAAGTAAGCAGGAGGACTTGAAGATGACTACGAGAAACGGCACACTGCCGCCAATGAAGAAGCAAAGCATGAGGGTTAAAAAAGCGACATCTCTTATACTCAAAATCCTCTAAAAATGATCCCAAACCAGGCGAACCTGTGGCCAATCAATAAATAAATGCCGAAAAGTCTCAGCAGCCTGACCACAAGTACACCGAGAGACCATACAAAAACCCTGTAGACATAAGACATCATCAATAGCCAAAAACCTATGCAACAAATTCCATAGGAAAAAAGACCCAAGGCAGGATATGGTTGCTAGATAACCGAAAACCTCATCCCTCGGCCTAGAACAATGCACAAGCTCCCAAGCCGATCGCAAGTGAAAAATGCCATTAGGGGAAATATCCTATTGAATCAAATTTGGCTCCCCAGTAGAAATATGAACCAATAAAATTTGCTTAAAAATGGAAGAGGGTAACACATCCTGTAGCTTACCTTTATCCTCGCTAATAAAAGGAAATGACACCATAGAAGCCGCTGCAAGATTATAAATGACTAAAGGACAAGAGGCCAACTAACAATCATACTAAAAACTAACTCCCCACTAAAAATATTTGAGATGCTTGAATATAGTGAAAACAGTAGTTGTTTTTCTCTTAATTAAATTGCTTGAATTTTACAATATATGAAGATGTTTAAGATGCTATAATAGGAAAAACAATATTTTGGGCAATTATCCACCGATCACCTAAATTTTCAAGCTATTTAAAAAATAAAATAAAATCTTTTTTTAGGGCTAATTTCTAATTAAAGTTACAAAGTGCTGCAATTGTCCACTATTGTATTAACTCTGTTAAAGAAAATAATAGAATAACAAAAAAAAAACTTTTTATCCTTAAACATAGAACAACTATTTTACCCTAGCTAAATGACAAAAAAAGAAAGATTGCAAAACAAACTGAATTATTTTCATAAATAAAACAAAATATATGTAACTTAAACGATAAATCTTATTTATACTTATATTTTAATTTTAATTTTTTAATTGTACAATTTGATTGGATTTTCATATTGGATCCGAATCAAATCCGAAGCTAGGTCTTGGATTACTATTGCGTAAACGACGTCATTTTTGTTTGTTTAGGTCAAATGACAAATTTACCCTTTGATGTCAGCAAAGTTATAACAACATGTATATGGAAGTGGATGCATGCAAGAAAATGTAATTTCAGGCAGAAATCAGTAGAAAAAAAAAGGATATGTGTATTTTAAAAAAACACGAAAAAACAAGTGGTCGATGGATAATTGCACTTACAATAATTATACTTAATCAATTAGCCATTGTGATGAATCCACTGTGACATATGTTGTTACTCTATTTTACATCAAAATTCTGGCTTAGACGAGATGTTGGAAATCCTTTTACTATGGCAATACAAACTACCATCTTTGTTGCTAGTTGTGACTTGTCCTTATTAGCCTCCCTCAAGCTAGGCAATGACGTGCAATGAACACCTAGCTTGGTTCGTAGCATGAGAAATTGATGCTTCCTCAAAGGTTTTATAAGAGTGTTTGCAATCTGAAGATGCGAAGGCACGTGTCGTGTAAATAATGATCCCTTAGTCATATGAATTACACTCATATTATCACAAAGAAGTGTATGTGCTTTCGGAATACATAAACTCAATATCTTTAAATAGATATGTGAGCCATGTCAATTTCTTCCAAGATAAATGCAGAATCTTGTTGTACTTCATCTTGTAATCGGACATCCAACCCAATCAGAATGCAAAAAGGCATAGAGCTTGAGAGAGCATTAAGACAAAAATCTAAGGCCAAAGTCAAAGGCACATTTAAGGTAATGAATAAATCTTTTCACTTTTTTCATATTGGCTTTTGTTGGCGCTTAGAAATGTTCAGAGACCCGATTGACAACAAATGTGATATGTGGCCTTATGTAGGTGGGATACTGAAGGCTTCTAACTAGACCTCTATATTCAATCGCATCCACAAGTTTATTATCATTCGAACACGGTATTGATCGTACAACAATTAACTTGTTGTTAAGAGAACAATCCTGCATCGGTGCCTTTGAAAGAAGGCCTATAGTGTACTTCGCTTGAGATAGAAAGATGCCATGCGTGAATTGTTGAACTTCAATGCCGAAGAAATAATTTAGATTACCAAGATCTTTTAAAGCAAACTTTGAGGTGAGATTGTTGATAATTAATTGAATTTCCTTCTCATTATTTCTTGTAATTATCACATCATCAACATAAATTAATATAAGAATAAGAATGGATTTGTTGTTAATATAAACAAAGAGTTGTCAACTTTGTTACTAGAAAATCCAAGAGAAATTGTCAACTTTGTTACTAGAAAATCCAAGAGAAATTAAGGCTTAAGAAAGACACTTAAACCACTCTCTAGATGCCTATTTTGGGCCATAGAGCAATTTTGGAAGTTTGCAAACATATGATGGATGACATGAATTGTGAAACTCGGGTGACTGCTTCATGTGGACAATGTCCTTTAATAGTCTATGAAGAAAAATGTTGTGAACATCTAGATGCTTGATAAGCCATTTTGAGCTTACAACAATTCCAAGTATAAGGCGAATAATTGAGTTTGGGAATTTGTGTGAATCCCTTGGCAACTAATCGAGTTTTATACCGATCAATGGTTCCATCTTCACTATATTTGATATGATATACCCACTTCAATTCGATGACATTAACATTGTTAAGCCGCAACACAAAGACCATGTTTGATTTTTAATGCAATGCTTGAAACTCTTCTTTCATAGCTTGAATCCAAATTGGATTCTTTAAGGCAGTTTTGAGTGTTTTGTGTTCAATTTGACTATTGTGGCTGGTCTAAAGGACTAACTTATTTTGTTTGAGTTTATTACGTGCCATCATGGGATGAGTATTTAGGCTTTGTGGTTCTACGATAGTGTTTGGTATTTTAAGTTCCAAAAATAAGCGATTGGATATGTCAAGATAAGTGAATTTGTAGCAAAGCTATTGTCTGTATTTGTGGACAAATTGGTTGGTTCAGTTGCATATGAACTATGAGAATTTGGATCATTAGTACTCGAGGGTTGCATTGCATGTGGAGATTCCAAAATATTTGGAATTGCTTCTGAGTTGTGTAGAGTTGTTGAACTAGTAAAAGAAGTATTCAAATTGTCTTCAAAATTGTCTTGCTACAAATTTGAAATAATTGGAAAAGTAACGTTTGAGTTGTTGTCCAAATTCGCATCCACATGGGCCATAAATTGCACATATAGTGTTGATATTGTTGTGCCTTTAGAATTGTTTGTTTTAAAAGCACGTGAATCATTAAAATTTTCATAATTGGGAGAATTCTTTGAAAGCCACTAGTCTTGTTGAGGGAAAGTGGTCAATGTACTTTGTTCCTGTACATTAAAAAAGATGATGTTAATTTTTTAATGGTAAATTATTTTCATAAAAAACCACATGCCTTGATATATATTAATCTCCAGTTGTAGACAACAATATCCTTTATAGAGGGGACTATAGCCTATGAAAACACCTGGATATGATTTTTTATCAAATTCTATTTTACTATAATCCCGAAGATAAGGAAAGCATCTACAAGCTAGGACTTTAACCCTTTATAGTTTGGTAATTTTTTGAAAGGAAATTCATAAGGGCTTTTGTTTTTTAAAGTAGAAAAAGGTAATATGTTAATGATATATGTTGTTGCAAGAAAACAATCTACCTATAATTTGAGTAGCAATGAAGCATGAAACATCTTAGTTAAGGCTATCTTATTGATGTGTCTATGTTTTCTCTCAACAACACCATTTTCCTCCAGAGTGTATGGACATGAAATTTGTCTTGTGATACTGCAATTTTCAAGATGTTTGATGAAGACAATAGAATTAAATTCCCTTCCTCCATTGCTTTGAAATATTGTGATCTTTTTGTACAATTGATTTTCAACTTGTTTTTGAAATTTCAAGAAGCACCCAGAGAAATCATATTTTTATTTTAAGGGATATAACCAACTAAAACATGAGTACTCATCTACAAATAATACATAGTAATGAAAATGTTGAGTAGAAGTAATGGGAGCTGGACCCATAAATCACAATGCACTTTTTGTAAAGCAAAATTTGCTTTATTATTAGATAAGTTAAAGATTTCTTACAACTTTTGTCCAATTGGGAGGAAACACAAATATAGGGTGCATTAGACCAACTAGGAATGTTAATAAAATTATTGCGTTTTAAAGCCTCTAAGATTTTAAGATTGGCATGGCCAAGCATTTTGTGCCATAAACTAGAAACGCTAGATTTTCCTTTAATTGCGTTAAAGGCAGCATGAAAGTCTCTTTCCAAGGTGTATAGCTTCCCTTGCTTACTCCCTTTTGCGAGAACCTTATTTTCCTTGCTCTTCATAATAAAACCATTAGTGTTAAATTCAAAAACACATTTAATATCATCAATGAATTGTCCTATTGATAAAAGGCTCTTTTTCAGTTTTGGAATAACTAGAATATTATTTAAGTGTAAAGTACCATGATTTGTATTTAAATAAGCAGAACCAATATGTAAAATATTTAAATCTTGACCATTGCCAATAATTATTTTGTCATTACCTCTATAAGACTTTACATGATCAAGATTACCTATGTTATTTGTCATGTGTGATGTTGCTCTAGAATCCACATAGAACTGTTAATCATTATTGTCTTGATGATTCATGGAAGCTAGGGCTTGTACATCCTCTTCATTGTCAGTGTCGTATCTGTTCCAACACTCAGCAGCACTATGTTTACATTTACGACAGATTTGGCAAACAATAACTTCTTCATCTAAGGTATTTTTTTATTTGGTTTTTTAGGTTGCTATTGCGGTCTATGGTTATTGCCATTGCAATTGTTGTAGTTGCTGGGGTAATTTCTGCCACTTGGGTTGTGTTGAGATCCTTTGCCCTGGTATGGAGGTCTCCCATCTCTTTGATTCCTCCCTTTTCCATGTTGACCAAAGAAGGTTTGGTTTTGATTTGTGCCGAGTCTAGCTTCTTCATCTTTTTCTACCATCACAATGCATTCATAGTTTTGGAGAGCGTTAATAAATTGTTTGAGGCTAGGTATGGAGGTTTAGCGAGCATTGCAGTTTTGAAGTTAGTGTATTTGGGACCTAAAACTCTTGCAATTTGAAAGATTTGTTATCATCGTTCATTGGTTTTCCAATGGTTGCCAACTTATTGCAAAGGCCCTTGAATTTCTTAAGAAATTCATCAAGCTTGGATGATCCTTTCTTCAGAGAATAAAGGCTATCTTTTTGCCATGCTTCTTGTTCCTTAGTTGCAGGCAACATGTTTGTAAGCCGATAACCATGCTCAACACATCTTCATTCATCATACTCCTGAGCTAAGTAGTAAGAAGTCTATTATTTTTTTTCCACATGAGAAAATTTAGATTATTTATCTCCTTCCTATCTTGCTTTATCATCTTCGGTGGAGTTTTAGCATCAATTATATGGTGATTTAGCCCAAGGGTGAATATAAGGGGTTAAACCTGAAAAATCCAAAGAAGATAATTTTCGGTGTTGAGTTTGATTGGAACCAAACTCGAACACTAATGGAAAGATTTAAGGGATAAGGATGGTGCTGAATTTGAACTTGAATCCATGAGGTGAAAACATTAATTGTTTTTCTCTTAATTCAATTAGAAAATTATTTTTACAAATATATAAAGATGTTCAAGATTTTGTAAAAGGGAAGACAATATTTACAATAGTTATACTAATCAACTAGCCATTTTGATGAATCCACCGTGACATATGCTGCTACTCTATTTTGTATCAATTGTGGCTTAAATGAGATGTTGGAAATCCTTTTGCTATGGCAACATAAACTAGCATAGTTGCTGCTAGTTGTGACTTGTCCTTATCACCCATGACCAACCAACCAAAGAACATAAGGCCCAGCAACACACCGAATCAAGTAGAGGCATCTCTAGTGAGGGGAGGTAGGATATTGAAACTTAATCATATTTGGATGTGTAGCTCTGCAATACTTAGGGCCAGTTAGGGATTGTGGAAGCTGATAAAATAAGATACTTGTGCTGTGTGGATAAAATAAGTTGCTGATTAAAAAAGTAGCTTGGCATTTGGTAAGCTGTACTGTTGCAGTTGCTGTGAATTTGAAAAGTTGAGTATATGCGTTTGGTAAATTTTATTACAAAAGTGTTATTCTATTATATAATGACCAAAATAGACATACGTGTTTATTACTTTTTATTTTTAGAGTATGTTTAATAAAATTTTTTAGAGATATCTTTCTTCTTAAATATGTAAAATTATATTAAAAAACTCAGTTTAAAAAATCTAAAGAACTTTATAATCTGCTACATAAAATATGATAAAGATAAAGATATGATTTATACATTAAGGTTTATGGATAAATAAGACATATATTATAAAGGTATGATAGCTTATTAAATAAGTTACTTGTGAAAAGCAACCCCCTACCTGCTTTTAAAAGCTGCTGATAAAATGGAGAAAATTATGAAATAAACTGCTTTTATAAAATTTACCAAATACTATTTTTATTAAAAATTATAAAATAAATAGTTTATTGAATTTCAACTGCAATCCCAAACGGACCCTTAGACTTCATATAAAATTCCCATAACGAACTTTGCTCCCAAAAACGCCACCAAAACTTGATCTAAAAAGCCTCAGCTATATCACTAAAGTTTTAAATTGTTCTTTTTTCCTTTTAATAATAAGGAATAGCTTCTCCTTGTTTAAAATAATATTATATTATTTGTTATATCATTATTATTGAAGAGAAAGAGCTATGATAGCTACATATTGCAATTATAGAGGGTAGTTAAATTTAATGAGAGGAATTTGATTAAAATAATATAAATTTATTTATATTTAATAAAATTCTATGATGCCGTGATTAAATCATGGCATCAATATCGTAATTATTGTATACTGTTAGATTAGATCAATGATTCACAATAATTATAACATAATAAAAGAATTTACTTAAAAAATATTTAACAAATTAAATACTATTTTAAAACTAAAATTTAACCAATCAAAAATTAAAAAAAAATATTTGCCTTTTAAAAAGAAGGAAAAATATAAAAGGCAAAATTCGATCCTTAATTAACGTATTGTGAAAGAGAAAGACATACGAGCCGTTGTGTTAACTTTTACTTAGGTGCGCCATCGATACATCTGTAGCTTATAACCATTCTTGAGTCGATTTTCTTCCTCATTTCAACTACTAAATATCTATTGTCGTTGTTGCCATCTTGGTTTGTTTGCCTTCACTTGCACAAGGTAAGGTGAACTAGGCTTCAATGATTTTTTGAAAGGGTAGATTTTCTCTTGGATTACAGAGCTGAATATAGTTTTCTTTGCTTTAGTGCTTAGATTTGTTGATATCATGTTCACTTTACACTTTTAATCTATTTTAATCCTTGGCTTCTGATACAACTCAAAAGTATATTACTCACAAGTATAAGAGTATCTAATTATAATATAACTTGGTTAGTCTGAGGTCAAACTACAGGGAATTTAAAATCTAGTTGTCAATTTGTTAAACAAAGAAAATTAATTGCGAGAAAATAAATCACTAGAAATCAATTTAAAAATATGTTAAGGTCACGGGATCCACTCTCATTTATTCAAACTAAAATTTTAACACTCTCTCATTTTTATATTTTATCTCACTTTTATCAGTTAATTATTTTATCATTTAATTTTTAACTAACTATGTGTGTGGATAAATATGGAATAAAGTACCTAATGTGTACTATTGTATTCATGTGTCGATATTATGTCAAAATACCATACAGATCCAAGAGAATTTATAAATTAACATAACATAAAAATAACCAGAAAAGAATAAAATAAATTTGAAAACTTACTTGAGAAAATAATAAATTTAATAGTTTGAAACCTTGAGCTTCACCCTTCACCTTAACTTAGTAAAATTAGCCACTCATATTGAAAGAAAACACAATACTCTTTTTATTTAATAAACTTTTGAAATATGTTACAAGAAAAATTGATATAGAAGGAAACGAGAAAAGAAAAGAAAGAAAGAAAGAAATTCTCCAGCTCCTCACTCAGTTCCCTCTTGGCTACAACTCTCTCTCGGCTTACTACTTTATTGGCTTTTCTCCCTCTTGGCTCTCCTAGCTCTCTACATCTCCTTGCCTTTTATAGGCAATGAATTATGCATTCTTTGGCTTTTTAGTAACAATGTTTTACACAATAAGTGAAAAACTAATTATTTCATCCTTATTAAATGTATACTTTTTAGTGTTAATCATACTCACTGTCAATTTAAGCGATTAAAATTTTAGTGAAATTTCAAAACCAAATTGAATTTTTTTTTAAAATTTTGTTTACTTCTTTCATTAGATTAATAACAACAATCAAATAAAAGTATAAACATTATTTTTAGTTTAAAGAAAATCACACCCACACAAATCAATTGAGTAAAATCATGTAAAATGATCAATTATCAAAGCTATGTTAATCAAGATACTTTTAAGAATGATACGTCAAACCCAAAAATTCACGGTTAAGAGTGACTTTCTCAAAAAAAAGTATACCCTAGAAAAACTGTCACTCTATAACGTGGTAGATTGAGAAAATGGTAAAATAATGTCACATGCTCTCACCAAGATGAAATAATAATGCCCACAACTTACAAATAAATGATCTCAAGTTCAAGGAATTACTAGCAAAATTTATTTATATTTTTATGCATTACCACATCTTTTAGTCCATATTACTAACTTTTACTTCAGACTATAGTTCCTTAAAATCGAGAAGGACTTTCATTAGGACGTAACGTAGGCTAGGGTCATGGCTAACAAAAGAGAGTAATAGGAAAAAAAAATATATGCTTGAAAAATAGGAGACTTTTTGGAGATTACAAGGTGTTTGGAATTTTTTTCATTTTTTTTTTCATTTTATTTTGGGAAATTTACACTCGTCCACCTGTTTGTTTTGTCTTTTTCAAAAATACACAAACATTTTTTTTTCAGCGCGCCACCTGAAGTTTGTTTTTTGTTGCATTCATCCACTTCCATCTAATTTCCGTTAGTGGATTTAACGGAATGTTAATGAAATGACATTTTTACCCCTCAAAATTACAATTTAACCCAAAATAAGTAGAAATTAGAGATAAATTGGATAAATTTAATTTTTTTAAAGGTTGATGGTAGAAATTGGAGGAAAATAGTGTTTGTTACTTGCTAAATTTAGAAAATTTGTATTTATTTTTTTGAAAGAAAAAAAATACACAAAAAATAAATACAAATTTTTTAAATTTAGCAAACAATAAACATTATTTTTCCAAAAAAATAAATACAAATTTTCTAAATTTAGTAACAAACAAACACTAGTTTCCTCCAATTTCTAGCATCCACCTTTGAAAAAAATTAAATCCATCCAATTTATCTCTAATTTCTATTTATTTTGGGTTAAATTGTAATTTTGAGGGGTGAAAAGGTTATTCCGTTAAATTCACGGACGGAAATTAAATGGAAGTGGACGAATGCAACAAAAAGTAAACTTCAGGTGGCGCGCTGCAAAAAAAAAGTGTTTGTATATTTTTTAAAAAGGCAAAACAAACAGGTGGACGGTTGTAAATTTTCCTTTTATTTTTTCATAGAACCATTATTAAGAATACATAATTATCCCTATTTTCAAACATAATTGGGTGGTGGAAAAAATAAACCATAAAGTGATACTCCACATCGGAGTGGGACAGGATGATAGGTTATCAAATAAAAAGTTATTATTATTATTATTATTACTTTTAAAGGCAAAAAGGGGTTAACTATAGATACTTTGTAATAAGGTTGACTAGAAAGGCTCAAATGGATCAAAGATGACATTTTGTCATCTTTTAGAGTTCTAAATAATCTTTCATATCTACTAGTTCAATAGACTTTTAGATGCGGCTGCACAAGATTTCTCTTTTTTTCACTTTTTGATTTTACTTGAAAGAAAATATAGAGATCCTATATAATAAATCATGAAGCTGTACAGACAAACATGGTTACTCTCCAAGAATAATAGGTTTAAAAACTTGTTTGGACTTTTTATAACATGTGCATTCCTCCAAATGGCTTAATCAATTTTACTCATCAAATTTCTCAATTTACGTTTCAATATACAAAGGGGAAAAGATAGTGTAACATAACTCAAGGTCAAAGATAATACAAATACCAAAATTTGAAAATTATCATGTTATCCAATGTTAAAAGATCACATCGAAAAAGAAAACTTTTTTTTAGTTAAAGAAAACACTAAAAAAAATTAGGACTGATTGGAGAAACTTAAGGAAGATGATTAAGAGAAAAAGTGCAAAAGAGAGAAAAAAGAAGTTAGAAAACAATTTTTTTTCAAAACAAAATACTAAAATTAAGAAGATTGTTTCTAGAGACACTACATTCTATATTCTACCATCTTCGACTCAAATTTTTATGCAAAGTTAGTCTTTACAATAAAAATTAGTAAAAACATCACCAGGACTGAGACATTCTACAATTGTCAACTATTATCTCCCCCTCAACCTCAATGATACATTGTCCTCAATATCTTAGAAGAAAGGAGCAGAGTTTATGAGACATCACCTAGTCACTGCTGGAAAATCTTTACAAATGGAGAGTTAAATCTAATTTATACTTTTTACGAGAGTTACCGCCATCGTCATCAGTTGCCCAATCCAACGCCAAAGTCATGGGATATGGTTCTAATTTGTAAGCTTACAAAAGATAAAGTAACTCGTTAGCAGTAGGAGCACAAATAAAGAGGTTTTTTTTCCTGATGGTGGAATGAAATAATTTTTAATTGCATAATTAAGAAATGTTATTAAGCCATTATAAAAGTTATTAACATTTAATAAACCAATGGGTTTTTTATGGATATTCAAATGAACTCAAGAAGCAAATGTAATTAGTGTCTCTAAAGTTGTAAGATCTTCTAAGACAACTAACTCTTCTCTAGTTGATGGGTTTGGTAGACATCCTAAAGGTTTTAAGACTTTTGGAATAATGCATAACACTTGGCTTCCTCGAACGAAAACAACTTCAGAGACAAGCTTTTATAACCCTCGGTCACCTTCTCCATATATAAGATGTAGTTGTCTCTCTGCTATAGCATTACCAAGATCTATAACTGCCTGAACGAACTCCTTATACTTTCCATAGCGAAATCTAGAAAGTACACAAATGTTCTTAAGTTGTCTGCTTTAAGTTGCTGTCATTAGAACAATTCTGAAAAGAAACAATTTGTGAGTGCTTGAAAAAAAGCTCTTATTTAAAGATCTTGGTGACGGACACAATGATACACATCTATAAATGGGTGGTGTGTTTGTCAAATGACACATGTCATCCTTAACGAATTTTAGTTTACTCATATTTTACTCATGTCATCCTTAATGAATTTTGCTCATGTCATGATTTACAGAAACCATTCCTAAAGTTTTACAATGTGGTTTTTTGCAAACAAGTCTTACACAGTTAGAACATTTAGAGCCAAGTCGCTTAACTCTTCTTTTTTTAGTGAATGTGCTTTTACCAAAACCAGGCATATAGGAAACAAATGGATTAGAAAACTCACCTGCCAGTCGGACCTTTTCTTTAATTAACTAATTAATGTTAGTAGGGATCTCATTGATCATTAACAAACATAGTTCTTCACAATAACTTTTGTAAATCTTCTTAAGAGCATTTTGAGGGAGAGATGGAAAACACTTAAACAGTTTATAATGTATTTCTTCCATGCTTGATTTTGGGGTTCAGTTATTGTGGGAAACTAAAAATACCGACTTAAAAGGTCATGGAGTACCGTTATCCGCCATTTATATGGGAAAGTGGATTTAACAAAACAAATCAAATCTGCAAAATCAAATCAAAAGTGAAGAACAACAACAAAATTTAAAAAAAAACACACAAGGAATATAACTCACCTTTGTCTTTTTATTAAATTTACCACCAGTTCCAATTGTAGTTTATAAATATCATCCTCTATTTCTTTGAGTTGTCTTTCTAAATCTTTAACGTGAGATACTAACTTTGGTAGTTGTAGATCTCAAATAGAATGTGATTTACAAAATTGGAGAAAGTTTCTCAGGTAAAATTTCACATGTAAAAGTTCTTTAAGATGTTAAAAAATGATCCTTTTTATTGAGGTACTCATGACAAATATAAAAATTGGTGAGCTAAAACAAAATTGTCAAACAATACACAATTAAAAATAATGTAACGCACTCCATTTAAGAAATACAAAAGAAAAAAATCAACGGATGGTAAAATAACAATAAACAAAAATTAAAAATTAAAACAAAAGGCTCAATTAAGATTTAGTGGGTTAGTCAAATTTATTTCGGTATTTGTTTCACGTGGTTGGTATTCCAGATATGCTTTCAATCTTTGACCATGAACTTTAAATGTGATATCATCCTTTGGATTCTTAATTTCTACCATTTTTTACAACAAATGGACCATTCCACTTTAACTTTAACTTCTCTGAAAATAAATGGAGACGGGAATTATAAAGCAAAACTTTTTAACCTCTTTTATCATGAAAAACTTTAGTTCTTACCTTAATAATTCTGGAATTTTGATATGCATAATTCTTTAATTTCTCAAGTTCATTGAATTACAATTTACGCACATTACCAGCATCATCAAGATTTGAATTAAAAGGTTTAATGGACCAAAATGATTTATGTTCAAATTCAACTGGTAAGTGGCAAGGTTTACCATAAACAAGCCGATAAGGTGACATTCCCAAAGATGTTTTAAAGGTAGTACGATATGCCCAAAGTGCATCAGTTAGTCGAAGAGACTAATCTTTATGGTTTGGATTAACTATCTTTACTAAAATTTGTTTTATTTCTCTATTTGCTAATTCAACTTTACCACTTGTTTGAGGGTAATAAGGGATAACAGTTTTATATGTAATTCTATATTTCTTCATTAAGGACTCAAATGACTTATTACAAAAATACTTACCTCCATCACTGATAATGGCTCGAGGTATTCCAAATCTACTCAAAAGATTTTCTTTTAAAAAATGGATCATAATCTTGTGATCATTATGCCGACAAGAAATCACCTCGATCCATTTTGAAACATAATCAATAGCAACCAAAATGCATACAAATCCAAATGCTGATGGAAAAGGGTCCATAAAATCAATTCCCAAACAATCAAATATTTCAATGGCAACAATGAGATTTAAAGGTATTGTGTTTCGCTTTGAAATGAACCTTACCATTTGACAATTCTTACACACTTTGCAGAATGCATGTGAATATTTAATAATGTAGGCCAATAAAATCCACACTGCATTATTTTTGCATCTGTCGGTTTTGAAGAAAAACATATAATCTTTCTGTTTAATTGTTAAGTTAAATTCTTGAAGTAGCAAAATCCATCGTATCAACCTTGGTTTGACATCCTATTTCGACATTAAATATCTTACATCAGCATGATCAGAATAAACAATAGTAGATAAACTAATTAAATATGAACGATATTTATCCAAAGTAAATATTACAACAAGTAATTCTTTTTCAGTTGTTGTGTAATTCATTTGATCACCATTTGAAGTTCATTTGATCACCATTTGAAGTTCTACTTGCATAATAGATGACAAAGGGCTTACATTCCTTTTTTTGGCCAAGAACAATGCCAACGGCATAATCACTAGAATCATACATTAGTTTAAAAGGTAAGGACCAATCATGGGGTTGCATTATTGAGGCTGATGTCAAAAGACTAGTTATTTTTTCAGAAGCTTGTTGAAAATCATTAGTCCATTCAAAAGGTGTGTCTTTTATTGAGAGGTTACAAAGTGATCAAGATATGACACTAAAGTCTTTTATAAACCTCCTATAAAATCCTGCATGTCCAAAAAAAATTACTTCTCTAATTGTCTTTAGTGAGGGTAATTTGGAGATGACTTCAACTTTAACTTTGTCAACTTCGATTCCTTTACATGACATGGCCCAAGACAATTTCAGAAGTGGTCATGAAATGACATTTTTCCCAATTTAAAACTAGTCATTTTTCTTTGCACCTTTCTAAAACTCTCATTTTTCTTTGCACCTTTCTAAAACTCTTTCTAGATTATCAAGACATGTATAAAAAAAAATTACCAAATACAGTTAAATCATCCATAAAAACCTCTAGACAATTTTCAACCATGTCGCTAAATATGCTTAACATGCATCTTTGAAATATTGCAGGAACATTACAAAGTCCAAAAGGCATTCTCCTAAATGCAAATATTCCAAATGGGCATGTAAATGTGATCTCTTTGTGGTCTTATAAGGCTATAGGAATTTTATAGTAGTCAGAGTAGCCATCAATAAAACAGTAGTAAGGGTGTCCAACTACACTTTCGAGAATTTGGTCTAAAAATTGAAGGTGAAAATGATCTTTTCTAGTTGCAACATTAAATTTTCTATAATCAATGCACATGCGCCAACTAGATGGAATTTGTGTTGGGATTGGCTCACTTTTTTCATTTTTTACAACGGTTATTTCATATTTCTTTGATACTACTTGTGTTGGACTTACTCATTTACTATCGACATAGGATAGATAATTCCTACATCTAGTAGTTTAAGGACCTCATTCTTTACCACTTCTTTCATATGAGGGTTTAATTTTTTTTATGATTGACAGGTTGTTTTGGCACTTTCCTCTAAGTGTATTAAGTGTGTGCAGATTAAAGGATTAATGACTTTTATGTCTTTTATGGTCCAACGAAATGCAGTTTTATGCCTTTTAAGTATAGACAACAACTTACCTTCTTGATCATGCGTGAGTTGGGAATAAATTACACCAGATATGTTTGTTGCTCTCCAAGATCATCGTACTTTAATTCTTCCGGTAAGGGCTTTAATTCGAGCTCTAGTGCTTCCTTTTTGTTTGGTTCTTCAGGTTGTATCGTATATTCAAAGTTTGATTGATCATCGTAATTAGGTACCTGTATAGAATCAAGTATAGAGCATATCTTAGCAGTATCACAATTTAATTATTTACTTGACTGAGTAAAACACATTTCCACAAAGTTTGTAAAATTCTCATCCTGACTGTGTTCCTCAATGATTGGCTCGATGATATCAATCTTCTCATTCTCAATTTTTTTTTTTAAACAATCCTGTTTATTCAATCAGACTAATGATAGCAATCAAATAAAAGTATAAGTATTATCTCTAGTCTAAAGAAACATCACACCCACATCAACCATCCACATGAATCAGCCCAGTAAACTTTATCACAGCTACTTTCAAGAATGACATATTAAACCCCAAAATCTCACTGGAAATATTGACACTCTCACAAAGAAATTAAACCCAATAAAAATAGTCACTCCAATGAATGGTTATTGAGAGAAAATAATAAAGAAATGATATCACATGCTCTCACTAAGATGAAAGAAATGTGTTCTCAACTTAGAAATAATACGATCTCAAGTCAAATAAAAATGCTAGTCAACCCAATTTATTTATTTATTAATTTTTTTAATATTGACCACTCAACTTTTTAGCCCATATAATTAGCTTCTACTTCAGACTATAGTTCCCTAAAATTAAGAAGGATTTTTATTAAGACGTAACGTAGGTTAGGGACTGGCTAACAAATGAGGGGAAATAAGGAAAACAAAATGTATATTTGAGAAAAATGTAGAGACTTTTTTTTTAAGTTGCAAGGTGGATTTCACCTATTATTGTTTTTTTTTAAACAACATTTATATATATTTGCTTTTGTTTGGCATAACTTCACTTAACAAAAGAATTATTTACATTTTTCTCAAACATAAATAAGTGATAGAACTTGTAAGATAATGAGTAATACTCCAAATCGAAGTGAGTCAAGATGATAAGTTTGACAAAGAAAATGTTTTTTTTTAAGGCTCAAACGAATCAAAGATGGACTTTCCATCGTCTTTTAGGGCTCTAAATAATCTTCCATATCTACTAGTTAGATGGGCCTCCAAATGTAGCAACACACATTTTTTTTTCTTTCTTAAGGGTTAACTCAAAAGAAATCTAGAGATCATGAATAAAATGATAAATTGCTAAGCTGTATAAAGAATGGGCAAAAATGTTACTCTCCAAGAAAAATGATAGGCTCAAAAACTCACTTGGTACTTATTATGATATAATCATTCCTTCAAGCAACTCATATTTGTCTCCAACATCAACATGTAGAGTAGCAAACATGGCGTAACATCACTTAAGGCCAAAGATAATACAAATACTAAAATTTGAAATTTATCATGTCATCCAATGTTAAAACAAATCACATAATTTTTTTTCAAACAACATTCTACCCCCAACCTATTCTAAACATGAAGGGAAAATATGCATGCAGAAATGTGAAAAATGATGTAGAAAAACGAATTAGAAAAGTTACACTTAAAATAACAGAAAAAAAATGGTTTTTTTTTAACTAAGAAGATGCGTTTCTAGAGGTACTACACTCCATATTC
Source organism: Citrus trifoliata (assembly GCA_018350135.1). Lineage (NCBI taxonomy): Eukaryota > Viridiplantae > Streptophyta > Magnoliopsida > Sapindales > Rutaceae > Citrus > Citrus trifoliata. The sequence goes on along the minus strand of CM031385.1, from coordinate 11,907,790 downwards.
AGCCATCTTCGACTCAAAAATTTGAAAATGTATATTTATAAAGGAAAAATTAAAAAGAAAAAGAAAAATGAATATCAAAGCTTAATAAAGAAAAAGAAAATGTCTGAATTTTTTTGTTTTTTTTTCAAACGATGAAGATGCGTTTCTAGAGTTACTACACTCCACATTCAGCCATCTTCAACATAAAAAGTTAGCAACAGTTAGTTTCTACAACAAAAAATCAGTAAAAACTTAATCAAGATTCCACAATTGTTGACTATTCCCTCCTCCCAACCAGAACGAAACATTGTTCTCAATATTTTAAAGGAAAGAAGTAGAGTTTAGAAGACATCGCGTAGGTGATGCAACATAGAAGAAAATATTTACAAGCGGAGAATTAAATCTAATTTGTACTTCTTACTGCGGCTATTGTTACTATCATTATTTGGATGCTTCAAAACAAAGGTCCATGGGTCTAGCTCCGGTTTATAAGCTTGTAACAGATCAAGTAGCTCATTAGTAGTGTGAGCACAAATAAAAACATTTTTCGCATTGGAAGGAATAAAATAGTTTTTTATTGCATGGTTAAGAAATGCGATAAAATCATCATAAAAATTATTGACATTTAACAAACCGATGGGTTTCTGATGAATGTGCAGATGGGTCCAAGATACTAGTGTGATAAGTGCCTCTAATGTTGCAAGATCTTCTGGAAGGAAAATAAAAATATCAGCATGATTAAGCATTTCAGTTATTCTCTCTTGCATACCTGAGACGACTAACTCTTCTTCAATCGGTGAGTCAGACAAACTGGCCAAAGGTTTTAGGGCTCTTGGGATGATGCCTAACACTTGGCTTCCTCTGATAAAAGCAGCTTCTGAGACCAATTTTGATAACCATCGGTTACCTCCTCCATACACCAAGTGTAATTTTCTCTCTGTTATATTGCGATCAAGATCTATGGCTGCCTCAACGAACTCGTTATGTTTGGCATAGTTAAATCCAGAAAGCACACAAATGTTCTTGAATTGTCTATTAGGAGTAGCTGCCATTGGGATACTTCTCAAAAATAATTTGTGAGTGCTTGAAAAAAATTATATTTAAGAATCTTGGTGACAGTGGGTCACAGCTGTGTATAAGGTAGCATGTCAGTGTCAAATAACGCATAAAGCATATGCCTCGCGAATCAAAAAGGAAATAGTAAAAAGAAGAAAGTAAACATGAACAAAATAAATTATTAAAGACAATAATGCAAAAATAAAACAATAGTGAAATAAAATAACAGTGCAGTAAAAGAATATTTACAGATAGTTGCGATTGTGGTTCACATCTTCTTCTGGTTTTACTTCCAAAAACGGTTTGAACGCCCTCTATGGGTCGAGAATAGGCTTCCCATCCAGTTTTCTTATTAACTGGTAAACACAGTCGTTTATAGTCAAATTCCCGAGACTATATCGTGCATGCTTTTTTTGGAATAATGGCCATAACTGGAGAATCGCTCCTTACACATATCCATTGGGATGCGTTTCAAAAGACAGAATGATATCATCCAATGACTCCTTATTGAAGCCATCCCTAATGAATTGAATCTTATCTTCCCTATTATCAGACACCATTCATAAAGAACATGGTTTTTTTTATCGCAACTCATTCTGGCACACTTATGACAAGCAACAGAAATTCTTCGAGCTCTTCATTTTCTTGCATAATTTCTTTTACCACAACCAGGCATGTATGCAATAAATTTTGGAGGTGAATCACTTGCCAATCGTGCTTTAGCCTCGATTAACCAATGGATGTCAGCAGGTATGTTATTCCTCATGAGCAATCGCATGCGTTCAAACTGAGCTTTATAGATTGTAAGGAGGGCATTTTAAGGAAGTGAAGGGAATCAATTGTGAAGCTTCGCTAGAATCTCATTTCTGTCCATACCTCTGCCTCAAAATATCAGTTATTATGGGAAACTGAAGTAACTGACTTGATTGTCATGGAATACCGTTATCCGTCACTTCACCGGGGTAACAAACTAAAGAATACAAACAAAGAAAAACAAACTAAAACACAAAAAGAAAATTACAATCGTCCTCTTATTGAATTTTTCTCAAGCTCCAACTAGATGTTGTAGAAAACTCTCTCAATGTCTCTGAGTTGGCTTTCTAAATACTCAACATAGGCTACTAACTCTGGTGGTTGCAGAGTCCAAATACGATGTGTCTTACAAAATCGAATCTTCCTTTTGAGATGACATTTTACACGTTAAAGTGGTTTAAGAATGTTCAGGAGGAACTGTTTACCTATGGCACTCATATTAACAATGATAAGAGAAAACTTAATGGTTAAACAAACACACTTATGCAAAAATAATTTCAATTAGCAAAAGAATAATAAAAAGAAAGAAAGAAAAAAATAAATCACCGAAAAGAAAAAAAAACTCTATTCAAATTTGGTGGGTCACTCAAATTTATTTCGGTGTCATCTCCATGTGGTTCGTACTCTAGATATTACTTTAATCTTTTACCATTAACTTTAAACGTGACACCGTTCTTTGGGTCCTTAATGTCATTTGCCCCATGTGAAAAATAGTATGAATAAGAAAGGGGTCAGACCATCGAGAGCGTAACTTACCTAGGAATAGGTGTAAGCGAGAATTGAATAAAAGCACTTTCTGACTTGGAGCGAAAGATTTTCTCATAATTTGCTTGTCATGAAAGACTTTCATTCGCTTCTTATAAATCTTGGCATTTTCATATGCATAATTGCAAATTTCTTTAAGTTCTGCTAGTTGTAATATTCTTTCTGAGCTGACTTGCTGCATGTCAATGTTGAACTTCTTGATGGCCCAATATGCACGATGCTCGAGTTCTACAGGTAGGTGGCAAGCTTTTCCATACACTAGCCTGTCGAATGACATTGCAATCAGGTTCTTGAAAGCTGTCCTATATGCCCATAATGCATCATTAAGTCTTAATGACCAATCTTTTTTGTATGGCCTCACCGTCTTTTCTAATATGTGCTTTATTTCTCGATTAGAGATCTCAACTTGGCCACTGGTTTGCGGATGATATGGGGTCGCCACTTTGTGAGTGATTGAATACTTTGTCAAAAGAGCTTTGAATGCTTTGTTACAAAAGTGGGCACCACCATCACTGATTAGCGTGAAACAATGTTGCTTTTCAAAAATCCTATCAGTATCTTGTGATCATTAGTTCTACATAGAATTACTTCTACCCATTTCGATATGTAGTCAACAACAATCAATATGTATTGATGGCTAAAAGAAAGGGAAAATGGTCCCATGAAGTCGATACCCCATACATAAAAAATATCAACCACTAAAATTGTATTTAGTGGCATTATATTCCTTCTTGTAATGCTCCCCATTTGTTGACACCTATCACAAGAAGAACAGAAAGTGTAAGTATCTCGAAATATAGTTGGCCAATAAAAACCACATTGTAAAACTTTAGTTACTGTTTTCTTAGCACTGAAATGGCCTTCACAAGCTTGTTCATGGCAGAATGAAAGGATATTTTGAATTTCATTTTCTAGGACACATTGTCTAACAATTTGATCTGCACAACACTTGAACAAATACAGGTCATCCCAAAAGAAATTCTTTATTTCCACAAAAAAATTAGGCTTATTCTTACTTGGTCCAATGCTCTGGAAGTTGACCTGTAACAAAATAATTAACGATATCAGCATACCACGGTAATACTTCCACACTCATCAATTGTTCATATGGGAACAACTCATTTAATATTAATGGCTCTGTAATTGTGTCAAAATGGAGACGAGAGAGATGGTTAGCTACAACATTCTTTATGCCTTTTTTATCTTTAAATTCCAAGGTCGAATTCCTACAAAAGTAGCACCTAACGAATTAGTCTAACTTTTGCATCTTTCTTTGTGAGAAGATATTTAAGAGCAGCATGATCTGTGAACACAATTATTTTATAACCAATGAGATAAGATCAAAATTTTTCTAATGCAAACACTACTGCTAGCATTTCTTTTTCAGTAATTGAATAACTCAACTGTGCATCATTCAATGTCATACTAGCATAGTAAATAACATGGGGAATTCGATCAACTCTTTGTTTTAATAATGCTACTACTGTATAATCAGATGCATCACACATAAGTTCAAATAGTAAGCTCCAGTTTGGGGGCTGAATGATGGGTGATGATGTCAACAACTGCTTTAATTTTTAAAATGCCACAAGATATGAATCATCAAAGACAAAAGGTACATCCTTAGCAAGTAGATTGTATAAGGGTTTAGAAACTTTGCTAAAATCTTTAATGAAACGTCAATAAAAATTAGCATGCCCAAGAAAAGATCTTACTTCTCTTATTGTTTTGGGTGGAGACAGATTAGAAATGAGATCCACTTTGACTTTGTCAGCCTCAATACCTTTGCTCGAAATGATGTGACCGAGAACAATACCTTATTTTACCATAAAATGACACTTCTCCCAAAGACAGAAAAATGATCTATAAAGACTTCAAGAAATCGTTCAACCATTTAAGAAAAAATGTTCAACATACATCGTTGAAATGTAGCAGGTGCATTACATAATCCAAATGGCATCCTCCTATATGCAAAAGTGTCAAAAGGACAATTGAAAGTAGTTTTCTCTTGATCTTTTGGTGCTATAGAAATCTGATTGTATCCTGAGTAGCCATCTAGAAAGTAATAAAATTCACGGCCTACTAATTTATCAAGCATTTGATTGATAAATGGTAAAGGAAAATGGTCTATACGTGTGACAACATTTAACTTTCTATAATCAATGCATACACGTCATCCATTAGTCACTCTAGTGAGTATCAATTCATTATCGGCATTCGTAACTACTGTGACTCATGACTTTTTGGGGACAACTTGCACAGGACTAACCCATGAATTATCAAAATAGGGTAAATAATAACTGCATCTAATAGCCTAAGGACTTCAGTTCTAACAACTTTTTTCATGTTAGGATTTAACCGACGTTGCATTTCCCTAGTAGGTTTAGCATTTTCATAAAGGTAAATGTAATGCATGCAGTCTATTGGGTTTATACATTTTATGTCTGCTATAGTCCATCATAATGCTCCTTTGTGCTCTTTTAAAATATCCAACAACTTACCTTTTTGTTTGTCATTGAGGGATGATGAGATGATTACCAGCAGAGTACTTTCTTCTCCCAAAAACGCATATTTCAATGTGTTGGGTAATTGTTTGAGCTCGAGTTTCGATGGTGATTATGATTATAAGATGAGTTTCTTCTTTAATGGTGCTAGTTGTTCAACTCTTGACTTCCATTTATTAGTGTTTATGGATAGTGCTGAGTCAAGTAGGGCGTTGACCTCATCGACTGATCTGTCAATATCAAAATCCAAACTAAAGAGAGCTAAATATGTTTGTAAAGGGTCATTACTAAGGTTTGAAAGAAAAGTATCATCAACTAATACTTTAGTTAAATCCACATCAACAATTCCATCATCTGCATTGTGAGGTTGTTTGGTAATGTTGAAGATGTTCAGATCCGTAGTCATGTTGCCGAAGGACAACTGCATATTTCCGGTCCTGCATTGAATGTGAGCATCCACAGTTGCCAAGAAATGTCGGCCCAGAATAATGGGGATGTGCTTCCTTGAATCTTGTATTGGTTGAGTGTCAATTACAATGAAATCAACATAAAAATAAAACTTGTCTACCTAGATAAGCACGTCCTCCATAATACCACGAGATATTTTCGTGGACCAATCTGTAAGTTGTAACACCACTGGAGTTGGGTGTAATTCTCCTAGTCCGAGTTTCACAAATACTGAGTAGGGTAACAGATTTACACTAGCTCCTAAACCCAATAAAGCATTCTCAATTGTGTGGTTCCCTATGCTACAAGAGATAGTGGGGGAGCCTGAGTCTTTGCATTTTAGAGTAATTTTATATTGGAGTATAGAACTAACATTTTTTATTAAAAATGCCTTCTTTTGAACGTGAATGTTTCTATTTTTAATACAAAGGTCTTTAAAAAATTTGGCATAAGATGGAACTTTCTTTATAGCATCAAGTAAAGAGATGTTAACACTTACTGGTTTGAACATCTCAAAAATCTTACCTGTAGATTTTCCCTTCTTTCCTTTAGCTAACTTCTAAGGAAATGGAACTTTGGGAACATATTCTCGTAGGTTGGTTTCTTATTTTTCCTCCGATAGTGAGTCCTCAACATTCACAGGTACAATTTGATTTTCTTTTGTCACTGGTATCTCCACTTTGTTGTCGACTTTTTTTCCTTTTCGCAAGGTCATGACTGCTTTGACCTCTCCATGCCGCTGTGGTGAACTGGTACTTACTTCATGTACTCCTTTAGGATTAGGCACTGGTTGACTTGAAAATTTACCTTTCTCAACAATCATTGCCAAGGTCTGAACTGATGAAGCAAGTTGTCCCACTATTTTCTCGAGCCTGGAAACTGATTGGGCTTGTGAGTTGAAGCCTGCTCTCATCTCATTTCGTAGTCCATCAATGGTGCGATTCTGTTACTCAATCGCGGAGTGAGTAAGATTCTTGAAATTCTGGAATGCATCCTCCCATGGTCTGGGTTGAAAATAGTTCTGGTTCTGATTGTATGGTCTGAATGGTGGCTGAGAGGCTTGAGGAATTTGAGGAATTTGTTGCATTGGTGGAGCTGGAGCTGTTGGTCCATTCTGTTGGAATCCTTGAGACCATGAAAAATTGGGGTGGTCTCTCCATCCAGGGTTATATGTGTTGGAGTATGGGTTTTAATTTGATGGTTTTCTCATTACACCTATGGCATTGGCTTGATTTGAGTATGAGTCATAATCATATGGTTCTGTTGATTTAGCAGTCGTTAACGATGCTATTTGTCAAGAGAGATCCTCAACCATCTCCTTAACTTCTTTGATTCCTGAAGTTGACTCGCCAATGTGAACCTCATTCACTCCTTTAATTATTTTAGTATTCATGAGTGATCGACTCTGTTGTTGGGAATTATCTACTTGTCGCTGGAAGAATTCCCAAATTTCTAATGCACTTTTTGATATTAGTTCTCCTCCACTTATTGCCATTAGCCATTCTTGCATATTCGGCAATAATCCCTCCAAAACGTATTGGCATTGGTGCCATTTCTCGTACTCATGATGTGAACACTTCAAAAGTAGCCCATTAAATCGCTCCCATGTATTGAAAACTGTTCGTCCTCTCTCTGGGTAAACTCTGAAATTTCCCTACGAATAGCATTGGTTTTATGCACTGGGAAATATTTATTCAAAAATTTTGTTATAATTTGTTCCCATAATGTAATGTTATTAGCAGACAATGTATTGAGTTATGAACAAGCTCTATCCTTTAAAGAAAATGGGAATAATATGAATTTAACATCATCCTCTGAAAAATTCTAGTATTTAAAAGTTTGACAAGTAGCATGAAAATCATTCAGATGATTATATGGATCATCATTTTCTAGTCCATAAAATGTTGGGAGATAATTTAGCACACTAGGTTTTAACTCAAAACTCCTAACAGCTACATTTGGGTATCTTATGCATGATGTGCTCAAATTAGCTAAGGAACTGAAGTAGTCCTTAAATGGCCTCTCCTGTGGTGGTGCTTGTTGTTGCAAATCCATTTTATTTTTAACGTGTTTGTGTGTGCGCAGTATTTTTTTTAATTCAAGGTCTATAGGCTCAAGATTAGGTAATAATGACCTTCGACCATGCATGCAAAGAACACAAAATAAATGAGAACAAAACAAATAAAAATAAAGAAAAATGAGAAATTACGATACTAACCTTATCACGCTATTACAATCTTACTATAAAAATACACAAACAAATACATGAAATTAACTAATAGAATTAGTAAGATAAACAAAAATGACAAAGAAGAAAAAAATAACTTCAAAATTAAATTACATAATTTTAAAGAAGAGAAAAAGAAAAGAAATATTAACCTCTAAAAGCAGATTCACTTTTTTTTAATAAAAAATACAAGAAAAAAATAAAAGAAATTATTCACAAAAATTAATTCTACGAATTAAAATAACTTACCTCCCCGGCAACGGCGCCAAAAACTTGTTGTACAAATTTTATTGAACTCGCAAGTGGACAAATCTATTGTAGAATAGATCAATGGTGACGGGTGTCTATCCCACGAGGATGTGGATTTTAATTGTGTGAAGAATTAATTTTTCAAATGGGTGGTTGGATTTGTGGTGAAAGTGACTTAAATTATCCTAAAATTAGAATTGAAATGACAAGAATAAATTGAAGGGAAATCTATTGAAATGACGTACTTCGGTATCTAGATCCATATTAATATGCACCATGGGCTAAATATTCCTTATTAGTGCCAATTAAATCATGAGGGGGGAATCCACACCTCATGAACTACGCTCTAATCAATATGGTGCTAAAGGCTTATCGTGCCAAATAATAATAACCTTGTACTAGGGAGCCGGTGAAATCAGGGCAGTATCTAGACAAGATTATTATTATTTGTCGACAAGAAATCAAAACATCCACAAAAACTAGAGGGGAAGAGAAAATAAATTTACCAAATAAAGCCCATGACACATGTTGAGATTTCACCTTTAACCCAAGCTTGAAAGAAAATTAGCTACTCATAATTGAACTAGGGGTAAAATGAGAATTTATTAAAATACATAGAAAATTAAAGATGGAGAAGGAATTACAGAAAATGAAGCCCAAAAATGGATTCAGAGATGCCAAATTAGGGGGGAGAGGTCCCCTTTTTATAGATACATTGAGTAAATCATGGCCGTCGAATTAAAAATAATTTGGACGCTCAGGATTGTACCACGTCATCAGCCAACAGTACATGATTTGACCACGCGGTTTAGTTGAAAATAATCCTGTGTAATGCATGTACCGTACGCGTAATTTTTGGTGCACTAACATGCTGCCGCGTCACTATCAGCAGTACATAAGAATTTTAGTCCAATAGAATCATGACACCTCATCAGTTAATGCCACATCATCGGTCAATGCCACGTCATCTATCTGTCTTTCTGAACAGTGTCGTGAACAGTAACGTAGGCAGTACCGTACATGTGAATAGTACCGTACATGTGAACAGTGTCATTTTTGTTTTTATGCTCCTCCTAAGGTTTTTGACCGTCCTGAGTTCAAAAGTGATGTCTGTTTTACCACCTGATCTCTCTTTCATTGTGAAATGACCATGATGCCCCGAAAATATATAAAATACTTAATTAAAATAAAATACACCTAATTAAATTACAAGAAGCTTAAATACATAAAAATAAGGATTGTTAGTAAGATTTGAAATGTAAAATGATGATTTTCTCCTTTATAAATATACATTTTTTAACACTTAACAAGAAACAACATAAGTCACGGCACAATGAAATACCCACCACCAAGTAATGCTATTTGAGTTTTTTTTTGTTTGCTAAAAATAATTTCAACATACAGTTTAATAGAATTGTTTTGTGTCACTTGGGTTAATGAAAAAATTGAAATTGAAACTTAATTTGGCGCGGTGTAGAGGTTTGGACGAAATTGGATGTGAATTTTCTAAATTGTTAATGTGCCCTTGATTTTGCATTCTCATTTGCCCTTGATTTTTTAGTTTTCTGAATTGTAAAAAAACCAAAAACTTAGAAAAACGGTATAAAACTTATAAACTGATATTAATTGTAAAATGAAATAAAAAATTTGTAAATCACACACATGACTAGTAAAAAAAAAGGGTAAATTATGTTGAAGTGGTAAATGAGTCTTTCGAATTGTGAAAAAAATAACTTAGAAAAACAATATAAAACTTGTCAATTGACATTGAGTATAAAACGAAACAAAAAAAATTTGTAAATCAATTATAAGACTAGTAAATTGAAGGAAATAAAAGGGTAAATTAATATTGTTGGAGTGATAAACTAGTTTTCAGAATTACAAAAAATAACAACTTAGAAAAATAATGTAAAACTTGTAAATTGACATTAATTGTGAAATGAAACAAAAATTTGGTAAACTACACATTGAACTAGTAAATTGAAGGAAAAATAGATAAATTAATATTATAGTAGTAAATTCGTCCTTAGAATTATAAAAAAAATAAAATTTTAGAAAAACAACATAAAACTTATAAATTGACACTAAGTGTGAAATGAAACAAAAACTTTGTAAACCATATATTGGACTAGTAAATTGAAGGGAAAATAAGTAAATTAATGTTGTGATGGCAAATTAGTGTTTAGAATTATAAAAAAAATTAGAAAAATTATGTAAATTTTGCAAATTGACATTAAATGTGAAACAAAATAAAAAGTTTTTAAAAGTCATATAGACTAGAAATTTGAAGTAAAAAGGGGTAAGTTAATGTTAGAGTGGTAAATCGGTCTTAAAAATTGTTATAAGAAAACAAACACTTAGAAAAACAAATAAAACTTATAAATTGACATTAAGTGTGAAATGAAAAAAAAAATTGTAAACCACACATTCGAATAGTAAATGGAAGGAAAAATAGGTAAATTAATGTTGTAAATTAGTCTTTAAAATTAAAAAAGACAAATTTCAAAAATTTACATTAACTGTGAATTGAAACAAAAAGTTTATAAACTACATATAGGACTAGTAAACTAAAGTAAAGAAGGGTAAATTAATATTAGAGTGGTAAACTAGTCTTCAAAATTGTAAAAAAAAAGTTAGAAAAATGATTAAAAATTGTAAATTGACATTAAGTGTGAAATAAAACAAAAAATTTGTAAACCATACATAAGATTAGTAAATTGAAAGAAAAAAAAGGGTAAATTAATATTGGAGGGGTAAATTAGTTTTAAGAATTGTATAAAAAAATTTTTAAAAACGATATAAGACTCATAAATTTATTAACTATGAAATGAAACAAAAACAATTTGTAAATCACACATAAGACTAGTAAATTGAAGCAAAATGAGATAAATTAATATCAGAGTGATAAATTGATCTTTAGAATTGTAGAAAAGAAAAAAAACAAATACTAAGAAAAATGACATAGAACTCGTAAAATTAACATTAAGTATGAAATGAAACAAAAATTTTTGAACCACACATAGGATTAGTAAATTGAAGGAAAAAGAGTAAATTAATATTGGAGTAGTAAATTGGTCGTCAAAATTATAAAAAATAATAAAACAGAAAAAACTTAGAAAAACTACATAAAATTTGTAAATTGACATTAAGTGTGAAATGAAACAAAAATTTTATAAACCACGCATAGTACTAGTAAATTGAAAGAGAAAATGGTGAATTAATATTTGAGTGGTAAATTGGTCTTCACAATCACAAAAAAAACAAACACTTAGAAAAATGACATACAATTTGTAAATTGACATTAAATGTAAAATGAAATAAATTTTTTTTAAACCCCATATAGGACTAGTAAATTGAAAGAAAAAAAGTTAAATTGACATATGAGTGGTAAATTGGTCTTCAAAATTGTAAAAAGAATCAAAAGCTTAGAAAAATGGCATAAAACTTGTTAATTGGCATTAGGTGTAAAATAAAACAAAAAATTTATAAATCACACATAGGAGTATTAAATTGAAGGAAAAATGAGTAGATTAAGTTGGAATAATAAATTGATATGAAGAATTGTGAAAAAGACAAACTAAAAAAATGATATAAAACTTATAAATTGGCATTAAATTTGAATTAAAATAAAAAATTTGTAAATCACACATAGTACTAGCAAGTTAGATATAAAAGGAGTAAATTAATGTTGGAGTGATAAATTAGTCTTCAAAATCCTAGAAAAATTAAAAACTTAGAAAATTGACATAAAATTTGTAAATTCACATTAAGTGTGAAATAAGAAAAAAAATTAATAAATCACGCATAAAACTAGTAAATTTAAGGTAAAATGAAGTTGCGTTAGAATATAGAATTTTGGCTCTGCTTGGGAAAGCGCTGGCAACAACAAAAAGGAAGGGGTCCATGTAGTTGCTACATAGAAAATCAATGTTGCAGTTGTAAATTGGTCTTCAAATCTATAAACACACAAAAACTTTGTAAATGTTACGTACTACTTGTTAATCAACATTTAGTGTCAAGTAACACTTTAATTTTATAAATCACACGTAATACTAGTAATGTAACCTGTAACTTGAATTAAAAAGGATAATTACATGTTACTTAGGTTACTAATTATCTATTTATTTAGAATTAATGGTAGAGATTTTTCATTCAAATCCAATTGTCCATGTCTATTATTGCATCAATGCCATAATTTTAATCACAACATTATAAAATGATTTTAAGAATCTTTTGAGAGAGAACTTATTTTTCACTTCTATTTGCATATAGATACATAAATAACCGTTGGGAGAGTAAACTTAGACGACTCTTTGGTGATGCTATAGTGAACCTATAATTTATTTTGTAACTAGTGCTTATAAATTCCTTAGTATGCTTTACTATAAATTCCTTAGTATTCTATACATATCTTTTGTCTAGCTGTAACTAGTGCTTATAATAGAAGCTCAAATAATATTGGTACTTAAATTGAATTTAATCAATCAATAAAATACTTTAAAATGTTCTTTAACACTACATTGTCTTGGTGGCACTTTGTTGTCAAAAAAAAATTACAGAAGTGAAGTTTGAACTCGTTAAATTTGAATATGTCAATGTTCTAAAAGAAATAAAATAAGAAAAAGTTCATGTTTGTCTAAATCGTAAATTTAGCATTTAGTCTTTTCTCAAACACTCTCCATTGAGGGCCTGATTAGGCAAGCTTCAACCTTGATATTTCATAATGAGCTATTGTCAATGTCGCAGAAACACAGTTTCTGTATTTTTGGGTGACATGTTTGTCTCTCGTGCGACAAGACATTGTCGCACTAATACAGACTGAGTTTTTGGGCGACAATGGAGTCGCACGTGCGATGAACTGATGTCGCCCGTAATGAGTTTCTGTGTTTTAAGGCGACAATATTGTCGCACGGGGGACAAGTCTTGTCGCACAAAAACAATGTTTTTGTCTATTGTACGGCGATATCCTCTTGTCGCACATACATTTTGTGTGTTTGGGCAAAAGTTTTGTGTCTCTCGTGCGACAATTGTGTGTCGCACGAACGCAATTTCTGTTTTTGTAGGCGACAAATAGGATTTTTGTGCGACAAGTGAAACAATGTTTTTGTATTCTGTGTGGTGACATGCTCTTGTGTGACATACAAAATTCTGTATTTTTGGGTGACAAGGTTGTCTCCCGTGCGACAAGATTGTCGCACGTACTCAGTTTTTGTTTGTTATGTGACATGAAAAATTTTAAAATGTATTATTATTTTTTCTTTATTATTGTAACTGTTGTTGTTGTTGTTTAACAATGTCATTATTATTATTATTATCATAATTATTACTTTACTTTCACTTATTAACGTGTACTTATTTACATATGATAGAGACGAAAGGCCAGTTGAAATGGACTGCTTTGACTTAGCGGATCAGAATGAGTTTGCTCTCTCTGATTTCAATGATGAGGTTAATGAAGTTCAGCAAGGGACGACAATAGAAGATTTGGTTGAGATGATGACAACAAATGACGATAGAGATGTCTTTGCAGATGAATGTACAGAAAATAATATTGAAAATGATTTATCTCATGCTGATAGCGAAGAAGAGGTTAATGAAGTTGTTGACGCTGTGCTTGATAATGGGTTGGATGACTACCAATCTGGTGATGATAGTGGTTGTAATTTAGATGAAACCGATGATGAGGCTGCGAACGAAGCTTGTTATCGATATGAGCAAAACTCAGGTGGTTTTGAGTTTGCAGCCGATGGTGAAAATATTGTACTTAAACCAGGTCAGTTGTTTAAGGATGTAGATGAATTCAGGAATGTTGTAAAGGTGTATGCAATCAAGAATGCATTTAGATTAGAAAGAGTAAATAATGAAAAGTCAAGAGTTACACTTAGGTGTGCTACTACAGGATGTACTTGGAGGCTACATGCTAGTCCTAACTGGAATAAAGGTCATTTTCAGATCAAGACATATTGTTCAAAGCATACTTGTATAAGAAACACCGATAATTATGAAGCAACATCAACATGGATAGCTATTTCCTTTCTTCATCTGTTCAGGGCTAATACTCAACTGTCAATTGATGTCATTGCATCAGAACTGTTCAGAAGATATGGAATAACTTGCTACAATCAAAGGCTATATCGAGCAAGAAACAAAGCATTAGAAATGTTGGGACAAGACCATAAAGCAAGCTACACCAAACTATTCAGGTATATGCATGCCATACTTGCTTCGAATCCTGGATCCATTGTATCATTAGATGAAGATTGGTTAGGCGGTGGCGTAGATCCTTATTTTAGGAGATTCTTTGTGTTCTTTGATGCAAGCAGAAGGGGATTCTTTGGGGGTTGTAGGCAATTCATAGGCATTGATGGTTGTTTTCTAAAAGGACCCTATACAGGAGTTTTGTTGTCTGCAGTTAGTGTGGATGCCAATTATGGTATTTACCCATTGGCTGTATGTGTAATAGAAAATGAAAACACAGAGTCTTAGGTGTATTTTCTGGAGAAATTATATGAACAAATAGGCTGCAATTATGGGGAAGGTTTGTGTTTTATGAGTGACAGACAGAAGGGGATACTAAATGCATTAGACAAAGTCTTTCCTCATGCTTTGAAGAGATACTGTTGCAGACACATTTATGCTAACTTGAAGGAAAAATTTCATGGTGTTTTGCTTAAGAAACCATTTTGGCAAGCATGTATAAGTGCAAATGTTTCTAATTTCGGGAGACATATGGCTGAGTTGAATGAAATCAGTCCCGCTGGACATGATTGGTTGATGCAAATGCCAGTAGTTTATTGGGCGAAGCATTGTTTCCCTACCCATACTAAAAGTAACCATGTCACCAATAACATGTCCAAGTCTTTCAACAAATGGATAAAAAATTATAGAGGCATGCCGATCCTCCGAATGCTTGAAGAAATTAGGAGGAAATTGATGACACTCATTCACACGAGACAACAAGAAGTTCTCGCTTGGCAGGATGAGTTGCCTCTAGTTGTCAGGAGGAGAGTTACGAGAGAAAAGGAGGCGGCTAGATCATTGACTGTGATATTTGATCACAACCAGACATTTGAGGTCATGGAAGATGTGTCTAAGAGGACTGTTGTAGATTTGTTAGGAAAACATTGTGATTTCAATGAGTGGGACAAATCAGGGCTACCTTGTAAACATGCAATTTGTTGCATTGATGCCATGAGGTTCAACGTGAATGACTATGTCCACCCCTTGTTGAAGAAAATATCATTTCAGAACACTTATTCGCACCAATTATATCCAGTGCCTGATGAGAGTAAATGGCCTCTACTTCTGCACAATAATCTTCAACCACCAATTATCAGTAGATGTGTTGGTAGGCCTCAGACCAAGAGAGAGAAAGAATTGGGTGAAGCAAAGTCCTTCAAAAGGAGTTCGAGTGTGAAATGTTCGAGATGTGGTCAGTGGGGCCACAATAAGAGGGGTTGTAAGGCACCTATGCAGTGTTTGAAGTTGAAGAAAGCGGAACTGAAGCGAAATTCAGCAAAGGTGAGTTACTACAATTTTGTTATTTATTTTTATGCATTATTATTTATCCTCCAATATATCAATCACTAATATATATATATATATATATATATTAGGGAAAATGTCTTTGCTCTGGTTCAAAGTATGCTGATAATGGCATTGCTTCAAATGCTGCATGTACTAAAAACATGGTGTCAACTCAGTCCAGTGTCATTGGACATGGTATTATCCTAATAATCTCATTTATATTTTTTTTAAAATGATGAAATAATATATATATGAAAATTAGATAATCTTCTAATTATGTATATTTGCAATTGAAGGACAATTAACTGAAGAGTAACAAGTATTAAGTACAGTGCATTCAGCAGCATGTCAGTAGCACAAATGTCTCATTTTTTGTAAAGATAGCAGCACCCGAACTCATCCCATACAATACATTCTTTTGAGGGATCTGATGATACAACATCTTTTCAGTACGAGTAAGGCAATTGAGATGTCGTATCATCTTTTTGTACTCAGTCATAGGCACAAGATTGAGTTTTTGTATATTTTGTATAAATGTTATACTAACATAGTAACAATGCCATGTATAAAGTATAACTCAACTATCTATCATAGCACATTGTTACTGTAGTTATTATTTTTGTATATATGGGCGACTGCTACATGTATAAGCTAATGAAATTCAGTTAAATTGTGATTGTGATCAAGTGTAAGCTGCGGAAATGCACATATGACTGTTATTTAAGTGATAGTTTCAGTTCTTATTAGTGTTACTTTCCAATTTAATTAACGGATATTACTGTTTTTTAGGTTTCGGCATAAGCAGTTTGTGTCAAATATTGTTGTTTTTAATTTCACCTCCAAGCAAACATCCTATAATTTAGAGAGAAAATGTTTATCTCCCGGGAGACGAGCAGTCGTCGCTCCAACTTTTGGACGCAAACAATCTGAAATTTGGGGCGACAAGCTTGTCGTACTGGAGACATCGTCTTGTCTCCCCAAATTTCAGAATGCTTGGGTCGAAATTGGAAAAACAAGCAATCTGAAATTTGGGGAGACAAGCGGTTGTCTCCCATGCGACAAGCTTGTCTCCCTAAATTTCAGATTGCTTGTTTTTCCAATTTCGACCCAAGCATTCTGAAATTTGGGGAGACAAACGGTTGTCTCCCGTGCGGCAAGCTTGTCTCCCCAAATTTCAGATTGCTTGTTTTTCCAATTTCGACCCAAGCATTCTGAAATTTGGGGAGACAAGCGGCTGTCTCCCGTGCGACAAGCTTGTCTCCCCAAATTTTAGATTGTTTGCGTCCAAAAGTTGGAGAGACGACTGCTCGTCTCCCGAGAGATAAACATTGTCTCTTTAAATTATAGGATGTTTGCTTGGAGGTGAAATTAAAAACAACAATATTTGACACAAGCTGCTTGTTTTTGTATAACCTATAACACAATACAGATTTTCACCAACCAACATCTCAACAATTAACTCATTAACACAAGGTATGAAAACAAATATAATAACAATCTTAAATATATGAATTTTCAGTTCGGTCGAAACAAGATTCAATAATTAATATAAAAGAGTAATATATCATTTATAACATAATATCACCGTTAAATATGTCAATAGCAATCTTTCTCCTAAAATAATGTCCATGCCAACTCTCAAAATTAAATTGTAACTTGAACATTAAGTACATCGTAAATATTAACATAAACACCCCACAATCGTCGCTTTCAGGCTGTTGTTGAGGCACATCATCAACGGTCACCAGTTTCCAGGGTGCTGCACTAAGTAAGTTTGGCCGTATATCGTAAAACCCAACATCTTCGAGCCATTGGGGAAAGATAACTTGAAGTGGCTTCAAAAGCTGACCATATGTTTTGTCCTCGCGAAACTCCTTCACTGAGTCATAGATAGAGATCTGCTTGCGCCGGAAGTCTACCCGGGCTACAACCTAATGGTTGTCTTCCAAGTTAATTGGAATTAAAACCTGTAGATAGCCATAAGAATTCGTATCCAATGTGAAGACA
This sequence comes from Citrus trifoliata, assembly GCA_018350135.1. Classification (NCBI taxonomy): domain Eukaryota; kingdom Viridiplantae; phylum Streptophyta; class Magnoliopsida; order Sapindales; family Rutaceae; genus Citrus; species Citrus trifoliata. The sequence continues at coordinate 11,890,216 of CM031385.1, read as the reverse complement.
TCATAAAATCTTGAAATTACTATTATCAGAACTATATTGAACCATGTAAAAACACACACCATATCAACGTCCGCAAATTACTGCGCTCGTCGCGCGCGCGATGACTGCTGCTCGCGCGCGACAATTCTGCAACCTTCGTAAAATTTTTTTTCTCATTTTTTCGCAGATTTTTTGTGCTGCATGATAAGTTTACAAATTTTGTCTTCCCATCAATATGCAATTCTACTTAATTTACTTAAAATGAGACAAACAAACCGTAATAGGCATTTTGTCGAACACCTCATGTGCCATTTTTTACCTACCAATTTAATTAAACCGTTTTTTTATTTTTACACAACAATCAATTCTAATACTCATCTATTGTCAATCTTACACTCATCTAGCTATCAATATCATTTCATTTCGATATAAATAAATATGGTTAAAAAAGAAAAAGAAAAGAAATATGATTTATATAAAAGGAAGAAGGAGATGGGTTAAATCTAATTTTTGAGCCTAAATATTGAGTACTTACAGTAGTAATTAACCTCTAGACCAGCTGGGCTTGAGAAAATATTTGTTCATTTCCTATAAAATTAAAAGATAAAATAAAAAAAACATATAAATTAATTGATTAATGGAGGATGGGGGGAAGCAAGTATTGTGTAGTGTGTGTAGAATATATAGATGCAGGAGAGGACCAAGAGCTGCAACTTTCTGAAAATTTCGGCCAAAATGGGGAGAAAAAACCTAAGTTCAATTTAGAGAGAAGATGAGGTAAATGTATAACACCCTATTTTTGTCCATAAAACCACTCATTGGTAAAAGAATCCGTATGAAGTTGTTGGCGCCAAATCCTAGGCTTGATTTTAAGTGGTTTGGATATTTTAGTAATTTTACAAGTCAACTAACGGTCAAACCGTATGTATACTAACGGCAAGGGAGGTAAGTGAGAATACAATCAAACTCGCCATTTAAGTGAAATTATATCAAACCTCAGGGGAGGTTTCTGAAAAATGCCCGCAAGCTAGCTTTTTTAACTCTCATGTTTTAACTTTTTTATCTTATCTAGTGAAATACAAGTTTTTGGGCTAGATTTCCCTTTCAAGAACTCACTCTCATTTCTTTCAATCCCTACTGATTGAAACCATAAAATCTTGACATCGTTGATGGGACTTCTCTTTTCTACTTCCCATATGCAAAATCGCCAATGGCAACTTGTTTTGGTGATTAAAATCCCATTTCTCATCACGCTAAACTCTTGACATTGTTGGAGCCCCCAAACGATTGATTTCTTGTTGACGTGAAATTGAATTATTCATGTAAAATAGGGTATTAGTTTTGTATTAGTGAGAAAGTAGTGTAGTTGATTTGTATTTGTGAAAAAATAAACAATTGTGGTAAATATAGTTGAGAGTTAAGGTGTTTGAGAACATGTGTGAGAGTATTTTTTGAAATACAAGTTATGCAACCCAAGGGGGGAGTGAATTGGGATTTTAAAACTTAAATTAAGCAAACCATATAACAATTCAATCTAATGCCTTAATGGAATCGAAAACAATAAATTCAATAAATTACAATAATAAAAGAATAAGGGAAGAGAAAACAAATACAATGAATTTTACGTGGTTCGGTAATCCTCGCCTACGTCCATTCCTCCAAGCACACCGGACTTGAGAATTTCACTATCCAAGTCTTCCAAGGCTTTAAATGCTTACAATTGACTACTAAGGTGTCAATGAACCTTTACAATAAGAGATTAACCCCAATCTCTTAACTCAAGTGTTTCTCACACTTACACAGTCGTAATTTTAATGAGGAAATGAGGATTACAACAAAAACTCTCTTTGAGAGTGGATATACAAATTATAGCACAATAATAATTCAAGAAATGATGATTAATGAAAATGGAAGCTCAATATATGTTGTGTGCTTTTTGTTTTTGCTTGCTAAAATTCTTGAAAATGAATTGGACTTGAGTTTATATAGTTTGAGCTCAAAAATTAATCGTTATGAATTTTCTGATAATAACCGGCTTGCCGCTTTCGGAATTTGGTTAGCCGCTTTTATGTTACCGTCACAGTAAATAATTGAATTTTAGAACATCCAGCATGCCGCTTTCAGAATTCGATTAGCCGCATTCATTCTAGTAAGCTATACTGCCCAAAATTTGGTCTGCCACTTGTCAAATCCGGTTAGTCACTTGCCACAGTGACTACTACAGTTACTATTTTCTACAATTATAGTTTTATCCTAAAACTTTATATAATTGCGTTATGGCCTAAAAATATTATGAATCTTTTCAAATAGGTCCAATTTCAGAGTTTCTAAATAATACTTGTTATTCCCAAAACTTTTTAAAATTATGATATGGCCCAAAATATGTGAAATTATAGTATGACCTAAAATATTTAAATATTTTCAAATAAATCCAAATCTGAAATTCAAAACAATATTTATTAAAAGTAAAGATGGCAAAACTCTTTCATTTTAGTCCACATCCTAAAAAACAATTAATTTCATAACATCATTCTCTTGTTATAAAAGCACAATGTGTAAATCTTTGTTTATCCAAAACATATGATATGTTATCATCAAAATCAGTTTTTATAGCCATATAAGCTAACATTTTTGGGTTATTTTAGGTTTAAAATGAATAGTGAATGTTTGTTGTCTTACTGTTGTGTTGGATGTATGAGAATAGTGATGATGATGATTTGTGGTATTTGCATAGGCACACCTATTGCATATAAATGGTTGATATGTTGCTGACATTTTACGTGCAATAAGTGCCCATTACACCAAACATTGATGTCATTTTTATGTGCAATAGGTACTTGACAAAGTGTAAACCATCGAGACCATTGTAATTATTTGAATATTGATATATGAGTTTGTTGGCATCTGTCACTTTAGTGTTGAATTTTTCCATATAGTTCAGGTATTGAAACTAGTTATAGCATTTATAGGTTAGTAATTAATTTTAAGCCACATTTAATGTAATATTGAAAAAAGACAATTTTATTGTAGTTATTTTTCATCCAAATAATAATAATTGCAAGACATGTGATTTTAGAAGCAATTATACAAATGCTATCAATGTGTGTGATAGGTACCTCTCGCACAAAGACCTTTAGGGACGAGTACCTATTGTACAAACTTAAAGGTACAAACTAAAGTAAAGACCTTAGTAAAAAAATTACAACAACTGTCTGTCGTACGTTTTATAGGTTTCATCTTTAACATCATTTTAACAGAAAGTTTGATTTTTTTTAATTGTTTTTACCTACCAACTTAAGCTAAGAAATATATGGGCCTATATCATTTTATAATTGGAAAAAAATAATATTTTCAGCAACACCTACATGAATTTTGATAAAAAAATCAACTTAATACATCAAAAACAATGGCGAAGGTAACACCATTTTTTGGGATACGCTACATTTTTTCTTAAATTAATTTACTTCTAAAAAAATTCTTTTGTACAAATGAAACTATTAAGTACACCACATAAACAAAAAGCTAACAGTAAAACTATGAAAATACAATGTATGTAAGAAAAACACTATCGACGAAGTTGTGTCCTGCGATTCTTCAAAAAAGAAAACTCATCTATTATCGCATTTGAGTCAATATTTTCTGCGAATTCTCTTTCAATGTAAATAGCCATACAATATGAAGAAAACTCATTCTCCATTTTTTTTATGTGTTATTTTAATCAATTTCATGGTAGAAAATGCTCTCTCTGTTATTGCTATTAAAATAGGAAGTGTTAACAGTAAATGAGTTAATCTATCAAACAAGAAGTAAATCTATGACTTTCAGATCTCAACTAATCTTCAACACAATTCAGAAAGAAAAGTAATTTTTTAAAACTCTTGAAGAGAATGTATATTAGTCTCAAAGCATGCTAATTGTCTTCTCAAAGCCTATAACTCAATCTTAGTGAAGTCTTGAGGATAAATCTTTTAGCAAAACTGCGAATATCTTTGAAGAAGGGTTTTTTTTTTTTTTACATACCCTATATTTGCTCTGTTATCAAAAATACTGTAACACTTTAAAGGTGTATCAATCACCCACCCTAAATTGACAAAAGCTATCTACCGATCTACCAACCACTAAATCGTTAGCTGTTGTTTAAAAGTTAACAAAATTATAGTGAATTGATAATTTTACCCTTGAAACTTAAAGTAAAGAAAAATTGTCACTTGTATACCCTTAAATTCTCTTATTATCACTTATATATCCTTAAATTATTACTTGTATCATATGAAAAGACCAAATTATCCCTCTGATGTCATCATATTAAACGGCAAGTAAGGTTTAATGGATGGCAAATACATTTTGTCAACTTATGGTGGACGATTGATACACCCTCAAAGTGTTGTAGTATTTTTGATAATAAAGTAAACTAAGGGTATACGAATGATAATTTTTTTTTTTTTTGTATTTGAGGCTAAGTGCATAACATTTAAAATGTCATGAGATTCACTTGTAATGCTTGGCAAAGTAAATCAACCCCAGAACCTTATTTAATAAATGCAAAATGAACACAAATTTACAAGATGTCATTGATTCATATGCACCTTTAGCCTCCCCATGTATGCCATTGTTAAGCCTACACTCTACCAACTTCCTAAGAACTTTAGGAATAATATTGAAAAAATCAAACAACCAGTTGACAGAATGGAAATGAAAGCTCCACCAAGTAACTATTCTTTGAAATTTATTGTGAAGATTGGGCATTCATTAGTCTATCAATGTGTTGAATTGGGTTCCTTAGGCAACCAAACTCTGCATATTCTTATTATGATGAGAAATTAGACCACTTCATGCTACATAATGGACTTTTGTTTCCCATTGTTGGCTCTCTTCCAACTTCAAAACCCTTCAGTAACAAATTTTGGATTGTTTAATGGAATTTCATCAAAACGAAAGCATGGAAAACAAAATGTGCTATCTCTTACCTCAGAATACTTTAGCCATGGGAATTTTTTAAGCCAATGATGGTAGAATCTATGTTCGTGTATGCCTTCATTAGTTAGTGGATAATCTTGTAGTTTAGGCTGACACAATCCTATTTTGATGTACTTTCTTCGAATATCATCACGTCGATTCACTGCATATGTCCTTATTTGATGACGTAATCCAGTATTACGTTTTAGATAATTATTTTTAGTTTCTTCAACTTCCACCCTTTGAGACTTAGAAGTATACTGCTCATTGGAATTTGGCGCATTAACTTGAGATGGAGATAAAGACTTGGTGGATGATTGATTGTGACCTACTCTTTTAAAGAAAGAAACTATAGTTTCTCTTGGCTTGTTTAACATTGAATCTATAATAATAATACATTAGAGAATTATTAATTATTTTATTAAAAATTTTGACAAAAATTTAAGCTAAAACTAATTTCAAAAACGTCAGTATTTAATAATCAATTTTTTCACTAGTCTATTCACTCATTTTTTGTATGCCATCATTATCATCTATAATATTCTATTAATATATTATCATATTCTAGTAATTTACTAATCTATTATTTTATAATTTCAAGAAGATGAATTAGCAACTTCCATATTTCCACTTTGTATGCCATCATTATCATTTATGATAATTTATTCTATATAATAAATTTAAAGTACAAAATGACTCACACCATGCAATGCGTCAAGAGATAGAGATTGGGCATTCGGGACTTCGACTGGGACGAGAGACTGAGCATGTGAGTGCGGGCTATGCGGCAACTGTTGGGAATCACTCATGAGATAGCCTCTTGATGATTTTAACAATTGGGTACTTGGGTGAGTTTTGTGATTTGATGAATAGAAATTAACTATAATTATTAGGTTTATTTTTATTTTTTCCTATAAGTTTTAATGAAGACAAATTTATAATTAACTAAATATTTTTCAAAAACTGCAGTTCGGTTTAGCCCACCTCTAAACTTTGGCCCTGTAAAAAAACCCAAATTGCATAAAAACAAATGTTAATCCTAACTCCTTGCTTTCCAATTGATGTTCCTCTCTTCAATCATAGATAACTAAATTGTTTGACTAATTTGGTGATTTGTTGATAGTGCTGAGGGTATATTGGTCTAAAAACTTGATTTGGCTAGTTATGACAAAAAAGATAAATGAGCCAATTTTGAATAATCAAAAGTTTTTGGGCTGGTTATGTAAATTTTCTTATTTTATTCAACTCTATTCTTTGACACAGCTTCTTGGCATCACCCATATAATTCAAAGAATTATATAAACAAATAGCTAGAGATGGCAATGGGTTTGCCCCGAGTCCATCTTTAGGGTGGGCGTGGCTAGTTAGCCCAATTTTCACTAAATAATATTTTAAAAGATTTTTTTGTGAATAAGATATAACACATTAAAATTGTATTTAAATAAAATTAAAGGTTTTCAAAGTTAAAAAAGTAAAGATAATAATATCTAAGTGCAATAAATATAATAATGTACAACAAAATTAGAAATAAATTTATCTGATTATGCACATACATACATATATACACTAATACATTTGTAAAAAAAATTATCAGAAAATTTAAAAAAGTGACTAAGGTGGATCTGGCATGATTTAGGCTGACATTTGCATACACAAGATGTGGGTTACATGAGTCAAGTTAATCGGATTAGGATTTGTACCCATTGCACAAGTGCGCCCAAAATAGAGACTCTATGCATATATTCTAATCTATATACACATAAGTATTATATATAAACCTTCCATACCTTAGCTCTCTTTGTCATGTGGGATAAATAAATTTTTCTATAAATTTTCCAACTTCATGTGTGCACTTTGAGCTATTTTTAAGTAGTCATAGAAGAGTATCCAAACAAAATTGACCTTATATTCACACTAAGTGGGTCCTGCTTAAAATCATGCCTCAAAATAATCGTTTGTGCGCTATTTTTCCAATAATCCCCCATATAAATGAAAATTGGTAGAAAATAGAAAACCAATTTTTTTTTATCAAAACATGTTAACTTGGACAGAGTTCAGTGGATCAAAACCTACATAGGACAAGTAGTCTTAACCTTTCAACCTTCCTTTGTGGAAATATATTTACTTTTTTGGCTAACCAATAAATGCTATGCCTTTGAACTATTCTTGCGTTCATGTAAACGATGATGTATTCCACAATGGAATCTTTCCTTAAAACATTTGAGTTCTCATGGGTATGTTCATTCTAGCTGTGAACATCTGCTGAGTTACACGAGTTTTTAAGAATTTTTCTCTAACAAAGGTACATATTACCGAAGGACTCAACGTTTTAAGTTGGACCATTTCAAACCAACCCACTCTTTCTTGGGGACCTAACTAGTGCAATTTGCTTGTAATTTGGTCTATTTATGGAATGTATCCAACATAATTGCAATGAAATCTTCATGGCAAAAGGGTAAATGGAACATCCATGTCACACAGTAGCTAGGCGTGCCAACACGACGCTTGAGATTTATCTATTCCTTGAAAATCCGCTGCCCCATGTATGGATTTAATTCACCATTAAGGAAATCTTCAACAAAGTGCATTTCATGAACCAATAGCTTCTTCTAAAGTTTTGAAGAGATCTACTATCAATGGAGTCTAAAACACTTTAATTCTAGTGTTTTTATGCCATCTAGATTTAACCTTACGTAAATGAGCACATGAAAGTATCATTAAAGATAATTAGAAGCTCAAATAGAAAAGAAGAAAAAAGCGGTAAATCCATTTTGGATTTATTCAAAAATGCATTTCTTAATTTATTATCTTTTTTTGTGTTTTCAAACATAAAAAAACCGATAAACATCACTATTGTAATTAACAGCTTTGTATTAACAAAATACCCCCACATGTATGACAATCTATAGAAAAATTATCTATCCTTCTCATGGTGTATTTCCTATTTCAATAAAAATAATTGGCTGAATATAGCTTCAAGAGTTAATCACAATGTTAGAAATTAACAAAAATAAAATTATTGATATTAAATTTAACATTTAATAACTTGAGCTTAAATAAACATTTAGTTCTCACGATTTTGACAAAAATAAAATCACACTCTTTAATCTTGTGCTTTACATGCATATTTTGTGACATTTTCTTGTTTAAGACATCCCATCAACTCAGGTGCAAGCAACCCTTGAAAGGTTTCTCTCACAGGACATTCTTGTGTAGTGTGATATCATTGGCATATGAAGCATTTTTCAGTGTCAGTACTCGGTCCTTGTTCTTGACCAACATTTGCGCTCCAAAATGTCCCTTGTACACTTCATACATCTCAGGCAACCTCACTAGATATAGGCATTTATTGCCATGGTTGCCTTTACACACAAAATAATGTGCAATTTCAGCTTACTCTGACTAGATTTTAATTCTGCCACAGCTTCTCTCAACTCATGGACTTCACGGCATAATTTTGCATTATTGTTCCACAGCATAATTTGCAGTTTAAAGCCTTGTTAAATTTATAATCTCAATTAAATAATACTTTCTATCAATCTTGACTTGGGGACAATATGGTAAAATAATAATTTATCAAATTTAATAGATGATAAATTTTCAAAAAAATCTTATATTTTTATAAGACCCAATCAATACATAATTTAAAAATTAACTAATTAATTTGAAACTAAATACGTATAATATATCTATGATTTTCTTTGTCGTGCACTTATACTATCATAATGCTTTATGCATTCATTGGTCATTCTTAGTTTCTTTACATCTTTTCGATGAGATCATGCTCGTGTTCTATGTGCTATGTTCAAAGATGTAAAAGAGAGGGATCGGCCTAATATACTATTTTCAAAAAGTCTTCTCTGATGGGTTATCATGTAATCATGATCCGGCCAAAGTATTCAAGTGATTGATTCTCTCTGTAACACCTGTGGTTGTAATATGGTATGAGGCGGTTAAGGAGTTTATAAGCAAAGGAATAAGTTGGAAACAGAGGAAACACATGCACGTGTAAAACAGAGAGAGAGAGAAGCTGTCAACTGACCTAATTTCGGACCCAGAAACAACCCGACCCGACCCGACCCGCGACCTTGACCCGACCATATCTTACATTTCCGGCCATCGTTTTGGCCGAGCTTGGTACCGTTTTGAAGCTTAGGAGCCGACCGTCGTTCCCCTGTCGTCCTCACTGCCGGAAACGAACCGGAACGCCGGCGATCGAAGCTTGAAACCTGCGACTGCTTCACTTTACTCCGCCGAGATTTTCGCCGGTTTTGGGTGACACCACCGGTTGGAATTTGTTCCTCATGACTCCCTCTTCCATTTCCAACCATTCATAGGCACCGAGAGTTGTTGTTTTGCTGCCGGTCGATTTTTGGAACTCACGGCTGTTGAGCTAGATTCCGGCGTCGTTGCCGCGCGTTGAAGCTCACCGCCGGTACCATTGAACTCAGCGTGATTGGCACTTTAAGATTTGAGCTTCCTGGCCAGTGTTGACCAAATTCCGGTGACCGTTGACCGGCAAGGGCATTTTGGTAATTTCACACTATGAGGGCAATTTTGTCATTTCTGAGCCTGTGGATATTTTAGTAATTCCTAGAATTGAGAATTGGGTGTAATTATGATTCCGAGGGTAATTCGGTGATTTACGATTTCGGAGCATGTTAATGATTTACGGACTCAAGGGCATTTTAGTAATTATCGTCACGGGAGTTGTTAAGTTTGGATAAATGTTCGTTTCAAGTTATTGCATATAGTTAGTCGGAATTTCGATTTACGGAGAATAATTATGTCGTTTCCTTGACTTAGGAGGATCCGCGAGCGAGAACCGGTCTGCGGACGTAAACGATAACCGACTGTGAACACTGTCACGGTGAGTGGAATATACAAAACTTATTTTCATAATTAGCGATGATAGTAAAGTATGTTTGCGGAATAAGTATTTTAAATGTTCTGATTTAATGGTTTCTCGAAATGGATTTAATGTGATTTTCTCGAATTGGTTTTAATGTGATTTTCTCAAATTGGATTTAATGTGATTTCCTCGAAATGGATTTTAAGATTATAGTGCAATGTGTGGTATCGGTTTGAATAAAGCATGGTATTATGTGAAAGATAAGAATATGGTATGATTTAAAATATGATTAAGAGGTATGTGAATATGAGTATTATGATTGTTTTTGAAATCATTAAACAGTACCCTTCCCTCCAGATATAATGATATAAATGATATGAGATGAGAGGCCTTTGGGGCCCGTCTGAACACACATAGAGGCTTTGGGCCGTGTGTTTGGGCGCTTTTGCCTTTTGGGGGCATGTGCATGCGGTGTGATTACAGTGATACAGATATGAGATACAGACCGACATTGAAATACAGATGATACAGACATGAGATACAGACCGATATTGTGATACATATGATTTAGATGAGATACAGGCCTTTGGGGCCCGTCTGAGTACACACAGAGGCTTTGGGCCGTGTGCTTGGGCGCTTTTGTCCTTTGGGGACTAGATTATGCATGCAGAGATATGATGAGATATGAGATGGTATTTCCCTGTCTATCTGTGTAGCTCCGGGGCGTGACGTTACCCAGATAGTATGTCATTGCCCGTCCGTTGAGGTCCGGATATGACGAGATTATTTCCCTGGGTACTTATTTTGTGATGATTTTCAGATTTGTGAATTTTATATGATATGGTGATATGATTTCTATGATTGGTGATTTGACTTAAATGATTAATGATTTATCACCGGTTTCTCGTTTATGATTTTATGCAATTGTGCTTGGAAATGAAATGATTATTTCTTTTAAAGTAAAGATTAATTTTCAAACCTACTATCCACTCACTGATCTCACTGAGTTTTAAACTCACCCCGTTTTTATTATTCTTCCCCCCTCACCAGGAGGTTGCAGGTACACCAGATCGACCCAGCGACTGTATATTTATATTATGAGTCTTGGCCACGTGATGGTGCTAGATTGTATAAATGTTTTTGTTGGGACATCTTGGTCATTTTGTTCTTTTGGGGTTGTATAATCTATAACTCAGCATTTTGGTTGAGTATGTTGAGCACTGGAGTTGTTGTATATTGGCTTGTTTGGGAGTGTTATATTCATATTTGTACTTTGGGAGTCTTATATATATAAAGGAGACTCTGCCGAATTTTCGGCAGACTCTTTACGAATAGAATTATTTTCAAGTTTTGATGAAATCGGATAGACTCGCCTGTGGGGTTTTGGGGCGGGTCGTTTCACTCTCAATCAAGATCAAATTAAAATTGTATAATATAGCTTGACATATCACTACATTATCTAATTATACGACATATATATACTTTACAAAATGCCTATTACAAGCATGCTATTATTTTTATAAATTAATAAATAATTAATTTATCAATGACTTAATAATTATTAATTTATCGATATATTAATATTTGTTAATTTAATAATTTTTTCATGGTCTTATAGTTTTTAATTTATCGAGATTCTGTTGTATTCAATATAGTTATTGATAAAAAAAATATTTGGATTGTGTGAAACCTTTTCTATATGGAATTTATGTTAAATTATTGATGAAAACAAATAATATTCTAAGTGTAACCATATTAACAAATCTTGAAAGAAATTGGTGTGATTCCAATATACATACATATTTATTTATTGATACAAATAGTCGAAACATGTAAAATTTTAGAATTACCATATCTACTCATATATTACATTAATTGTGGTAAGATAATTGGCTTATTATAATTACACATAAAAAGTGTATAAAAACTAACAATAAAACTATAAAAAATACAATGTCAATAAGAAAAACACTACAAATGAAGTTGTGTCCAACGATTCTTCAAAAAAGAAAACTCATCTATTATCACATCTGAGTCGATATTGTATGTAATTTCTTTTTCAATGCAAATAAAAATTCAATCTATAAGAAACACATTCTACATATTGTTTCGATGTATTTTCTTAATCAGGTTCATGGGTAATATTTTGAAGCTCTTGAAGAGAACGTACATCAATCTCAAAGCATTCTAATTGTCTTTTTAAAGCATGTAGCTCAATCTTAGTGAAATCTTAAGGATAAAATTTTCAGCAAGACTGCAAATATCTTCAATTTTAAATGACTTAAATACATCAATAAGATCTATAGCTGAACTAAGAGTGAGGTGCTCCAATGTTTATTCACTGAATCTATTATTCAATTCCATCAACTAAAAATATATTATAGCATTAAATACAACATAATGATAATAATGCTCAATTGTAATATAATCATTCTATTGACAAGAACATCATGTGCCTTTCATATGGTGAGCTCTGATATTAGGCACATCTATCTCATTCTTTTCACAAAATAAAATTACATTCTCAATAAAATTTTCCCAACCATTGTCTCGGAGCATTTGAATTATTTTTTTTTAATTTTTTTTTTGTAGTTGAGAGTAAGTGCATAGTATTTAAAATGTCTTCTGATTTCACTTGTAATGTTTGACAAAGTAAATTACTCACTTCCAAAGCTTTATTTAATAAATGTAAAATGAACACAAATTATAAAGATGTCATTGATTCATGGGCACTTTTAGCCTCTCCACATATGTCATTGTTAGGTCTACACTCTACCAACTTCCCAAGAACTTTATAAACAACACTGAACAAATTAAGCAATCTGTTGAGAGAACAAAAATGGGAGCTCCACTTAGCAGCTCTAGGTTATTGTAAAGTATGAATTTGATTGGCTCATGTACCACTTTGAACTTCTTCTGAAGCTATCAAATCTATGATTTCATCTTCCTAAATAGATTTCCGCTTAGAAAGATGTTTAACAAATGAAGTCAGAACATTTACAATTGAACCCAATGCTTGAAAGAAAAGCTCTACATTTGGCACAACAATAGATACTACAACTAAAGCAAGTTGTAGTTGATATGTAAAACAATGCATATAATATGCATAGGGTATCTTTAACCAAATGATCACTTCGCGCAAGGATATTACATATTTCTTTTTTTTCAATGTTACTGTTATAGTTCCCATGACATTGACAACTTTAAAAAAAGGTTCTTGAATATACCCAACACAATCGACACACCTTAAAATGATAACCATTTGTTGTTTATCATATTTATCAAGTGTTTCATCTACTAGAATACAAAACTTACTCTCTCTCAGTTCCTTATGTATCTTGTTTTGCACTTTGTTTGCAAGAATATTTAAAAGCTTCTTTTAAATATTGGACGATATATACTTAGCATATGATGGAGCATTTTCTAGAACTATACTCCACTGAATGCTTTATTAGCTATATGAAATTTCTCAAATTTTTTTGAATTAACTGATTCATCATGACCTCTAAAAGTATAAGCGTACTTTGCTAACCATCTAACATTAGAAATTAAGGTCTTCAATCGTAGCCTATTTTCTAAGATTTGCTGTGAAGATTAGGCATTCATTAGTCTATCAATGTGTTGAATTGGGTTCCTCAGGCAGCCCCAACTTTGCATATTCTTATTATGATGAGAAAATGAACCCCTTTTATACTGTAGAATGACATACAACATGCGATAGCTGAGCATACATAAGGATTCTACCCAATGCTATAGCAAATGCTGTAGGAACTGAACTTAGAATTAGAAGTAATAGTCAAAACCATTAAGAAAGTTTAATCACTCAATTACTTCATTCCTATTGATTTTATCCTTGTGTGTGTGACGTTAAGGTTTGCTCTTCTACATATTTATTTATTGCATTTTGTTAAGTAGGTTATTAGTTTAATTGTTAATCTATTTTCATTTAAGGCAATCTGCAATATTAAGATTATTGTAGCAATTTCAGTAACATTAATCCCTGTGGAGACGATATTGAATACTTATCATTATATTACTTGTTGTGTACTACATTGATACCAATAGCATTTGAATTTATACCAACAAATTTTTAGCAGCGTTGGTGGGGATTGATTGTTTATTATGATTTGTGATAATTAGACTTAACGATGTTAACCTTGATTTTATTTTAATTTATTCTGCTGACAAAAGCTTCTTGCATGCGCAAGTACAAACCTGTTGAGTTTCAATTTGATCTAGAAATTGAAAGAACCGCAAGGAGATTAAGAAAAGAGCATAAACATTCAAAAGTTGTTGTAGCAATGAATGACTTAGAAGATGTGGAAAACTTGAACCCTCTTGGAGAAATACAACCAATCAATAGTCGAGAAGGTCAGAATAGACAACATGATCAGGGACAACCAGGAAACAACAACATCATATACATGCAGACGATAGAGATAGAGCCATAAGAGACTATACCGTTTTGACTCCTCAAGTTATATTCTAGAATTGTTAGACCTAAAGTGCAAGCTGCTAATTTTGAAATCAAACTAGTGATGTTTCAAATTTTCAAACAGTGGGGCAATTTAATGGGTTGCCTTCGAAAGACCCTCATCTTCACCTCAAACAAATCTTAGAGGTAAGTGAAGCCTTTAAAATTGCTGGAGAATCACAAGATTCATTGAGACTCAAATTTTTTCCATATTGATTAAGAGATTGAGCGTGAGCATGATTGAACTCCCTACCACCAGAATCCATCACCACATGGAATGATTTGACTGATAAATTTTTGATGAAATATTTCCCACCTATCAAGAATGCAAAGTTGAGGAATGAAATCACATCCTTCCATCAACTTGAAGATGAAAGCTTATATGATGCATGGAAAAGATTTAAAGAGTTACTCAGAAGATGTTCTCATCATGGTATTCCTTGTTGCATACAGATGGAAACTTTCTACAATGGGTTAAACCAAAGTACTAGATTGATGGTTGATGTTTCAACAAATGGGGCTTTCTTGTCTAAATCTTACAATGAAGCTTATGAAATTTTGGAGAGAATTGCGAACAACAATTATCACTAGCCATCAACTAGACAAGATGTAATAAGGTGAGTAGTAGGAGTCCATAATATGGATGCATTTACAGCATTATCAGCCCAAGTTACTTCACTAACAAACATGGTAAAAGCCATGACCAATGCTTCAACAACTGTGCAACAAGTTGTTGAGATTTCTTGTGTTTATTGTGGAGAGGGACACTTATTTGATAATTGTCCTTGGAATCCAGCTTCAGTCAATTATGTGGGCAATTATAATAGACAAAATTAGATCAATCCAGTCAAACGCCTATAATCTCGGATGGAAGTAGTACCTAAACTTCTCATAGAGTAACCAAAATTAACTTGTTGCAACATACAGCGGACAGAACAGACCGCACAGCCACCAGGATTTCATCAGCAAAATTAAGGACAAAGAACCACCCACAACGATCAATTAAGTTCTCTTGAAGCTTTGCTTAAGGAATATATTTTGAAGAATGAAGCAATTGTGTATCATTGTGTCAGTTACCAAGATATATTAAATAGGTGCTTCTTTTCGAGCACTCACAAATTATTTTTTTTTAGAATTGTCCAATGGCAGCAACTTCAAATGGACAACTTAAGAACATTTGTGTGTTTTCTAAATTTTGTTATGGAAAGTATAAGGAGTTCGTTCAAGTAGGCATAGATCTTGATCATACTATAGTAGAGAGAAAACTACATCTTGTATATGGAGGAGGTGGCCGAAGGTTATCAAAGCTTATCTCAAAAGCTGCTTTTGTTCGAGGAAGCCGAGTGCTATGCATTATTCCAAAAGCCTTAAAACCTTTAGGATGTCTTCCTAACTGACCAACTAAAGATGAGTTAGTTGTCTCAAGTATGTAAGAAAGAATATCCAAAATGTTAAATCATACTGATGCTTTTATTTTCTTGTCAGGAGATCTTGTAACTTTAAAGGCGCTAATCACATTTGATTCTTAGGCCCATTTGAATATCCATAAAAGAATTCATTGGTTTATTAAATGTTAATAACTTTTATGATGGCTTAATAACATTTCTTAATGATGCAATTAAAAATTCTTTCATTCCACCCTCAGCAAAAAAAACTCCTTATTTGTGCTCTTACTACTAATGAGTTACTTGATCTTTTGCAATCTAACAAACCAGAGGCAAATCCCATGACTTTGGGGTTGGATTGGGCAACTGATGATGATGCTAGTAACCCTTGAAAAAAGTGTAAATTAGATTGAACTCATCGTTTGTAAATATTTTCTAGCAGTGGCTAGGTGATGTCTTCTAAACTCTACTATTTTCTTCTAAGATATTGAGGACAATGTCTACTTCAGGTTGGGACGAGGGAATAATTGATAATTGTGGAATGTTTCAGTCATGGTGATGATTTTACTAATTTTTGTTGTAAAGACTAACTTTGGATAAAAATTTGAATCGAAAATGGCAGAATATAGATACAGTGTCTCCAGAAAAGCATCTTTTTAATTTTAGAGTTTTGTTTCTAAAAAACAAAACTGTTTTCTAACTTTCTTTTTCTTTTTCTCTTTTTCTCTTAATCATCTCTTTTAAGTTTCTGTAATCAATCCCAATTTTTTTTAGTGTTTTCTTTAACTTTAAAAAAATTGCAAAACTACAACAAAAGGAAAAAAAAAATTTGTTTGATCTTTTAACATTGGATAACATGATGATTTCCAAATTTTGGTATTTGTATCATCTTTGGCTTTCAGTTATGTTACACAATATTTTTGCCTTTGCATGTTGAAATGTAAATTGAGAAATTTGATGAGCGAAACTGACTAAACCATTTGGAGGAATGTACATTTATAATAAGCTCAAGCGAGTTTTTGAGCTTATTATCCTTGGAGAGTAACCTTGTTTTCCTATACAACTTCACAATTTATTACACAAGATCTCTATATTTTCCTTAAAGTAAAAAAAAAAAAAGATTTGCAGCCGCATATGAAAGTCCATTGAACTAGTGGATATGAAAGATTATTTGGAGCCCTAAAGATGACAGAAGGCCATCTTTGATCCGTCTAAGCTTTTCTGGCCAACCCTATTATAAAATATTCATAGTTAACCCGTTTGATATATATATATATATATAAATTTTTCTTTGGTAACCTATCATCTTGTCCCACTCTAATGTAGAGTACCACCTTATGTTTTATGTTTTCCACCACCCAATTATGTTTGAAAATAGGGACAGTTATGTATTCCTGATAATGGTGCTATGAAAAAAAAAGATATGTATATAAATAAATTAATAAATAAATAAATAAATAAATAATAAATAAAATAGAAAAAGAAAAACTTTTTCAAGCGAAAAGCACCTTATATTTCCAAAAAGTCTCATATTTTTCAAATATATATATATATATATATATATATTCCATATTACCCTTTCTTTGTTAACCATGACCCTAGCCTACGTTACGTCCTAATGAAAGTTCTTCTTGATTTTAGAGAATTATAGTCTAAAGTAAAAGTTAGTAATATGGACTAAAAGATATGGTGATGCATAAAAATTGAAATAAATTAGTTTGGCTAATAATTCCCTTGAGTTGAGATCATTTTATTTCTAAATTGTGGGCATTATTCTTTTATTTTGGTGAGAACGTGTGATATTGTTTTACTATTCTATCAATCTATCACTTCTTAAAGTGACAGTTTTTCTGGGGTTTATTTTCTTTTAAGAAAATCACTCTTAACCGTGAAGGTTTTGGGGTTTGATGTATCATTATTAAAAGTGACTTAATTAATGTGGCTCTCATAATTGATCGTTTTACATGATTTTACTTAACTAATTTGTGTGGGTGTTATTTTATTTACCTTGAAGATAATGTTTATACTTTTATTTGATTGTTGTCATTGATCTAATGAAAGAAGTAAACACAATTTTTTAAAAAAAGATTTCAATTTGATTTTGAAATTTTGCTAAATTTTTATCACTTAAATTACTAAGGTCTAGCAATAAACTAGTTGGGGGGCGTGATTAACACTTAAAAGTGTACATGTAATAAGAATAAAATTATTAGTTTTTGACTTAAAGTGTTGATTAATATGCTAAAAAATTATATGAATGCTCCCCAAACAAAATTTTATGTTAAATTAATTCACAATATGTTAATTTTTATTTTGTAAATATTTTTCAGGAATAAAAATAAAATTAGAATTTAGAATGCATCATTGAGTAGATGTAATTAATAAATATTTAAAACGTAAAAATAAATAAATAAATACATAATTGAAAAGTGTGCGTGACCCACTTATCAAGATAAGCAAGTGGTGGCCACCATCCACTTGCTCATCCCTTTAATTATAAAAATAATAATATAATAATAAATTAAATAAGAATAAAAGGAATGAAGGTGGAGGCATTTGTGCCTATAAAAGCCGAAGAAATAGAGTGGAGCAGGGGAGCTGAAGCAGAGAGATGGGGGAGAAAGCTGAAGAGTTCCTTATTTCTTTTTTCTTGTTTTCTCACATAATCAATCTTCATGTAATAGGTTTCAAAAATTTGTTAAACAAAAAGAATGTTTTGTTTTTCAACATGAGTGGCTAAATTTTCTAAGTTGAGGTTAAATGTGAAGCTTAAAAATTCAAATTATTGAGTTAATTGCTCTCTGAAGTGAGTCTTAAAGTTTATTTTACTTATTTATATTTTTCTTCCTTATTGGTTTCTTTTATGTCATTTTAATTTATAAATATAAATATCTTCAAATTTATATAGTATTTTGGCATAATGTCGACAATTCAATATATATGGTATTTATCACACTAATGGTTAGTTAAAATTAAATGGCATAATAATTAACTGGTAAAAGAAATGTAAAATATAAAATTTGAGAGAGTGTTATAACCATAATTTGAAATTTGAGAGTGGATCTCGTAACCTTAGCATATTTTTAGATTAATTCAGATTAATTTCTTTTCCCGTAGTAAATTTTCTTAGTTTAATAATTGACTACTAGATTTTAAATTTCTTGTAGTTCGACCCCGGCCTCACCGGGTTATATTATAACTAGACACTCTTATACTTAGGAGTAATAACACTTTTCAGTGTCAATATTCTATTAATTTGCTAATCTATTATTTTACAATTTCAAAAATATGAATCAGTAGCTTCTGATCTTCCACTTTGTATGCCATCATTATCATTTATCATATTCTATTCTATACAATAAAATTTAAGGTACAAAATGACTCATACCAGGTGGTACATCAAGAGACAAAGATTGGGCATTCAAGACTTCAAGTGCAATGATAAACTAAGCATGTGAATGCGAGCTGTGCAGTTGCAGTTGCTTATCACTCATGAGGTAGTCACTTGATGACTCGAATAGTGGAGTTTTGGGGAACTTAGATTTTGAATCTAGTTGGGTACATGGGTAAGTTTTGTGATTTAGGGAAATAGAAATTGATTATAATTAGTAGGTTTATTTTTTTTCTATAAGTTTTAATAAAGGCAAATCTATAATTAACTACTTTTTTAAAAAAAAAACCTTACCTATGCTACAACCTGAGTTAGCCCAATATTAACTTCGCCCCAACTTCTTTATCATCCTTACTGTTAGCCTATATAGCTATAAAATGTTGATTTTGATAATAACAAACGACGTGTTTTGAATGAATAAAGAATTACACATTATATTTTTATAATAAGAAAGTAATTTTATGAAATTATTTGTTTTCAATTTTATGGTTTCAATTGAAAAGTTTTGAAAACTTTGAAATCAACAAGTATTGATTTAACATTATGAAAATGGACATATTTGCAAAGTTTTATAAATATTTGGGCCATAATAAAATTTTTAAAACGTATTGGGGCAAAACTATTTTTTTAGAAAATAGTTGTTTTACTTGTAGCAAACGACTAGCCAGATTCAAAAAGCAGCAAACCAGTTATGGACATATACTCTCTAGAATAAAAGCAGCTAACCTGATTCAGAAAGCGGTGAACTGGATGTGCAAAAATGCAAATCTTTAAATACAATGATAACATAAAGCGGCAAGTCGGATTCCTAAAGCGACAAGTCGGTTATCACCAGAAAGTTAATGATGTCTATTTTTCTTCTTCAACTATAAAATGGCTCAAATTAAATTCATTTTGATAGATACAACCATTGTTATCATTGAGCATTCCTTTACAATATGAGTATAAACTTTGTGTATTCATTCATTCACACACATTGGGCTTTCATTTGTAATCAAACACATTGTGTAAGAGAAATTTATTTGTAACCATTTTTATAAAATCAAGTTGAGAGGTTGTAAGTATTGGGATACACTTGAGTTAAGAGATTGAGGATAATCTCTTGTTGTAAAGGCCTATCAACTCCTTGCAAGTCAATTGTAAAGAATTTGAAACCTTGGGAGGCTTGGATAGTGGAAGCCTTGGGAGGCTTGGATAGTGGAAGCCTTGGGAGGCTTGGGTAGTGAAATCTTCAAGCCGGGTGAGCTTGGAGGAGTGGACGTAGGCGGAGATTGCTGAACCACGTAAAAAATTTTGTGTTTGTTCTCTCTTCCCTTACTCTTTTATTATTGTGCTTTATTAAATTTATTCTTTTGATTTTACTAAGGAATAGATTGAATTGTTGTGTGTTTTGTTTAACTTAAGTTTTAAAAACTCAATTCACGCCCCTCTTGCATTGCCTAGTTAATATTTCACTTACAAGTAGCATTGCTTTGAAAAACAAAAGGACAAAAGGGGATACTATCATTTGTCTACCAAAGGTTTTTTAACATATCAAGTTAGTATCAAAATTTGGTGAAAACTGTATCTTATCACCAAATTTTACACTATTATCATTTTACCACCAAAACATTAATATAAGAGTTTCATGTTAAAGTCAAAATGTACCATTCAATTGTGTAAGACATATTATCATATGTCCACCAGAAGTTTTCTGATATTTCAATGCAATGCTAAGATTTCTTGAAACCTAATTTTATTGCCTAATATTTAAGTGGTTATCACTTTACCACCAAAACATAAACACAATTAAAATTTTGTTCATGCCATAAGGGCATTTAAGGAATTTCACATTGAAGCCAAAATATTAACATAATTATTGAATGATGAAATGTTAAATTTGGAGTATTTGGCTTGTTATTGTAGTGTTTAAAATGGCTTGGGGCTGCTAGTGTTGAATGATATTATCAAAATCGAAGTGTTTGGTTTGAATGCACAACAACATATTTATATAATAAAAAAATATAATCATTTTTTTGAATATAACTTCAACTTTTCTAGGGTAATTTCTTTTTTACAATTTCTTTCTTTTCAAATGGCAAAAGTGTCTTTTGCACTGTAAGTTAAATTCTTAGTTATATTTAGTGGTAAAATGTAGTTTTTAGAAAATTTTGATACTAAATTGATATGTTAAAAAAAATCTGGTGGACAAATGATAAATTTCTCTTTAGTAATTTCTTTCTTTTTAAAGAAAAATGTCATCTTTTATGCTCTAGGAACAAAATTGACTTTTAACTCATATTTCGTTAAATATAGTGGTAAAATGATAACAACATCAACATTTAGTGTTTTCACTAAATTTTGGTATTGACTTAATATGCCAAAAAAAACTTAGGTGAACAAATGATAATATCCCTAAAAAAAAAACAAGTATATTTAGCCACCAATAAACTCCGCTTCAACTCCACCAAGACAAATTTTTGGAGAAAAATTATTATTATCTTAAAAGTTAGGACAACTTTATTATTGTGTTAAATTTTAGTAGCTCTTACGTAAAGTTGAGGTAAGATAAAGTAGTATTTCTATCAATACTTCTTCGAAAAACAATAACTATATAGAAGCAACTTTACTTGTATTCCCAACGAAGAAAATAAGTCATAATAATACTCAAATAAACAGATCATTCTCATTTCTCATTCATTTGCGCTCCATCAATTAAGAGAAATCATTATTTTAAGAGTTGGCAATTAGGAAGACATTGCCATCATGTTGGCTCACCTCGACAACAGTGGCATGGTCGAATTTAATTCGAGTTGCATTAGTCAAGGCAGCTTGTCCCACAAGAAAGAGAGAGGAAGCCCGAGTATAAGGCCCAAATGTAAGCCCAATTGTACACTATATTATATAATTTTCTATATTTACTTAGGTCTTTGCTAATTGTTTTAGTGGGTTTGACCATAAGCTCTCGTGCTCAAATTCCCTTCTAAAGCAAATTAAATTCACACAGAAAATGAAGTGACTGTCCATTTCGGATCAATTTGTTTTAATTACTATTTTACCTAAGAAAAAGTTACATTTAATAAATTTTTAAAGATAAATAAATTAAGTAAATAGTTCAAATCATAGAAACCAAAACAGCCGCAAATTATCAATATTTGCTTTAAAATTGGATTCATAAACATGGTAAAGAGATTATAAAGATAAGTTACATTAATGATTAATTTGATGATAAATAACGTTCATTTACTAAATGATTGGGGTATAATTAAACGAGGGAGTGGGGGGGGGGGGGGGGGGCGAAGAAGAAGGTAAGGAATACCACCACTCTCTCACCGGTATCCTATTATTATTATTATTAGGGAAATTATTATTCGTATACTTTATATTTACTCTGTTATAAAAAATATTACAACACTTTAAGCGTATATCAATCGTCCACCCTTAATTGACAAAATGTATGAGTCAACCACCAAATCGTTAGTTGCCATTTGAAAGTTAACGGAATTACAGTGAATTGACGATTTTACCCTTGAAAATTATCACTTGTATATCCTTAAATTCTCTTTTTTTTCACGGGTATACCGTTAAATTATCACGTGTATCATATGAAAAGACCAAATTACCCTTCTGACGTCATTATACTTAAACGACAACTAACGGTTTGGTGGTCAGTTGATACATTTTGTCAACTTAGGGTGGACGATTGATACACCCTCAAAATATTGTAGTATTTTTTATAATGGAATAAACTAAGGGTATATAAATGATAATTTCCCTTATTATTATTATTATTTTCACAGTGAAGTGCTAAAGTTTTAGTATCGGTTGAAAACTCACTCTTTGTGCACGTAATATAGTTTGAACTCGAATTTACTAAGGATATTTCTCAACTCACTCATATCAACTTTCACTACCAATTAACTAATAGAGTAATAGAATTTTCGCAGCGGCTTGATATGCTACCTATACATAGTTTCTCGATCGATCTGAAGCATATAGACTTCAGATCTAGGACAAATATCGATATTATCACGCAAAATAAAAATAAAAACAAAAGCAACAAGAATATCATAACTCACCGCCTCTTTATTTAGATTTGAGTGGAGAAAAAAATCTAAAACGTGGAACTTGAAGGGTGAAGTAGGATTGAAGTTGCAGTAGCTGCTGTCTGAAAGAGAGAAAAGTTTTCGAGACGAGTCCGAAGAAAAGTAAATTAAAAATTAAAAAAGTTGGAGTTTGTTGGAAATTGATGTATAATTAATTTCTAAATTGAGAAGAGAGAAACATTTGTGTACGTTAATGGTGAATAACAATGATATATGCCAGCTCAAGCTCAATGTCTCAATCGTATGGACACTTAGGGAAAGGGAAAATCATAATAAAGGGATATGCTGTTAGCTCGTATACTAATTAATTTCAACATGCAATTGTAAATGAATAGTGATAGGTGCATATTTTGTTGTTGTTAGCTTAGTATAGGTATCAGATTCTCTCTTGAAATGAGTTGTCTATTCACAATTAAATGTAATGTGTTAATTAATTGTTATCAGATAAGAATATAATATCATTTATAACTACATATATATATAGAACATAATAATAATTAAAGCCTAATTCAAATGTATGCTCTTAATGAAGAGGTTTACTTCTAAGTAAAGAGAAATTTTACTTTCACGCTAAAGGATGATGATGATCAATTGGTTGACTTTAGCAGCATTATCTCTTGATTTATCACACTAAAGAAAGAAAAAAAGAAAAATTGTAACCCCTTAGCCTAATGTGCGAAACTAAAGAAAATAAAGGCAACAGCTAGAGAAAGAAATTTAAAGCGGTTATTTTGCATTTACTATTCTTAATTTTTTAGATGTGTATCTAGTTCGAGTCTAAACAATATGTGCCCATATTTGACCCGATATAATTCCTTTCTATTAAATACATAATTATAGAATTTTTGGCAAATGTAAACTTGATTAATTATGAGGCAAATGATGCGTGACCATCCAGAAAATTTGTTCATGATGTAGCATTGAGCATCATCTCAAAGGCATTTTCAATGCTTGACTTCAGCTTGTGGGAATCTATGAAGCCATCTTCTCCTACAACGGCAATCCTTACCTTTCCCATGTAGCTCACAATGGTCACTGAAAGACTCTGTAAAATGATCAAAATTAAGCATAAGTTTTCACATTTGAACTACGTTTTGCAGAGAAATTAACAAATTTCACCTTTATGCATACCTGAGGTGCACCGGTCACCACGAAATATAATCCTTTACAAGGATGATTATTCAAGGCCATTTTCTCGACCGGCCCTATCACGTTTGTTATCGTCATACTCGAATTCTTCAGCGTGCTACGGATATATCTTGCTGCTGCCTGAAATGCAAATTATTAATTATAAAGAATTCCTCTAATTAATATATTATTGTTATTATGGCATTAAATAATGTCTCTCACGGGCCACAGGCTACAACAATTGATATTTTTTTATATTACGTACTTCAGGTCCTCTAAATTTTCTCACAATCTCCAGAACTCTGCCAGTTAGGTAAGCGCCTAAAGAGTTTTTCTTGACATTCATGATTTGTCGTGCTTTCACGACGAAATCGAGTGGATTTGAAGACCAATCATCAGCTAACTTAGGTATTGATACATGTAGGAAAGCAAAGTAATTGCCCCATGGTGATTTAGCATCAGGTTTAACCATATCCTTCACTGATTCGTAGCTTCGAAAAGCCCTTGTGTTGAGCAACACCAATGTTGTAGAATTTGCTTCGCCTGAGCCCTGCCTCATTTCTTGCATGTATAACCGAGTCCCCAAGAAGATTATTCCGGCAATTACATCATTAACAGTCTGTAATCAAGAAAAATTAATTGAACTCGCTAATGATAATAAAATAGCTAGAAAAGAAATTGATTTGTAAAATTCGAAAGTACCTGTGTTCATATCATATGGAGTGATAAATTTTTTTCTTGGGGCCTATAAATTTTTTAGCAGATTCAGATGAATTAAATGGATGAAAATTAATTGATTTAGACGCATTCCCTCTTATGTCATAGACCACCCACTATGTCTTTTGAGTTATCTAAATTCAGGATTTGATGTTGACTTTGGTATATTTTCATAATGGACAAGTATTTTATGTGACAGCTCAATTAATTATCAAGAAAACGTGGCAAGAATGGGAACACGATCGAAATCAAAATCACTTAGCTGTTATGAAGATATTGTCTAGCAGCTGACTAGGGACGCAAAAATAAGTCGAGATGTGTTAATAAACAAGCCCCACATGATTATGAAGTGAGAGGAAATATTGATTTAGTTCTATAATTTAAAAAAAAATAGCACATAATATGCTTTCGGTCACAGGTTTTTTTCCTAGGTAAAATTCACCGATTAAAGATGTGGCTACAAAAATCAAATTCAAATTTTAAGATTATTATTGTAATAATTTATTAGCCTGTAAAAAGATGTTTCTGAGAATTTTAAAACAACTTTATTTTTAGAAGGTACCGTCCCTCTATCTATACAAAAGTACCATTAATAAATATAGTCCGTAAAGATTAGAAGTGATCAAAGTAAAAAATTAACCATACCGCATCAACTTTGGTCTTAATTTGTTTGATTTGATCAAGAGAAAAGGCAGTTGTTGCTACGCTGACCGGCCGGAACTCGATTCCATCATCCCCGGAATATATTGGGGTTCGATCATCTTGAAGCCATGCACTCTTCACAAAGCTCCAACAGAAATCTGATACAGTGTCAGAAACCACAGAGAAAGTTTTATAAATATTACTGAAAATGTTACTTTTATTCCCATCTTTCTTATTCGAGGGGAAACGATTGACTGAAGGAAACGTCAACGGAACAGAAGGATCATCAGCTCTTTGCAGACATGAAAGAAGAGCTCCCATTAGAGAAAATCCATCACCGAGCGAATGATGAAGCTTGAATATCAAGAAACCAGCTGCATGGCTTGTAGGGTATTTGATTATATGAACTTCCCATAAAGGCTGGCTTTGCGGAAACAGTTCCATTCCAATTTCTGAAATATAGTCATCGAAGTACTTATCATACGCTTCTGGTGACAATCCTGAGGGGAAAATGGGAACTTTCACGTGATTTCTGAGCTTCACCTCAACTCTCTTCCATTGCTTTTCTCCATTTTCGTCCACAACCTGTTGTAATATAATTTCTGTTTCATATGTGATAATTCAACAATAGTAATTAAAATCTAATTAAAGTTTAATATTACCATGATAGAGGAGAATCGTGGGTTGATGGGGAGAAAAATATCTTTTAGTAGTGAAAAACATTGAGAATCGTCAATTGGAATTTCGGATTCCAGGACGCCAAGAACAGAAAGCGAAAGTGCTGAGCTGTTCAAGTACTGACCACTAGGGCTCACAGGCTCCGTTTCCTCTGCTTCCTTGAGCTCCATTTCGGTTGTGTTTCCTGGAATTTCCAATAATCGTGCAACTAATACATTATCATATATTTATATAAATAAACCGCAAGCTAAATGTTATTGACATAATAAAATTAATTATGACGAGAGAAAATAGTGGTTGTGTGTATATTGAATAACTTTTACTGCCATTTTAATAAAACAAGGACCAAATTATATAAATTAACATAGCCAATATATTTTAATTTTCGTAGTTTCTTTTTGTCTTTTAATTTCACATGAAAATGAGGGATCTATATATATATATATATTCCAACATAAAAATGGACTCGCATACTAATATAATTTTCACCTCAATAGTTGTTTTAGTTTTGGAAGAAATTATATAATACATTAGGGGCACCGTGTCAATTATACAATAAGTAAATGATGTTATGACATGCTTGCATTTAATTTGAAAAACTACCATGAAAATAATGGTTATGTTAAATTTAATTAAACATATCATACATGCATTAATTGATCGTAGTATCTCTGATGTATTTTAGAATTTCTCAAAATTTACAAACGTTTAAAGCTAAATTAAACCAAGTGAAAATCAATAATTAATTAAGCGACAACTTGGACGAAATGTATATTTATGATTTTATGTATGGGGAGACAAAAAAAAAATTGAGTTAAAAAAATATTATCCACTAAGTAGTTACGGATTGGTGATGGGCTAGAAGAACCATGCGTAGCTAATAATTATATATTTGAAAATCATCTATATGTGGCAATTTTTTCTGTGAATCGCATTAATGACCTCGATTAATGTTGATTTTGTTTATGTTCATGTTCTTACAGATCTCTTATTAAAATAAACAAATAAATAAAATGTAAAAGTTTGGTTGCACAATCAAACTATGGCAATCGAAGGAGAGGAAGCTAAGCTAGAAGCTCCCCTTTTTCGCAAATTTTCATTCTTCCTTTCATATTTTTTTCTTTTTTCTAAAATGGCTTCATCCTTTCAATTTAGTTTTATCATTTTCTTTCTTTTTGTAGAAAGGCAGATATCTGCATAACTCATATCTGAACCTACTATGTCGGTAGATCATATGGTATTAATTTGTTGGGCGCAAGACTAAAATGCAATAAATAAAAGTAAGCCCATGAATCAATTATTTTGAGCCGAAGTAGGACAATTTCAAAAAAAAAAGTTACTGAAAACAACAATGCCGGCCCGTTGAAAAATCTCTATTTTTTGTTGGTTCACATAAACCTGGATTTTTTGCGGACACAACTGAGTCCACGTCCACATTCATTTAGGCGCACGATTATTATTTGGCTCTGATATAACTTCGGATAAATTTCATGTTAGATTTAACACCTATAATGGGATGGATTAATTTAACGTAAGTAATAAGATAAACTTAAAGTTTGTCTAGGATTCTTATAAAATAAAATTAGTATTTTATTTTAATCTTAATCATATAAGAGGTAACTTATCAAATAACTCTAGGAAGTTGATTTGAATTAAACTACATTTATTGTACTATATAAACATTGCATGGGTGAGTGATAGCACGTACAATAATAATCATGAGAATCAGAGTAACGTCAAAAGAGAGTGAGGGAAAAGAAAAAAAGGTTGTGGGTTCTTGCTTCTTGAATTAAGGGGATTTTCTAAATACATGATTGTCCTCCGATCATCAGTGACATAAACTCGTGACGATCCATTCGTGAAGGAGATTTGCTTGTGAAGGTTTTAGTTCCTCGCAATCAATTCTTGTTCGTTGCGATCTGCTAGTGCTAGTTCCTAACTTTTGGAGATTGGAGAGAACTTATTCTTTGTTCTTACATATTCGTGACGATTCGTTTCTGTATCAACCAACAAGGTATGGATTTGGTTGAACAAAATAAACTGCATGATTTATTTAGAAAATTATCATTAGTATCAAAGCCTGTGTCATTTATGTCCTTATCTTGGGTGCAATATGTATGCTAATATGCCATGTTTTTCCATGAAAAATTGATAAAATCCACATTAGTGGTATATGATAATATACATAATATTAAAGCATGAAATTCAGAACATAATCACGTGAACATACAAGGAGTATATCTAGAACTTTGTTTGATGTAATATGCTCTTGAAGAATGAAAAAATTGAAACCCTAACACGACTCAAAAGTGTTATTACTCCCAAGTATAAGGTTGTCTAGTTATAATATAACCCGGTGAGTCTAAGGTCGAACCACAAGGAATTTAAAAATCTAGTTGTCAATTTGTTAAACAAAGAAAATTAATTGTGGGAAAAGAAACTACTAGAAAATAATTTAAAAATATGCTAAGGTTACCGGATCCACTCTTAAAACTATTATTTTAATACTCTCTCATTTTTATATTTTGTTTCACTTTTACTAGTTAATTATTATATCATTTAATTCTTGACTAACTATGTGTGTGAATAAGTGTGAATAATACCCAAAATAGTAGAATTAAGAAGTTGAGTTTCTAGAGACACCACATTCTATATTCTGCCATCTTCGACTTAAATTTTTATCCAAAGTTAGTCTTTCTTACAAAAATTAGTAAAAACATCACCAGAACTGAGACATTCCACAACTGTCAACTATTCCCTCCCCCAACCTAAAGGAGACATTTTCCTTAATGCCTAAAGAAAGGAGTAGAGTTTAAAAGACATCACTTGACCACTGCTGGAAAATATTTACAAACGGAGAGTTAAATCTAATTTACACTTTTTACAAGAATTACTACCAACATCATCAGTTCCCTAATCTAACGCCAAAATCATGGGATCTGACTCTGGTTTGTAAACTTGCAAAAGATCAAGTAGCTCGTTAACAGTAGGAGCACAAATAAAGAGTTTTTTCGCTGAGGGTGGACTGAAATAATTTTAATTGCATGATTAAGAAATGTTCTTAAGCCATAAAAAAATTGTTAAAATTTAACAAACCGATGGGTTTTTTATGAATATTCAAATGGGCCCAAGAAACAAATGTAATTAGCGCCTCTAAAGTTGCAAGATCTACTGACAAGAAAATGAAAGTGTCAGCATGATTTCACATTTTAGATATTCTTTCTTTCATATCTAAAACAACTAACTCTTCTCTAGTTGGTGGGTCTAGTAGACATCTTAAAGGTTTTAAAGCTTTTAGGATAATGCCTAGCACTTGGCTTCCTCGAACAAAAGCAGCTTTAGAGACAAGTTTTCATAATGCTCGGTCACCTCGTCCATATACAAGATGTAGTTTTCACTCTGCTATAGCATGACCAAGATCTATGACTGCCTAAACGAACTCCTTATACTTTCCATAGCGAAATCCAGAAAGCACACAAATGTTCTTGAGTTGTCTACTTGAAGTTGCTGTCATTAGAACAATTCTAAAAAGAAATAATTTGTGAGTGCTTGAAAAGAGCTTCTATTTAAGGATCTTAGTAACAGATACAATGATACACATCTGTAAATGAGGTGATGTGTTTGTCAAATGACACGTGAAGCTTTTGACTCAATAATTCAAAGGAAAACTGTAAAAAGAAAAAGCAAACAGTGATTAGATATAAAATCACACAAAAGACAAAAATAGTAATAATAATGCAAAAGATAAAATAAAAACATATTTACTGATAGTTGTGATTGTGGCTCACATCTTCCTCTGCTTTTACGTATAGTAACGGCTTGAACGCCCTCAATGGGTCGAGGATAGGATTCCCATCCAGTTTTCTTATTAACTGGCAAATACAGTCTTTTAGAGTCAGATTCCCAACACTAAACTATGCACTTTTCTTTTGGAACAACTTCCATAAATTATCAAATTCACGTTGAACATATCCACTTGGATGCGTCTCAAGAGATCGTAAGATATCATCCAACGATTCTTTACTCATGCCATCCTTAAAAAAGTATAATTTTATCTTCACATTTTATAGAAACCATTCATAAAGTTTTATAACATGGTTTGTTGCAAGCAAGTCTTACACAATTAGGATATTTACAGCCAGGTTACTTAGCTTTTCTTTCATTAGCAAATGTACTTTTACAAAAACCAGGCATGTAGGAAACAAATGGATCAGAAAATTTACCTATTAGTTGGACCTTTACTTCAATTAACCAGCAAATGTCAGTAGGAATCCCATTGATCATTAACAAACGCAGTTGTTCACAACGAGCTTTTTAAATCTTCTTAAAAGCATTTTGAGAGAGAGAAGGAAAACGTTGATGCAAATTATGTTGTATTTCTTCCATGCTTGACTTTGATGTTTCAGTTATTGTGGGAAACTGAAAATACCAATTTAAAAAGTCATGGAGTACCGTTATCCACCATTTATACGGGAGAGTGAATAAACACAAAACGAATCAAATCTGCAAAATTGAATCAAAAGTGAAGAAGAACAAAAAAAAAAGGCACAAGAAATATAACTCACCATCGTCCTTTATTTAATTTACCTCCAGTTCCAATTGCAGTTCATAAATACCATCTTTTATTTCTTTGAATTGTCTTTCTAGATCTTTAACGTAGGATATTAAGTCTGGTGGTTGTAGATCCAAAATAGGATGTGCTTTACAAAATCAGAGCAATTTCCTCAGGTGAAATTTTACATGTGAAAGTTTTGTAAGATGTTTGAAAATGATAATTCTTACGGAGGTACTCATGACAAGTATAAAAATTTAGTGAGGTAAAGCACAATTGCCAAACAACACACTTGAACAAGAGATAACGTAATGCACTTCATTCAAGACATAGTTAAAAGAAAAAAATCAAATAATTTAAACGATAAAGTATAAAACAAATTCACAAAAAGTTAAAACAAAAAGGCTTAATCAAGATTTGGTGGGTCGCTCAAATTGATTTTGGTGTTTGCTTCACGTGGTTAGTATTCCAGATATGGTTTCAATCTTTGACCATTAACTTTAAATGTGACA
Organism: Citrus trifoliata; assembly: GCA_018350135.1. Lineage (NCBI taxonomy): Eukaryota > Viridiplantae > Streptophyta > Magnoliopsida > Sapindales > Rutaceae > Citrus > Citrus trifoliata. The sequence continues at coordinate 11,858,865 of CM031385.1, read as the reverse complement.
CCATCCATTGGATTCTTAATTTCTACAGCTCCATATGGATACACATTTTTTACAACAAATGGACCATTCTACTTTGACTTTAACTTCCCTGAAAACATATGGAGACAAGAATTATAAAGCAATATTTTTTGACCAATTTCAAATGTTTTTCAAAAAATTCTTTTATCATGAAAAAATTTGATTCTTGCCTTAATAATTCTGGAATTCTCATATGCCTCATTCCTTAATTCCTCAAGTTCATTTAATTACAATTTTCGCAGATTACCAGCATCATCACGATTTGAATTAAAAGCTTTAATGGCCCAAAATGATTTATGTTCAAGTTCAACCGATAAGTGGCAAAATTTTCCATAAAAAAACCGATAGGGTGACATTCCTAAAGATGTTTTAAAAGTAGTATGATATGCCCAAAGTGCATCAATTAGTCGAAGAGACCAATCTTTACGGTTTGAATTAACTGTCTTTTCTAAAATTTGTTTTATCTCCCTATTTGCTAATTCAACTTGACCACTTGTTTGAGAGTGATAAGGGGTATCAACTTTGTGTGTAATTCTATATCTCTTCATTAAGGACTCAAATGGCTTATTACAAAAATGCTTACCTCTATCACTGATAATGACTCGAGGTATTCCAAATCTGCTTAAAAGATTTTCTTTTAAAAAGGAGATCACAATCTTGTGATCATTGTAGCGACAAGGAATCGCCTGGATCCATTTTGAAACATAATCAACAACAACCAAAATTTATACAAATCCAAATGATGATGGAAAATGGCCCATAAAATCAATTCACCAACAATCAAATATTTCAATGACAAGGATGAGGTTTAAATGCATCATGTTTCGCTTTAAAATAGACCATACAATTTGACAATTTTTACGCACTTTGCAAAGTGCATATAAATCTTTGAATAATGTAGGCCAATAAAATCTAGACTGTAATACTTTTGCAGCTGTCATTTTTGAAGAAAAGTGGCCACCGCATACTTCAGAATGAAAAAATTGAATGACCCTACTTACCTCATCGTCTGGTATGCATCTTCAAAAATTTTGATTAGAGCAGTACTTGAACAAATATGGATCATCTCAGTAAAAGCTTTTCACTTCTGTTAAAAATTTCTTCTTGTCTTGGGAACTCTATTCACATGGCATTTCACTTGTTGCAAGATAATTAATAATATTAGCACACAGAGGCATTTTGTTTATAGAAAACAAAAATTCATCAGGGAAAGAATTATTTATTGATATTGTTTCAATTGAAGACTCATTTGTAAGTCTTGAAAGTTGATATGCAACAATATTTTCAGTGCCTTTTTTATCCTTGATTATAAACTTAAATTCTTGAAGTAGAAAAATCCATCGTATCAACATTGGCTTAGCATTTTGTTTCGACATTAAATATCTCACAGCAGCATAATCAGAATAAATAATAGTAGATGAACCAATTAAATACGAACGAAATTTATCCAGTGCAAATATTACAGCAATTAGTTCTTTTTCAGTTGTGGTGTAATTCATTTGCGCACTATTCAAAGTCACAGAGCAGCACCAACGGCATAATCACTAGCATCACACATTAACTCAAAAGGTAAAGACCAATTAGGGGGTTGCATTATTGGGTCTGATGTCAAAAGAGTAGTTATTTATTCAAAAGCTTGTTGACAATCTTTAGTCCATTCAAAATGTGTGTCTTTTATTATGGGATTACAAAGTAGTCTAGATATGACACTAAAGTCTTTTATAAACCCCCTATAAAATCCTGCATGTTCTAAAAAGGGACAGACTTTTCTAATTGTCTTTGGTGAGGGCAATTTTGAAATGACTTCAACTTTGACTTTGTCAACCTTAATTCATTTTGAAGACACAACATGGCCCAAGACAATGCCAGCAGTGGTCAAGAAATTATATTTTTTCCAATTTAAAACTAGTCCTTTTTCTTTGCACCTTTTCAAAACTCTTTGTAAATTATCAAGACATATATCAAAAGAATTACCAAATACAGTTAAATCATCCATGAAAACCTCTAAATAATTTTCAACCATGTCACTAAAAATGCTTAGCATGCACCTTTGAAATATTGTAGGAGCATTACAAAGTCCAAAAGACATTCTCTTAAATGCAAATGTTCCAAATGGGCCTGTTAATGTGGTCGTTTCCTAGTCTTCTCAGGCTATAGGGATTTTATAATAGCCAGAGTAGCCATCAAGAAAGTAATAATAGGGATGTCCAACTACTCTCTCGAGAATTTGGTCTAGGAATGGTAGGGGAAAATGGTCTTTTCTAGTAGCATCATTTAATTTTCTGTAATCAATGCACATGCGCCAACTATATGGAATTCGTGTTGGGATTGGTTCACCTTTTTCATTTCTTACAACGGTTATTCCAGATTTCTTAAGTACTACTTGTGTTGGACTTACCTATTTACTATCAGATATAAGATAGATAATTCCTGCATCTAGTGGTTTAAGGACCTCATTCTTTATCACTTCTTTCATATGAGGGTTTAGCTTTCTTTGAGGTTGGCAAGTTGTTTTGTCATTTTCCTCTAAATGTATTCGGTGTGTGCAAATTAAAGGATTAATGCTTTTTATGTCTTTTAAGGTCCAACCAAATGCAGTTTTATGCCTTTTTAGTATAGATAGCAACTTACCTTCTTGATCATGGGTGAGTTGGGAATATATGCATACTTCAATTCTTCAAATTGATCTCTTCGTTTGGTTCTTCAGGATATACCGTATCTTCAAAGTTCGATTAGTCATCAGCACCTATAGGTTCTTGCATAGAATTAAGTGTAGAGCTATCACAATTTAATTCTTTAATTGATCCAAAAGAACCAGCAAAACAAATTTCCACAAAGTTAGTAAAATTCTCATCCTGAATGTTTTCTTTAATGATTGGCTTGATAAGATCAATGTTGTGCAAATTTTATTGAACTCGCAAGTGCATGAATCTATTGTAATATAGACTAATGGTGACTAGTGTCGATCCCACGAGGAGGTAGATTTTAATTATATGTAGAATTAATTTTGTAAATGGGTGGTTGGATTTGTGGTGAAAGTGATGTAAATTATCCTAAAATTGAAATTTAAATGACGAGAATAAATTGAAGAGAAATCTATTGAAATGACATACTTGGGTATCTGGATCCATATCAATATGCACCATGGGCTAAATATTCCTTATTAATACCAATTAAATCATGAGGGGGGAATCCACACCTCATGAATCACGCTCTAATCAATATGGTGCTAAGGGCTTATCGTGCTAAATAATAATAACCTTATACTAGGGAGCCGGTGAAACCAGGGCGGTACTAGACAAGATTATTATTATTTGTCAACGAGAAGTCAAAACATCCACAAAAACTAGAGGGGAAAAGAAAAACATGGCCATCGGATTAAAAACAGTTTGGACGCTCAGGATTGCGCCACGTCATCAGTCAACAGTACATGTGAACAGTACGCGGTTTAACCACGCGGTTTGAACAGTGACACGGTTTGAACAGTAATGCGGTTTGGTTGAAAATAATCTCATGTGTTGCATGTACCGTATGCGCGTTTTTTGGTCCACTAATATGCTGCCACATCACCCTCAACAGTACATAAGAATTTTAGTCCAACAGGATCATGACACCTCATCAGTCAATGCCACGTCATCGATCCGTCTATGTGAACAGTGTCGTGAACAGTAACGTATACAGTACCATACATGTGAACAGTATCATTTTTCCTTTTATGCTTCTCCTAAGGTTTTCGACTGTCCTGAGTTCAAAAGTGATGTCCGTTTTGCCGTTTGATCTCTCATTTATTGTGAAATGACTATGATGCCCCTAAAATACACAAAATACTTAATTAAAATAAAACACACATAATTAAATTACAAGAAGCTTAAATACATAAAAGTAAGGGTTGTTAGTAAGACTTGAAATGTAAAATGACGATTTTCTCCTTTATAAATATACATTTTCTAACACTCAACACATCCCCTAACTAGCTTATTGCTAGTCCCTAGCAAATAAAGCAAAAACAAAATTCAAATCCAAAATGATTTTTTTTAGAAACACTCGTGTTTATTCAATCAAATTAATGATAGCAATCAAATAAAAGTATAAGCATTATCTTCGGTCTAAAGCAACATCACACCCACATCAACCATCCAAATGAATCAGCACAGTAGACTTTGTTATATATACTTTCAAGAATGACATGTCAAACCCCAAAATCTCACTAGAAGTAGTGACACTCTCACAAAGAAATTAAGCCCAATAAAAATAGTCACTCTAATGAATGGTAATTGAGAGAAAATAATAAAGAAGTGATATCATATGCTCTCACCAAGATGAAATAAATATGCCCTCAGCTTAGAAATAATACGATCTCAAGTCAAACAAAAATGCTAGTCAATCCAATTTATTTATCTCTTTTTTTTTATTATGCACCACTACATCTTTTTAGCCCATATAACTAGCTTCTACTTCGGACTATAGTTCCCTAAAATTAAGAAAGACTTTTATTAGAACGTAATGTAGGCTAGGGACATGGCTAACAAAGAAGGAAAATAAGGAAAACAAAGTGTATGTTTGAGAAAAAATGCAAAGAATTTTTTTTTTGAAGTTGCAAGGTGGATTTCACCTTTTATTGTTATTTTTATTTTTTGAAACAACAACATTTTTTTTTGCTTTTGTTTGACATAACTTTACTGAAAAAAATAATTATTTACATTTTTCTCAAACATAAATAGGTGATGGAACTTGTAAGATATCGGGTAATACTCCAAATCGGAGTGGGTCAAGATGATAAGTTGGACAAAGAAAAGTTTTTTTTTTAAAGGTTCAAAATGGTTAACTATGGATATATCACAAAAGGGATGGCTAGAAAGGCTCAAACAAGACAAAGATGTCCTTTCCATAGTCTTTTAGGGCTCTAAATAATCTTCCATATTTACTAGTTAAATGGGCCTCCAGATGTAGCAATACACAATTTTTTTCTTTTTTTTTAATTTTTCAATTTTTTTTAACTGTTAACTCAAAAGAAATCTAGAGATCGTGTATAAAATAATAAACTGCTAAGCTGTATAAAGAATGGGCAAAAGGATTACTCTCCAAGAAAAATAATATGCTCAAAAACTCACTTGGTACTTATTATGACATGTTCATTCCTTCAAGCAACTCATATTTGTCTCCAACATCAACATGTAAAGTAGCAAACATGGCGTAACATCACTTAAGACCAAAGATAATACAAATACTAAAATTTAAAATTCATCATGTTATCCAATGTTAAAACAAATCACACAATTTTTTTTCAAACAACATTCTACCCCAACCTATTCTAAACATGAAAGGAAAATATGCATGCAGAAATGTGAAAATGATGTAGAAAAACTAATTAGAAAAGTTACACTTAAAATGATAACAAAAGAAAATGGTTTTTTTTTTACTAAGAAGATGTGTTTTTAGAGGCACTACACTCCATATTCAGTTATCTTCGACTCAAAAGTTGGAAAATGTATATTTATAGAGGAGAAATTAAAAAGAAGAAGAAAATGAACATAAAAACTTAATCAAGAAAAAGAAAATGTCTGAAATTTTTTTAAAACGAAGAAGATGCTTTTGTAGAGTCACTACACTCCATATTCAGCCATCTTCAACAAAAAAAGTAAGCAACAGTTAGTTTCTACAACAAAAATCAGTAAAAACTTAACCAAGATTCCACAATTGTCGACTATTCCCTCCCTCCAACCAAAACAAAACATTGTCCTCAATGTTTTAAAGGAAAGAAGTAGAGTTTAGAAGACATCACCTAGGTAGTGCAACACAGAAGAAAATATTTATAGGTGGAGAGTTAAATCTAATTTGTACTTCTTAATGTTGCTTCTGTTATCATCATTATTTGGACGCTCCAACACAAAGGTCCAGGGGTTTGGCTCTGGTCTATAAGCTTGTAACATATCAAGTAACTCATTAGCAATGTGAGCACAAATAAAAAGTTTTTTTCCCATTAGAAGGAATGAAGTAGTTTTATATTGCATGGTTAAGAAATGTGATAAAGTCATCATAAAAGTTATTGACATTTAACAAACCGATGAGTTTCTGGTGGATGTGCAGATGGGCCCAAGATGCTAATGTGATAAGTGTCTCTAGTGTTGCAAGATCTCCTGGAAGGAAAATAAAAGTATCAGCATGATTAAGCATTTCAGTTATTCTTTCTTCCATACCTGTGACGACTAACTTTTCTCCAGTCGATGAGTCAGACAAACTGCCTAATGGTTTTAGGGTTCTTGGGATGATGCCTAACACTTGACTTCCTCTGACAAAAGCAGCTTCTGAGACCAATTTTGATAACCCTCGATTACCTCCTCCATACACCAAGTGTAATTTTCTCTCTACTATGCTTCGACCAAGATTTATGGCTGCCTCAACGAACTCTTTATGTTTGCCATAGTGAAATCCAGAAAGCACACAAATGTTCTTGAATTGTCTATTGGGAGTAGCTGCCATTGTGATACTTTTAAAAAACAAGTTGTGAGTGCTTGGCAAAAAAGAAATCACATTTAAGAATCTTGGTGACAGTGGGTCACAGTTGTGTATGAGGTAGCATGTCAGAGTTAAATAATGCGTAAAGCATGTGGCTCGATAGTAAAAAAGAAAACAATAAAAAGGAAAAAAACAGTAATAAAATTATTAAAGACAATACTGCAAACAATAAAACAACAGTGAAATAAAATAACAGTAAAGGAAAAGTATATTTACAGGTAGTTGCGATTGTGGCTCACATCTTCCTCTGGTTTTACGTTCAGAAACGGCTTGAACGTCCTCTACGGGTCGAAGATAGGCTTCCCATCCAGTTTTCTTATAAACTGGCAAACATAGTCGTTTATAGTCAGATTCCCGAGACTATATCGTGCATGTTCTTTATGGAATAATGGCCATAACTGGAGAATCGTTCCTTGCATATATCCACTGGGATGCGTTTCAAGAGACAAAAGGATATCAACCAATGACTCCTTATTCAAGCCATCCCTAATGAATTGAATCTTATCTTCCCTATTATCAGACACCATTCCTAAAGAACATGGGTTTTTATCGCAACTCATTCTAGCACACTTATGATAAGCAACAGAAATTCTTCGAGCTCGTCATTTTCTTGCATAATTTTCTTTACCAAAACCAGGCATGAATGCAATAAATTTTGAAGGTAACTCACCTGCCAATCGTACTTTTGCCTCGATTAACCAACGGATATCAGCAGGTATATTATTCCTCATTAGCAATCGCATGCGTTCGGACCGAGCTTTATAGATTGTAAGGAGGGCATTCTGAGGAAGTGAAGGGAATCGCTTGTGAAGCTTCGCTAGAGTTTTGTTTCTGTGCATACCTTCACCAGAATATTAGTTATTATGGGAAACTGAAGTAACCGACTTGATTGTCACGGAGTACCATTATCCGCCACTTCACCGGGGTAGCAAATTAAAGCACACAAACAGAAAAACAAATTAAAACATACAAAGAAAATTAAAATCGTCCTCTTATTGAATTTACCTCAAGCTCCAACTGGATCTCGCAAACACTTCTCTCAATTTCACTGAGTTGGCTTTCTAAACCCTCAACATAGGCTACTAACTCTGGTAATTGTAGAGTCCAAATGCGATGTGTTTTACAAAATTGAATATGCATTTTGAGATGAGTTTTTACATGTTGAAGTGGTTTAAGAATGTTCAAGAGGAACGGTCTAAGTATGGTACTCATTATTAACAATGATAAGAGAAAACTTAATAGTTAAACAAACACACTTATGCAAAAATAATTTCAATTAGCAAAAGAATAATATAAAGAAAGAAAAGAAAAAAAATCAAATCACCGAAAAGAAAAGAAAGTAAAAAAAATCAATTCAAATCTGGTGGGTCACTCAAATTGATTTCGGTGTCTTCTCCATGTGGTTGGTATTCTAGATATGCCTTTAACCTTTGACCATTAACTTTAAATGTGACACCGTTCTTTGGGTCCTTAATTTCTATTGCCCCATGTGGAAAAATAGTATGTACAATAACTAGGCCAGACCAACGAGAGCGTAACTTACCTGGGAATAGGTGCAAGTGAGAATTGAATAAAAGCACTTTCTGATCTGGAGTGAAAGATTTTCTCATAATTTGCTTGTCATGGAAGACTTTCATTCGTTGCTTGTAAATCTTAGCATTTTCATATGCATCATTGCGAATTTCTTCAAGTTCTGCCAGTTGTAATCTTCTTTCTGAGCTGGCTTGCTGCATGTCAAAGTTGAATTTCTTGATTGCCCAATATGCACGATGCTCGAGTTCCACAGGTAGGTGGCAAGCTTTTCCATACACCAGCCTGCAGGGTGACATCCCAATCGGAGTCTTGAAAGTCGTTCTATATGCCCATAATGCATCATCAAGTCTTAATGACCAATCTTTCCTGTTTGGCCTCAGCGTCTTTTCTAATATGTGCTTTAGTTTTCGATTGGAGATCTCAACTTGGCCACTGGTTTGCGGATGATATGGGGTCGTCACTTTGTGTGTGATTGAATACTTTGTCTAAGAACTTTGAATGCTTTGTTACAAAAGTGGGTACCACCATAACTGATTATTGCTCAAGGGAATCCAAAGCGTGAGACAATATTGCTTTTCAAAAATCCTATCACCACCTTGTGATCATTGGTTCTGCATGGAATTGCTTCTACCCATTTCGATACGTAGTCAACAGCAACCAATATGTATTGATGGCCAAAGAATGAGGAAAGGGTCTCATTAAGTCGATACCCCATATATAAAAAATCTGAACCACTAAAATTTGATTTAGTGGCATCATATTGTTTCGTGTAATGCACCCCATTCGTTGACACTTATCACATGAAGAACAGAAAGTGTAAGCATCTCGAAATATAGTTGGCCAATCGAAATCACATTGTAAAACTTTAGTTGCTATTTTCTTAACACTGAAATGGCATCCACAAGCTTGTTCATGGCAGAATGAAAGGATATTCTGAATTTCACTTTATGGGACACATCGTCTAATAATTTGATCTACACAATACTTGAATAAATACGGGTCATGCCAGAAGAAATTCTTTAATTCTGTAAAAATTTTGTCTTGTTTTGCTTGGTCCAATGCTCTGGAAGTTGACCTGTAACAAGATAATTAACTATATCAGCATACCATGGTAACTTCCATATTCTTTAATTGTTCATCTGGAAATGACTCATTTAATGTTAAAGGTTCAGTAATTGTGTCAAAATGGAGACAAGAGAGATGGTCCGCCACAACATTTTCTATGCATTCTTATATTTGAATTCCAAGTCAAATTCCTGCAAAAGTAACACCCAACGAATTAGTTTATCTTTTGCATATTTCTTTGTGAGAAGATATTTAAGAGCAGCATGATTTGTGAATACAATTATTTTACAACCAATGAGATAATATCAAAATTTTTCCAATGCAAACACTACTGCTAGCATTTCTTTTTCAATAGTTGAATAGTTCAACTGTGCATCATTCAATGTCATACTAGCATAGTAAATAATATGGGGAATTCGATCAACCCTTTGTCCTAATACTGCTCCTACAACATAATCAGATACATCACATATGAGCTCAAATGGTAAGCTCCAGTTTGAGGACTGAATAATGGGTGATGATGTCAACAACTGCTTTAATTTTTCAAATGCCACAAGACATGAATAATCAAAGACAAAAGGTACATCCTTAACGAATATATTGTAATATAGACTAATGGTGACGAGTGTCGATCCCACGAGGAGGTGGATTTTAATTATATGTAGAATTGATTTTGTAAATGGGTGGTTGGATTTGTGGTGAAAGTGATGTAAATTATCCTAAAATTGAAATTTAAATGGCGAGAATAAATTGAAGAGAAATCTATTGAAATGACGTACTTGGGTATCTGAATCCGTATCAACATGCACCATGGGCTAAATATTTCTTATTAATACAATTAAATCATTAAGGGGGAATCCACACCTCATGAACCACGCTCTAATCAATATGGTGCTAAGGGCTTATCGTGCCAAAAAATAATAACCTTGTACTAGGGAGCCGGTGAAACTAGGGTGGTACTAGATAAGATTATTATTATTTGTCAATGAGAAGTCAAAACATCCACAAAAAATATAGGGGAAAAGAAAATAAATTTACCAAATAAAGCCCATGACACATGTTGAGACTTCACCTTCAACCCAAGCTTGAAAGAAAATTAGCCACTCATAATTGAACTAGGGGTAAAATGAAATTTATTAAAATATGTAGAAAATACAAGATAGAGAAGGAATTACAGAAATCAGAGCCCAAAAATGGATTCAGAGATATTAAATTATGGGAGTAGGCCCCCTTTTTATAGATATATTGAGTAAATCATGGCCATCAGATTAAAAACAGTTTGGACGCTCAAGATTGCGCCATGTCATCAGTCAACAGTACGTGGTTTGACCATGCAGTTTGAATAGTGACACTGTTTGAACAGTAACGCGGTTTGGTTGAAGATAATCTCATGTATTGCATGTACCGTACCCGCGTTTTTTGGTCCACTAATATGCTGTCACGTCACCCTCAACAGTACATAAGAATTTTAGTCCAACAAGATCATGACACCTCATCAGTCAATGCCACGTCATCAATCCGTCTATGTGAACAGTGTCGTGAACAGTAATGTAGACAGTACCGTACATGTGAACAGTACCATTTTTCCTTTTATGCTCCTCCTAAGGTTTTCGACCATCTTAAGTTCAAAAGTGATGTCCGTTTTGCCGTTTGATCTCTCGTTTGTTGTGAAATGATTATGATGCCCCTGAAATACACAAAATACTTAATTAAAATAAAACACACATAATTAAATTACAAGAAGCTTAAATACATAAAAGTAAGGGTTGCTAGTAAGACTTGAAATGTAAAATGACGATTTTCTCCTTTATAAATATACATTTTTTAACACGCAACAATCAATCTCCTCATTCTCATTATCATCATTTTCGCAGTGGTGAGGTTGTTTACACATGTTGAACACGTGGAGTTCCAATGTCTTGTTGCTGAAAGATAAATTCATTACTCCATTTCTGTAATTAATCAAAGCATTATCAGTAGCTAAAAATGGTCTACCCAATATAACAGGAATTGGATTGCATTCATTAGCAATTGGTTTTATTTCCAAGACAAAAAAATCCTTAAGGTATATGAATTTATCGACTCGGACTAATACATCTTTAATTATTCCTTTTGGAACCTTAATTGCTCTTTCAACAAGTAAAAGAGTGATAGACATTGGTTTTACCTCACCAAGATTGAGTTGTTGATACACTGAGTATAGAAGCAAATTAACATTGGCACAAAGATCAAGTAGAGCATGTCCAATTTTTTTATCCTCAATAATGCAAGAAATAGTTAGACAACTAGGATCCTTGTATTTCAAAGCACTATTGGTTAAGAGAATAGAACTTACCTATATTGCTAGAAAAGTTTTCTTTTGCACTTTATGTTTCCTTTTCACCGTGCACATATCTTTTAGAAATTTATTATAAGAAGGTATTTGTTTAACGGCATCCAGCAGAGAAATATTGACCTTCACTTGTTTAAAAACTTCATAAAATTCTTAATTGTGATTTGATTTCTTTGGCTTGATTAGTGCTTGAGGAACTGGGGGTACAAGAGGAGAGTTGGTTATTTCTTCATGGGTTAAAGGTTTGATAGACTCTTCCCTATTTTCTGAAATTGAATCTTCTCTAGCTTCATGAGGATCCAAAATGTGTTTTTCGACAACTTTACCACTACGAAGGATTATAACCGATTTGACTTGACTTGACTTATATTTTAGTTTCCTGAATTTCCCATTTAAGGATGTTGTTGACTCTTGGGGTTTGGTTCAGGTTGAGTAGGAAATTTTCCTTTTTCATGCATGATGAGAGCATATGTAAGTTTGGAGATAGTTTTTGTCAAATTAGTTAAGGTTTGCATCGTTTGGTTATTGATCAACTCTTATTTTTCAATAAACGAACGCAATGTGTCTTCTAGAGTTTTCTTTGTGGTGGGACATATAGTGGGTAACTCTGGGGGTTTTGGAAATTTTGACGTGAAGGAACTAGTTGTGAAGGTTATGCATGATTGTCATTTCTCCAACTAAAATTTGGGTGGTTTCTCCAACTAGAGTTGTGAGTTTGGGAGTATGGATTGGGATTTAGCCTTTTGAAATTATCAACGACATTTACTTGTTCTTACAAACTTTCTCTCAGAGCTAGGAAAGTTGGACAGTCCTGCGCAGAATGGTCAGTAGAATCGCAAACATAACATGAATTATTATGAACATACTTTACATTATCATTCTTTTTTTACTCTAATGCTTCAACTTTTCTAGCTAAGGATTCGAATTTGGCTTGAAAGTCATGGTCTTCCCTAAGGATGTGCATGTCTCCACCAAATGGAGATAACTGGGGTTTACTTGATGACTTGTCTACCTGGGATGTTAATCCCTCGTAGAAATAAGACACTAATCTCCATGTTTCAAAACTATGGTGTGGTCAAATGTTAAGTAATTCTTCAAACCTATCCCAACATTGATAGAGGGTTTCTCCTGATTTTTGAGTGAAGTTTGTGATTTGTTTTTTAAAAGAATTTGCTTTGTGGGGTAGGAAGAATTTTTTCAAAAATTGTGCTTGCATTTCATCCCAAGTTCTGCTAGATCCTGACCTAAGATTTGTAGCCAAGTTTTAGCTTTATCCTTTAGTGAGAAAGGAAAAATGTTAAGCCTGATTATATTCATGCTACAATTTTGATCAGTACATGTGTTACAAACTTCCTCAAATTCCCTTAAATGCAAATATGGATATTTCAGACTTAAAACCATGAAAAGTAGGAAGAAGTTGAATGATACCAGGTTTGAAATTAAAACATGATGCATCAAGAGGAAAAAACTATGCATGATGGTGACCCTGTTCTAGTAGGATGCATGAAGTCTCTAAGGGTTCTAGACTGTTCATGAAGATTTTGCAAGGCTTGGTCATATTTTTGCTCTGAAACAATTTCATCTCTTATGTCAGCCATATCTAAGGTTGGTGAAGGTAATCGCCTAATTAATTTGCCATTATTTGTACGAAACCAACAACGCATGCAATGCTAATGATATGTGCTAAACCAATGATACATAAAATGCCAAATGAAAATCGCATAAAATCAATTGAAAATTAAATAAGCAAAAATGCGAAATGAAAATAAACAAACTGAAAATAAATAAATTAGTTGGTTAAACCAGCCATAAAAGTAAGTAATTAAAGGAAACAATTAACAAAATAATATATGGTATTTTAGAACCAGCCATAAACAAAGAAATTAAAAGAAACAGTTTAGACATTATTTTAAAACCAGCCATATAATAAAGTATAAAAATGAAACAAATTAATATACAAGAATAAATAAACTGAAATTAAAATGATGGGCGGTAGAACGGACTATATAAACAAAAAAATTAATTAATTAACAAACTGAAATTAAAATGATAGGTCGTAGAATCGAGTATATAAATAAAATTTAAATAACAATTCAGACGATTGAACTGACCATTTAAAATCAATGCGAAAAGTAAATTGCAGAAATTTAAAAAAATTTCAGCTTGACGATTGATTTGCAAAAGTTTCTGGGCTTAAATGAATTTTCACACAAATTTTATAATAATTTTATGATTATAAAAGAGAGAAGGGAGCTGACTGAAATTTTACGAAATGAATTATTAGAACCAAACAAAGAAATGACATAAAGGGAGGATACAAAACGTAAACAATAATTGACAAAATAAAAAAAATAAAATGACACTAAATTTAAGAAATGTTCCGGCAACGGCGCCAAAAACTTGACACGACTCAAAAGTGTTATTACTCCCATGTATAAGAGTGTCTAGTTATAATATAACCCAATGAGTCCGAGGTTGTCTAGTTATAATATAACCCAATGAGTCCGAGGTCGAACCACAAGGAATTTAAAAATCTAGCTGTCAATTTGTTAAACAAAAAAATTAATTGCGAGAAAATAAATTACTAGAAAACAATTTAAAAATATGCTAAAGTTACGGGATCCACTCTCAGTATTCAAAGTATAATTTTAATACTCCCTCATTTTTATATTTTTCCTCACTTTTATCAGTTAATTATTATATCATTTAATTATTGACTAACTATGCATGTGAGCAAGCATGGAATCAACTACTTAATTTACCACAATATATTAATGTGTCGACATTATGTCAAAATACCATACAAATTCAAAGAAAATCGATAAATTAACATGACATAAAAATAACTAGAAAAAAATAAAATAAACTTAAAAACTCACTTGAGAAAGTAATAAATTTAATAGTTTGATACCTTAAGCTTCACCTTTCACCTTAGCTTAGTAAAATTAGCTAATCATTTTGAAAGAAACCAAAACACTTTTTTTATTTGACAAACGTTTGAAAAATTTTACAAGAAAATTGATTACACAACAAAAGAAGAAAAAGATGAAAAATAAATAATTCCTTAGCTTCACTCTCTCATCTCACGTCTCGGCATAGCTACTCTCTCTCTCAGCTCTACTAGCTTTTGAATGCCTTGCTCCCTGCATTTCCTTGCCTTTTATAGGTAAGGAATGCATTATCTTTATTTATTTTATTATTATTACAAATATATATTTATATTAAAGAGTGTGCTGCTGGTCAAGAAGTGTCACCAACATGATTGGCTCCTGACCATCACCAACATGATAGCCAATCTCTTTTTTATTATTTTTTATTATATTTATTTTTTATATTTTATTTTTAATAACATCTCCTCGATTGATAAATTCAAAATTGCTAGAGCTGTCCTTCTTTATTCCCACTTCCAATTCTAATTCCATCTTTTTTTCTAAAAAATATTTACAAGATGAAAATTAACATATTGTGAATTAATTTAACATAAAAATATATTTGGAGAGTATTAAAATAATTTAGAAATAATGAGTGCATTAATCGACACAATAAGTGAAAAATTAATAATTTTATCCTTATTAAATGTACACTTTTTAGTATCAATCAAATCCTAAGTTATATCACTGGAAATATCTTTTAATTATCTTCGCAATGGTATATCATATGCTTGATTTGGACTTGTAAATTGAGAGCATGAAGCATTTGAAGTTCTAGTTCGAAATCTAGAATTTTTGTTCAATTAAGAAGATGAACAATGTTACATGCGCTGTCCCAATCTCGGGCATGGCGCGTGACATTCACCCCTTCAATAAAACAAAAATCTAAGACCAGATTTGAATTCAGGACATGAAAAAAGGGTGGAAGGTCAGAAACTTAGGATCGGAAAATGGTTAGAATCTGGCGCGTGTATGAGGAGAGTGAGACTGAAAATGGCTTGACTATAAACTAGACCAAATTGCGTGAACCAAGCTGCGCGAACTAAACCCGGCTGGACCGCTCGTTAGCAAAAGTCAGCGTGCCAAGCGTGGCCGCGTTGACCCACGCACGGCGGTGGTGCATCTAATGCACGCACCTTCCTTTCGACTTTCGATTGTGGCTCTGTTTGCGGTGGCTGACCAAAATTTAATTTCCTGTTTTTCTACATTTTAAATTTTTTTTCCTCTGTTTTAATTTAATTTATTTTTAATTGTTTGACATGCTTGAATTTATGAATAAAAATAGTTTTATTGTTATTAAATTCATATAATATGCATCTTACATGTAAGAATGTTATATTCCAGTGGAAGGAAATATAAAATACTTAAAATATTAAGGGGATTATTTAAGTATGGCATAGTAATGTGAATTTATGTATGTCTAGGAAAATTATGTCAAAAAGACAATAAGAGTCTAAGGAAACAAGGTACTTAAGTGGGATAATCTTGTCCCCACCTCTTTCCAGGGAATTTTCCTAATGTTTATTCACATGAAGAGAAGCATGAAGGCTTTTTTATCCCTTAAAAACTAAAATAAGTGTTCTATTATTAAAATACTAAAAAAGATTAAATAATAATAGAATTAAGATTTTGCGCAAAAGGACTAAATGATGATAATTTAATCATTTGGAGAGGATGATGATTAGGAGCTTCGACGACTTTTTGATTCTAATCCTTATGTTAAATAATCATGTTTGGGTCTTGTGTTTGCGAAAAATTAAATATGTGTAAGAATCATACCAATTATTATTTTGTTTTGTGGCTCTAAGAAATGGCATCTTCAAAGAATATTGTGGCTGAATTGAACAAAGGAGAAAAATTGAATGGTGACAATTATAACATTTGGCACCGAAAGGTTCAACATGTTCTTGAGGAGCAAGAGACTCTTGAGACTCTCCATAACACCATAATTGAGCCTGAGAAACTTAAGAGTGGTCCTACTGAACAATACTATAAGGATATTAAAGCTTATCAATCCTGGAAAAGGAAAAACAACAATGCTCGCATTATGTTACTAAGTTGTATGCAAGATGATCTTACGTGTGAGTTCGAAGAGTACAGCACGGCTCATGAAATGTGGCTTGCCTTGAAAGAAAAGTATGGTGGTTCTTCAACCACTAAACTAAGAGGGGTCAACATCAAGTTTGACTCTTTCAGAAAGTGCCCAGAAAAGAGCATGAGGCATAATTTAATGGAGATGTCGAACATGATACGTGAGTTGAAAAATGCTGGACATGTACTGATTGATAAGCAACAGGTTCAAGCAGTCATATGATCGCTTCCTGATAATTAGGAACATATCAGAGTTAATATGACCCATAACAATAGCATTAAGACATTAAATGATATCAAGTGTCATTTAGAATTAGAAGATGATTGCCTAGAGGCTGCTAAAACTTCTAATCAACTCTATATGGCTAACTCTAAGCCGCAAAAAGCTTCAAGCTTCAAGTGCAAAAGAGGAAGCAACACTTTCTAAAGGGAAAAGAGAAATGTGCCAGCTCAAAGGAAGCCTAATAATGGAAAGTGCATGAGAGGAAAGCACACTGGACTAAAATAAATTGTTACAATTGTGGCAAATTGAGCTACTTCGCTCGTGAATGAACTGAGCTAAAAAAGGTACAATTCATCTCCAAAAATTTATGTTGTAACTATGTGATAAGTTCTATTTTTCTAACTGAATCTCGTCCTTTATAAACTGTAGACCGAGGAGCAACAGACCACATAGCCAGAGAGCATGGAGTGTTTATCGAGTATCATCAGATTAGTCAACGACAAAATGGATAGAGGTGGGTAACAACTCAAGAGTTGAAGCTAAAAGAATTGGCACTTGCAAGTTAAAGTTGCGTGATGGCCGAATACTTTATCTCCATGATGTTCTTTATGCTCTAGACACGCAACAAAACTTAGTCTCTGTTATTGTTCTTCTTAGGATGAGATATCAATTATACTTTTATAGCATTAGTTTAAAGATCGTTCTTAATTCAACTCTAGTTGCTACTGGTCATTTATTAAATGGTTTTATTATTTTGAATACTAATTCTAATAATTCCAATAATAGTTGTTTTTTAATAAATTTTCTTCCAATGTGGATGTGAATACTTGGCATGCTAGATTATGACATATAAGGCAAGAAAGAATGAATAGATTAGCTAGAGAAGGCTTATTAGGCTCACTCACTAATATTGACTTGCCCATTTATGAAAGTTGTCTAGTTGGAATAGCAACTAGAAAGCTATTTAGTAAAGCTACTAGAGCTGAAAGTCCATTGTAAATAGTCCATTCTGACATCTGTAGACCAATAAGTGTGCGGGCTAGACATGGAGCCATGTACTTCGTCACATTCATTGATGACTATTCACATTTTGGTCATGTTTATTTAATTTCTTATAAATCTGAAGCATTAGATTGCTTTAGATCATACTTGAATCTAGTAGAGAATCAATTAGACAAAAAGATCAAAGTCCTAAGAACAGACCGATGACGTGAATATTTTTCAGAGCAGTTCAAGAAACTATGCAATAATAAAGGTATCGAGAACATTTAACTATTCCAAGGACTCCACAACAAAATGGTGTTGCAGAAAGAAGAAATAGAACATTACTCGAGATGGTTAGGTCTATCATGACACAAGAAAAACTACCAATTTCTTACTGGGGGGATGCATTATTGACTGCCACTTATGTACTTAACCGAGTTCCGAGTAAGTTAGTAAGTTCCACTCCATATAAGCTATGGACACATAGAAAACCTAATCTAACTCATTTTCGTCCCTAGGGATCTACAATGTATGTTCATAACCTATCTCATAAATATGGAAAATTGGGTCTAAGAATAAAGAAATGTATCTTTATAAGATACCCATAACACTCTAAAGGGTATGTGTTCATAGGTGAACATGATGATGGAATTATAACCGAGATAGAATCACGAGATGACACATTTTTGGAAAATGAATTCCTTAGCATTTTAGAAGTCAACAATGACGTTCATCTCTATGAGTTGAATGATTAAGAGATTAATGGCACTTCTGATTTAAAAATTGAGGGAAACCTAGATATGTTTGGGAATTCTGATTCTAGTGGGAGTCAATCATAAAATGAGTTTACTCCACATGACAACTCAATTCGAAGAAGTAATTGTACACCCATCTCACATTGTTATTTTGAGATTGAAGGGGAGGCGTTTATGATTTCTTTACATGATGGTGATGAGCCAAGAACTTATAGTAAGGCTATCACATCATTAGCTAAGGAATTGTGGATTAAAGAAATGAATGAAGAAATAGAATCAATAAGATCAAACCACGTCTGGGACTTGGTTGATCTATCGCCCAATCGTAAGGCCATTGGAAACAAATGGGTTTTATGTGTTAAACAAAAGGCGGATGACACAATTAACAGATTCTAGAGAGTATAGACTATGAGGAAATTTTTTCCCTAGAGGTAAGGTTTGCCTCTATAAGATTAATTCTAGCCATCGTTACACATATGGACCTTGAAGTAAATGAAATGGATGTCAAAACAACTTTTCTCAATGGAGAGCTAGAGGAGGAAATTTATATGGAACAATAAGAGGGTTATATAACTAATCACTAAGAGCGCAAAGTTTGCAAGCTCAAAAAGTATATATGGGCTAAAACAAACCTCTAGACATTGGTATTGTGGGTTTCATGAATCTGTGATGACTTATGGATTCTCAATGACCAAAGAAGATCATTGTGTATACATTAAAAGGTTAGAGAGTAACTTTTTCATCTTATCATTATAGGTGGACGATATATTGTTCGCTGGAAATAATATAGAGTTTGTTCAAACCATCAAGGAATGGTTATTTTCAAACTTTGAAATGAAAGATATGGGTGAAGCATCTTAGTCTTGGGAGTTAAAATCCATAAGGATCGTTCTAGAAAACTTTACAAGTCTTATATTAGAAGAATTCTTGAAAAATTTTAAATGGATAAATGTAAACCTATGGATATTCCCATATTTAAAAGACAGGCTCTTAGACTTGAAATGTGTCCAAAGACTTCAAAGAAATGAAATGCAATGGCACAAGTTCCATACTCAATGCTGTTGGAAGTCTCATGTACACTATGATGTGTACAAGGCAAAATATTTGTTTTGATGTAGGGTTGGTAAGCAGATACCAATCAAATCCTGGGCGCAAACACTGGAATGTTGTCAAAAGGATTTTAGTATATTTGAAAGGCATTGTTGACTATTCTTTATGTTATCAAGGTGGTGAATTACACTTAATTGGATACATAGACACCGATTGGGGAGGCGATCTTGATGATATGTAGCATGTTCAGTCGACTATGGAAGCAAAATATGTAGCATGTTCAGTCGCAGTACAAGAGGTTGTTTGGCTTAGACGCTTCTTAAATGATCTCGAGATCGTTATTGGTCTTCGTCGGCCAGTAACAATATATTATGATAGTCAAGCAGCTATATCCTTTACCAAGGATGCAAAATACCACAGCAAGTCTAACCACATAGAGACAAAGTACAATTTTGTGAGAGATATTGTGGCAAAAAAGGAAGTGTTGAGATGCAACACATATTTACACACTTCATGGTTGCAAATCCATTCACTAAAGCCATGACACGAGATGTTTTTATTGCACATACGCGATCATTAGGATTGCGCATATTATAAAAGTTATACTTAATAAACTCTTTATGCAATAAAATTATTTTAATTTATTCTCATAAGATACTGATTGGCATGATTACACATGTATGATTATTAAAAGATATGTCCTCAAGTTATGACCGGCTTTCTTACACAAGCGGTCACAAGATTAAGAAAAAGTACTAGATACGTTCTCATGGAGCTTATATCTTGAAAACGTCGTCTTGATTGCGTCAAGATGAAGAACCTGATTAAGCCAGCTATGAGTTCATTTGGTACCTTATGAAAGCAAGCTTATTGAGACTCAAATGGGGTGCTCGAATAAGCGATTGATTTAAGATCTGTACATTGAATAGCCAGACATATGCTCTTACACAAAGAGAATTCACTGTAACACGTGATTTATACCATGTGTGCTTTTGTGACCAAAAGGAAAATGAGTGAATGAATCCCTGATCCCTTATTGTGTAAGTTCCTTCGAGGTATAAAAAAAACCTTACCAGTTTCCTTAATTAACATCGACTATATCTTAAAGGGAAAGATTGGTGATACCTATTTTAGCATGTTTTTTGTATGACTATAATGTTATTCGGTCTATAAAACATGCCTAAGAAATCAGCCAACCTAGAACTAAAAGGTATTAGTAGAGTGTGAAGATTTATTCTCTTTACATTTGACTTATGCATTCATTGGTCGACCAGTTGTAAAATCTATATGGAGATTAATACAATCGCAAATACATAGAGTGCACAGTGTCAAACATAATTTTTGCTAAGGGATTAAATATATTTGTACCGATGTAAAGGATAATCAAATCTAGGAAATATAATGAACAAGTTATTTGAATCTCTTGCAAAAAGTGCGATTGAGTTCTTTTGCTCTCTAAGCTCCAGTTTATGTTGTTCATGGGTCACACGTTGCATTTGCCCGTATGATACTGCAGTTGTGGCTTTATGCCCAAAACCTTACTCTAGTTGCTCTGGTTACTCAATCATCCCATCACGTGCGAGTGGGAGTGTTAGATTTAATGCCCATGATGGGATGGATTAATCTAACGTAAGTGATAAGATAAACTTAGAGTTTGTCTAGGATTCTTATAAGATAAAATTAGTATTTTATCTGAATCCTAATCACATAAGATGTACCTTATCAAATAACTCTAGAAAGTTAATTTGAATTAAACTACACTAAGTTAATTTGAATTAAACTACACTTATTGTACTATATAAACACTACATGGGTGAGTGATCACACGTAAAATAATAATCATAAAAATCAAAGCAACATCAAAAGAGAGTGAGAGAAAAGGGAAAAAGGCAGTGGGTTCTTTCTTCATGAATTGAGAGAATTTTCCAAATACGTGATTATCCTTCGATCATCAGCGATATAAACTCGTGATGATCCGCTCGTGAAGGAGATTTGCTCATGATGGTTCCAGTTCCTAGCAATCAATTCTTGTTCGTTGCGATCTACTCATGCTAGTTCCTGACTTTTGGAGATTGGAGGGAGCTTATTCTTTGTTCTTGCAGATTCATGATGATTCATTTCCGCATCAACCAACAAGTTATGGATTTGGTTGAACAAAATAAATTACATGATTTATTTAGAAAAACATCATTTCATATCACCCATGTGGAATTTATTATTTTTTACGTCTTTTTCATTTTTTGAAAATCTCAAGTTTCCTCTATTTTGCTTAAAAAAATAACGGAAAAAATGAAAGTTTCTCTTTTTAATAAAAATTGGATAAATTGATATTTATGAAAATAAAGAGAGCTATTTAAAGATAATTGATTCACGACCAGATAATTTGAAATTAATCCTATAACTTATTATGGAGGTAAACTTGAATTGATCCTATTGTGCAACACAATTGAGTCAACATCACTTTTCATCTATTATGATTTGACCTTGATGCCCACTTGTTTGGAGAACTGGGGGAGCGAGGAGAAAGGATGACATTCATTAATCGCATAGTAGAATAGAATAATAGGTAATTTTACAAGTTATAAAAGTAACCATCTGATAAATTAGGATCACAATAATAGTTGGGATGAAAATATTGGGTTATGAATTAAAATTCTTTTTTGCATACTCGTTTAGTTTGTCAAAATAAAAAATTAAGAATCTCATTCATACAGATAGGGCACGAAATTTGATTGTTGTGAGGCTAAATTAAAAAGAATTTGAAGCTTTCCTGTTGCACATTTAGAAACGTGTAGATGATTGACTGATCTTTGCTAATGATTGGAACTATATAAGTGGATACATCCTTCTCTAATTGTAGATGACGATTTAAAAAGTTTGAAGGACTCATTGGAGCTCTTGTATGTTATATACATATAGGACATATATTGATGGAATTTAAAAGGTTTTAAAACTCTATTGAATTAATTTCTTCTTTTCCTTCTGAAGGTTCTAGATTTTTACCTTCATACATGTTTATAGCTTGTGGAGAACTTATAATTAGCTAAATGGCCTTGAGTCTAGTAGGTTGAATACCTGAAAAAGGCACTCTGACACTCAAATTAGTATTTGATTGTGATTAAAGAAAGAAGAAAGGAGAAAACAATGGGTTTTCTTTCTCTAAAATTAACAATGTTCTTCAAGGGTTAAGAGATCCATTTCTTCTAAAGGTAGTCCCTATTTATAGATGATAGGTGACATGATTTTGGGTTTTTCCTTGAGCTTTCTTACTAATGAAACATGTCTCCCATCATTATTGTACACATAGATATCAATTTGATTGTAGGAAAAAAAAACATATTTATTCCGTACTTACATATTTCTTTACTTTTATGACTTTGAGTGTGGTTTCTTTAGACCATAGAATTTGAAATCAGAATGAGTTTTCTCCTCTTATCATTTGCATAAGTTCCTAGAGAATTTTAATTTGAATGCTATACCCTAGGAATAGATTGGGCGTTATTTTCCCACAAAGAAATGATGGAGACGTGGCATAGTTTGGTGCTATTGTAATATGGAGCGTACACTATTCCCATCACAAGTGTGTTTTCTTTAGAAAGTACTTTGATTGGAAAGTACTTACTTTTGTTTGACTATCCCATGGCCTTTTTTAAAGAAGTAACTATGCCATGGGCATTTGAATGTATTTCAAGAGGAATTTTATTAGTGAATTTTTCTCTTAGTTAACTTAAAGTTCTTAGAGGAAATGGTAGTCATTCTTTTAACTTTTCCCCTGAACTGGAGGTCTAGAATGAATTGTGGATTGTTCTTTAAAGCGATGTAATTGAATCCATTGAACTTTTCCTTTAACTTGAAGCTCCAAGAGGGAACGTCTATTTCCTCAATTTTTTTTTATTTAAACCAAAGTTCTAAAGGTAAAATCAAATTCTTCCTAGGCATTCCAGCTAGTTCAGGATGGTTGGTAAAACTTTTTGTTTGCAATCTAGAATTTCGGCAAGTGAATATTTTTTGTTGCAATTTAGGTTGCCAATTTTTATCTTGCCTTGTATAGGATTGGTCGCTGTTAGCCTAAAAGGCTACACATAATGTAATTTGGATGAAAACAAACATGTGTCTTAAGTAATTTAATAAATATTGTATTTCACAATTTCACTAGTTTTTTAAGGGCAATATTTATGCAAGTGAATCAACTTGAAGACGCTTAACAGACAACGATGAAATCAAGAATAAAATTTAGAGCTCAACGAACAAATTATTGCAATAAATTCTTATAAAGCCGGTATGATATAATTGATGCATGATTTAGCATTTGAGAAGCTCAAGAGATTAATTTAAATAATTACTTTTCATAAACTAAACAATTTTATTTTTATAAGATAAAGTATTTTGTGAATTTGAGTAATTTGGACTTAAATGAAAAGTTTTGAAATTGTGATTCTAATAAGTATTATTTTGAATTTCGGAGTTGGACCGTTTTACAAATATTGAAAATATTTTGGGCCATACTATAATTTATGAACATTTTCGACTAAAGTGAAAGGTTTTGAGAACTTTGAAAATTATGAGTATTTTGTTAAATTTTGAAAAGGACCTCTTTGAGAAATAATAATATACTTGGGGCCATATCATAATTTTAGAAAGTTTTGGATTGACAATCATTATTAGGAAATTTTGAAATTGGACGTATTTGTAAAGTTTATGACATTTTAGGCTATAGTATAATTATCGAACGTTTAGGGCGAAAGTGTAATTTTAGTTAACAGTGTTATTGTAGCAAAATTCAAAAATAACAATAAATATCACTGTTACAAGCGGCTAGCCAGATAAATCAAGCGGCTAACCGCTTGGTTGTTGGAATTTGCCTATAACGGCTAGTTTTCGGGTTTTAACTATAAAAATTCAAATTTCAACTTCATTTTAAGAACCAATGCAAGTATAAACAAGATCATATAATATATCTTGAGCTTCTAAATCACAAATCATCATAGATTGAATCATTCTTGTGCTATTATTTGCATATTCACTCTTAAAGAGAGTTTTTGTTGTAATCTTCTTTTTCTCATCAAATTTGTGAGTATATAAGTGTGAGAAACACTTGCGTAAAGAGATTGTGAGATAATCTCTTTGTCGTAAAGGTTCATTGACACCTTGAAAGTCAATTGTAAGAATTTGAAGTATTGAGAGGCTTGGATAGTGAAATCCTCAAGCTTGGTTTACTTGGAGGCGGCGTGGACGTAGGCGGGGATTGCCGAACCAGGTAAAAATCTGTGTGTTTGTTTTTCTCTTCTCTTACTCTTTTATTATTATGCTTGTTTGAATTTATTCTTTTTTATTCCATTAAGGCGTTAGATTGATTTGTTGTGCAAATTGTTTAACATAAGTTTTAAATTCTCAATTCACCCCTCCTCTTGGGTTGCATAACTTGCATTTCAGTTGCTTCTTAATTTAGCATTCTCTTGTTGATTTTGAATTTTTTTTCCTTGATTAGCCTTTGCCTTGGCTTTCCTTTAGCCTTTGTTTACTTTGCTTGGCTTCGGCCTTTCTTGGCTTGCCTTACTCTTTAGGTAATGGTTTTCTCTTTTAAGTTACCTTTTACCTAGAGAGAAGTGACCTATTCAGGAATAATATTATTACGAAACCTTTTCTCTTTGTTGGCCTAGGAAAAGTCCTCATGTTTGTTGGGTAAGGGAAAAGTGAGCTATTATGAATTAATGTTATTAGGAAACTTTTCATCTTTCTTAATGTAGGGAAAAGTGAATTGTTCTTAAGGAATATTATTGCGAAACTTTTCTCCTTTTTGGCCTAAGAAATGTTTCCTATTTGTTGGCCTAAGGAAAAGTGAGTTTTTCTAAAGTTTTTCTTTGTTAGCTTTAGGAAGCTTTTCCACTTTGTTGGCCTAGGAAAATGTGAGTTATTCCAAAGGAATATTATCAAAGAACTTTTTAAATAAGTGAGTTATTTTGAAAGGAATGATTCCAACGGAGCATTATCATGCAACTTTTCCTCCTTGTTGGCCTAAGATAGTTTTTCCTCTTTGCTGGCCCAGGAATCTATTATACAGGATTAGAATTTTTCTTCCTTATTTATATAAGAAAACGTAAATTATTCTAGAAGATATTATTCCGAAACTTTTCTGCTTATTAGCTTTAGAGGGTTTTCTTTTTTGTTAGCCTAGGAAAATTTTTTCTCTTTCTACTTATTGGCTTACTTTTGTAGCTTTGTCTTTTGTTTACCTAAGTTTTTCATTAATGTTTATTTGCTTTTGTTGGCATTAGCTGTTCTTGGTTCAGCTTGCTTTTGTGGCCTTGGCTTTTTTTTTCTTAGTTATTAATTGCTTTGATTTTTTCTTAGCCTTTGTTTACTTTATTAGGTGTTGGTGTTTTTAAGTTTTTTGTCCATGGCTTGCTTTTGTGGCTTTGACTTTTGTTTGCCTCAATTTTCCCTTAGCCTTTTGTTTGTTTTGTTGGGTATTGGCTTTTGGCTTGGCTTGCTCTAGTGACCTTAGCTTTTGTTTGCCTTAATTTTCTCTTAACCTTTTTTTTTTCACTTAGTCTTTATTTGCTTTGTTGGGCATTGGTGTTTGGCTTGTCTTGCTATTGTGGTCTTGGCTTTTATTTGTCTCGGTTTTCTTTTGCCTTTATTTGCCATGTTGGGCATTGGCTTTTTCTTTGCTTGGCCTGCTCTTCTTCCCTTGGCTTTTGTTTATCTACATTTTTCTTTAACCTTTATTTGTCTTATTAGGCACTGGCTTTTTCTTTATGTCTTGGCATGCTCTTTTTGTCTTGACTTTGTTTGCTTAGATTCATTTTTAACCTTTGTTTGCCTTACTGGGCGTTGGAGTTTTCTTGACCTGGTTTGCTTTTGTAGCCTTAGCTTTTGTCTGCCTAGGTTTTTCTTTAACCTTCATTTGTATTACTATGTATTGGCCTTTTCTTGACTTGGTTTGCTCTTGTAGCCTTACCTTTTGTTTGCTTTAGTTTTCCTTAGCCTTTATTTTTCTTTGGCATTTGTTTGCCTTGTTGGGTGTTGACCTTTTCTTGGCTTTCCTTGAATGCCCTTAGAGTTCTGGATGTTTGTTGCCTTAAAGATCATGGGTAAGTTAATTAATGTAGCTTTTGATTCCGAATATCTATTATTCTCAATTTTCTTTTAGTTTTGGAGGTAGGTTTTGCTTCCTCATATCTTTTTCAATTCTAGGCAAATCCATTCTTAAACTTTGAGGTTGTGCACATTTGAAAACTTGTGCAAGTTTCTTTTTATAATTGCATTATTCTAATTAAAATGACTTAGTGATTAGAATTTCAATCATCTAGGAACTTTGCTTGCGAAAGTTTTCCCTAAAGAATTGGGGTTTTTACAAACTTGAATAGTATTATCGAGTAATATTATTTGTGGAAGTTTTCCTTATAGAATATGGGTAGGCTTAAGCTTTTGATATTAAATGCTTAATAAGATATTACTTCGTCCTCAAACTAGTAACAATCAGGCTGTTGTTACTAATGTTTAAAGGTAACAATCATGGAACTTCTCCTCTTTGTTGGTATAGGGAAAGATGAACAATTCTACGAAAGATCATTGTTACGAAACTTTTCTTCCTTCTTAGTGTACAAAAGGTAAACATTTTTAGAGGAATATTATTAGGGGACTTTTCCTCTTTGTTGGCTTAAAAAGAAGTGACTTATTCTATACGAATATTATTGTGGAACTTTTCCTACTTGTTGGCCTAGGAAATATTTTCTTTTGTTTGTAGGCTTAGGAATAGTGATCTATTCTAGAGGATTATTATTATGAAACTTATCCTTCTTGTTGGCGGTCTAGGAAAGTGTTTCCTGCTTATTGGTGTAAAAACAAAAAAATGAATTTTTTTTGGATGAAATATTGTTATGAAACTTTTCCATCTTATTAGTGTAAGGAAAAAATGAAGTATTCCGGAAGAATATTATTTGGGAACTTTTGTTCCTTATTGCTTAGGAAAATATTTTCTCATTGTTGACTTGAGGAATTTTTCTTCTTTATTGGCCTAGGGAATATTTGTTTCCTTTTTCTTAGCATATAGAAATGTGAGCTATTCTAAAATAATATTATTACAGAACTCGTTAACTGATAACTCTAGGAAATGAAAGTTATTACATAAATTCTTGACTTGAATCAAAATCACTTAGAGAACAAATAAGGTGTTTTTATTACATTTTGGTTACATTTTTCATAAACATTCATTTTAGTTGAATCTTACTAAGTTTTGATTGAATCAAAGTAATTTGTGTTAAAAACAGGTGCATAATTGTAGATTTTCAAAAAGTCTTAATTCATGAGGGGATGCAGTGTTGTTATGGATGTTAGAGCAACCAGCGCTGTAGCAATCTGGGAGCAATATGGAGAAAACTTAGGCGTGGGTCAGCCACAAAATCGCAATCTACATGTTTTCTAATTTAAACGCATGTACGCTCATGGGCTGTCGTTACCCTAATTGGCAATATAAAAGGGAGGCGTGCACCACATAAAAAGGCACAAAGCAATTATCATCATAATAATTACAAAGGAAAGAAGAAGAAGATCAAAATTGGAGAGTGCTGTTTCTGCAACATTGAAAAAACGTGTAGAATTATTTGTCTTTCACCGTGCTCAACTTATATTTCTCTTCTTCCTTTAATTGTTTTGATGTATCTCGTGATCAATATATTTATGTTTACTTTTCTCATTTAAAATATGAACTAAATTTAATTGTAATTGAGTGACAAACAATCCAATGGGTTCTTGACTGTTCTTATATGTTGTTATGGCATTGCTGTAGCATTTTACTCTAGTAGTTTTTATGAATATAACTGTTATTTCGGTTAACCATCCATTTAATAGGTTCAGTTAAGATAGAGCAGCAAAAAAACATGTCTTAGCGGATATTATTAGAGTATTACTTGATCTTAAGTCAAGATTCCTGGATTAAGTTGTCTTGAATCCCATAAGGGCAATACTTGAAGTTAAGATTTGTGACACACTAGACATAGGTGTTCACCTTGTAGGGTGGAAAGGCTAAGAGATCATAATGTCAAACCATAAGTAGATTAGCAGCTGGTCATTGTTAATAGTTTTAAGGGTATGAGACTTCCAATATGCGATAGTTGAGGATGCAGATAAATTATGCTCAGTGATGCAGCACTGATCGTAACAATTGGTACTAATTTAATGAAAAACAGTCAATCCCTAAGGAGAGTTTAATCATTCAACTACCATAATCTCAATTGAATATTAGACACACTTAACATAGTTTATTTCATTTCGGTATTGTTTTATTTAATTCTTATTTCAATCATAGATTACGATAGAAATTACTTGACAATTGTTTGTTTTGGTCTTAAGTTGAGTTGCATTATTGTGATTACTTTAGCATTTTAAGTAACATCAATCCCTGTGGAGACGATCTTGAATACTTATCACTTTATTACTTGTTGTCTATACTTGCACATTGGCAATAGTAGTAATTGCTTATAAAAATAACCAACATTAACCTTATTGGCCTAGCAAGGTTTTTCCTCTGTGTTGACCTAAGAAATTTTTTTCTTGGTATAGGGAAAAGTGGCCTACTCTAGAAGAATATTATTATAAAAAAATTTCTCCTTATTGACCTAAGGAAGTTTTCCGTCCTTGATATAAGGAAAAATGACATATTTTGGAGGAATATTATTACGAAAATTTTCCTCCTTACTAGCTTAGGGAATCGTTTCCTGCTTATCAGTATAGAGAAAAGTAAACTCTTTTATAGAAATATTACTAAGGAACTTTTGCTCCTTATTGGCTTAGGGAACTTTTTCCTCCTTGTTGGCCTAGGAAATTCCTTTTTCCTCAGTAGCATAAGGAAAAGTGAACAATTCCCGGAAAGAATATTGTTAAGGAATGTTTCCTTATTAGTGTAAGGAAAAATAAACAGTTCCAGAGAATTTTATTGTGGAACTTTTCATCGTTATTTGCATAGGAAAAAGTGAGCTTTTCTGGGGAATATTGATAGAAAACTTTTTCTCCTTGTTGGCTTAGGGAAGTTTTTCTTCTTTATTGGCCTAGTGAATTTTTTTTCCCTCATTATCATAGGGATAAGTGAGCTTTTCTAGAGAAATATTAGAAGAAAACTTTTCCTCCCTATTGGCCTAAGGAAAGTTTTTCTCATTAGCATAAGGAAAAGTGAACTTTTCTAAATGAAAATTACTAAGGAACTTTTCCCCCTTGTTGGCCTAGTTTAGTTTTTCTTTTTTGTTGGCCTAAGGAAATTTTTCCTCTTGTTAGCATAAGGAAAAGAGAGTTATTCTAGAGGAATTTTATTAGGAAATTTTTTTCCTCCTTTTTGGAGCAAAGAAAAGTAAACTATTTCACTAAACTTTTCCTCTAAAATAGAGTACTCGACAGAAGTCAACTTTTCCCTTAATATAAGGACGTAGATTTTTCTTTTGAATTAGTGCTCTAGGAGGAAATCTAATTTTCCCTCTATATAGGAAAGAATATTAATTGTTATAGAAACCTTTCTTTGAGCTAAAGTTTTAGGGAAAATCTACTTTATCCACGACACAAGAGGGAATATTCCTTATTTTTGGAACTTTTTCCTTTGAACTAAGGTTCTAGGGGTAAATGTATAGGGAATATTTCTTGTTCTTTGAACTTTTACCTTGAATGAGGTTCTAAGGGAAAATCTAATTTACCATTGGCATAACAAGGAATATTAATTATTTTTAAAAATTTTCCCTTGAATTAAAGTTCTAGTGGGAAATTTAATTTACTCTCAACATAAAGAGGGGATATTGATTGTTCTTAGAACTTTTCCCTTAAACTAAATTTCTTGTTGCAAATATAATTTACCCTTGGCACAAAAAAGGATATTAATTGTTCTTATAACTTTTTCCTCGAAATAAAGTGCTAGTGGGAAATCTATTTTTCCCTCAACATAAGGAGGGATATTAATTGTTTTTAGTACTTTTCCCTTGAAATGAAATTCTAAGGAAAATCTATTTTACCCTCAATATAAGAGGAAATATTTATTGTTCTTAAAACTTTTCTCGTGAACTGAAGTTCAAGGGGAAGTCTACTTTACCATCGACATTAGAGGGAATATTTCTTGTTCTTAGAATTTTTCCTATAAATTGAAGTTCTAGCGGGAAAGAAAATTTTCCATAGGTAATTTGGTTAGTTCTAAAATGGATTTTTAGATTTTTGGAAATATATATGACAATGTATAAGACGATTATGAACACTCATGAAACAATGATGAATATGGATTCTTGTGAGATGCAAGATATGAATGTTTATGCATGTGAATGCTCATTAGTGCAATGCATGAGTCCTTTGAGAATATGAAATAGTTTTTAAATTTTATGATCAATCATTTGAGTACATGAGTTGTACATTATCAATTGGATCAATATTTCCAAGAGTTAACATCATTCATATTGTCGTAATAGCTAAAATGTAATTTTCTTCGTCTCCATGCTATCAATCTAAATAAGCATTTTTATTAATTTGGAATGTCATTCAAATGGAATTTAGCTTTTTCCCTAGGGCAGCTATCATGGCATCATTTTCTGTGGAAGCCACCTGGAATGTTTTTCAGGAGTCTCCTTAAGATCTTTTGAATTTCCTTCTGTAGGCGATCTCAGAACCTCTGTTATCTATTATTATCAGTCCTCATATGCATTATTGTGTTTGTTCGCGTGAGTTCTGACCTTTATTTTAGTGGGCCAATTTGTCTTTCTACTTGTTCTTTCCGTTCTAATAAGGAATAATCAGAATAATTCACAAATATAAATAAGCTAATTTTTCCTGGATAGCAACTGCTTGGTTTTCTGTAGCTACTCTTTTGATTATTGCTCAAGGGCAAGCAATTTCGCCTTCAATTTTTGGTTTACCTTCTTTATCTTCTCTATTTATCTGGAGGACTTGTGCTAAGCGATCACTGGTTTGCACATTTCATTCCTCAACAAATGTCTATAAAATATCATGTTCTGAATATTTTTCAATAGGTATTTCACTTGAGAAAGCTACATGAATTTTATTTTGGATAAGCCTAACAACCGACAACTTTTTTTTTGTGCATTTAAGTATGTTTTCCCTCTATTAGCCTCTCATTCTGTTTATTTTGAACAGTATTTAAAAATGGCTAAAGTTTACATAGGGAACTTTAGAGAGGCAAAGTCTTTTGGTTGGTTGTTCATTTGAACATTTTCATCTCCCCTACTTTTTGATTGTTTGGAGAGAATTGTGTTAAAACACTTTCGACTTCTCCAAAATTATTGTATGGGTATATGATCTAGGCTTAAAAAACCTTTTGCTTAGTCTCTTTTCTCATTATGGAGAAGGCGAAACAACAGTATATTTAACAAGATAGATAAATAAATAAATAAAGGGGAACAAGTAGTTTCCATTCCTCACATAATCAACATCTAACATTATAAAATTTACAAAAATAAAAGAATAAATGTATAAATGTAAAGGTTAGATTCATAAAGATAATTGTTAGTTCAATAATATTTAAAAAAAAATAGATTAATCCACGTTGGCATAATATCCTTTTGTATATTCCCCATTAGGAAGTGAATATTTGGGTTTCTGATTGCCTCACTCGTGGATAAGTCAAGTAAAGTCAGAAATGACATAATAAAAATTAAAAACAAAATGTGTTAACATGTTAGATGTAGAATCATAGTTGTTACATTAGAACATAGAGTTATTTAATCCATATCGACTGAATAACCTTTATATATTCCCTCTTATATTTCCTTAGCCTCACTCATAGAAAAATAAAGAAATACTAGGAAATAAATAAAATGGCAGAAATGTAAATAAGCCAGAATAGTTGTCAAGGTATTAACATAATTAAAAATAAAATAAAAAATAAATTAGTTTCAATTTTAGTTTTAATAACTATTTTGACCATCTTATTTGCCTACTATTTGGTTAAAGTCTAGTGTTGACCAAATGGGTTTTTCATTTTCTTTACTCTTTATTTCCAACAACTCACATGAAAGGAAGACCTCCATTTCTGAGCTTGGACTTTTAGCTTTATTGCCTCTGTAATCATGTTTAAGGTTTGGATCTCACAAACTATACACAACCAAATCTAATCTAAAAAAGGTGATGGTAGAGTGTTGGTTGCATGAGTTTTAGTGAGAGAAAAAAATTTCAGCAAGTTCCCTACAGACGATGCCTATGAAGGTTCTAGATTTTTTCCTTCACACGTATTTCTAGTTTGTAAAGAACTTGTAATCGATCAGGTGGCCTCGAATCCAATAGGTTGCATAATTAAAAAAGGCATTATGATGCTCAAGTTAGTGTTTAATTTTGATTGAAGAAAGAAGAAAGCATGAAAAAGTAGGTTTTCTCTCTCTCTAGAATGAACAATGCTCTTCTAAGGCCAAGAGACCCATTTTTTATAGAGGTGGTCATTATTTATAGATAATGAGTTATATGGATTTATAGTTTTGCCTTTATCTCTCTTCTTAACGACACATGTCTCTGACCATTATTGTACACATAGATGTGAATTTGATTGTAGAGAAACAAATATACTTATTCTGCATCAACGTGCTTCCCTACTCTTATGCTTTGGGTGTGATTTCCTAAGGCCATGGAATTTGGAGTCAGAATGAGTTTTCCCCCTATTGTCATTGTCACATGTTCTTGAGAAATTTTCTTTTACATATTATCCCCTCAAAATAGATTAGATGTTATTTTTCCCAAAATAATTTTTTTTTCTTTAAAAGGATGGAGACATGACATAATTTGGTGCCTTTGAAATATGGGACCTAGACCTTGCAAATTCGAAATTCAAATTCGTATTTGTCATGTATAGTGGCCAAGGCCTTGTTAGGTTGTATCATAGAGTTATGAAGTGCCGATAACATCCACCTGTGGGTAGAGCTCTTTGACATTAGGACATCACGTTTGGTGTGCTTCTCCAAAGCACATGCCAGAATATTCCAACTTGATATATATCCTTGCCTTTTTTTTTCCTGATATATTAGGATTAAAATTTTATTTATATTTAAATTAGATCCATAGCAAATGTTCGAATATTTTAACTTTTACTTGATACATATACACGCAATAGATATGGAGATTTCAATATTTAAGTCTTAATTTTAGTCATACATTTATTGGATGATGGATATAAAATTATTTATTACTCTACTCTATTATTCAATTGATAAATGTCACATCAATTAAGACTCCAATTAGTAATCAAATATTGGAATTTATAGTATTAATCTCGCGCCCGCACACACACACACACACACACGCACACACGTATACTTGCCCCTTTTTTTATGTGCTGGTTTAGAAATAATTAAAATTCGACTGATATTTAAAATAAAAAAATCTACTTGGATTAGCTTTGAAAAGCCTATTATCACATAACTCGAACTTTTACCTTCTTTTAATACCGAGAAAATATCTACTCTACCGAAAGCAAAAGTAATGTTAAACATTCTAAAATTTTATCCTAAATTTCATTTCAAATAATATGACATATGATTTACTATTTATTAAATAACTGATGACATTTTTATAAATTTTAAGTGAATTAGTTACATTATTTTACCAATCAATGAATGATTGTCATTACACTTACCATATAATTTTAGAATAAAATTCTAAAATGTGTAGAATTACTCCCGAGATTAATAATGAAGAAACTTATTACTAAATTAAATTGGAGGAAAAATAGTCCCAACAATCTCTCGGACTCGAAGACTTTGAGACAATGGATTGTGCCAATTGGCATATATGTAATAGCCTCTTAATCTTGAATATTCTATATTGCTTTTATCAATTGCATCAATTTAGTTGAAATTTATTCCGAGTATTTAAAAATATCTTTCCCACATATATCGTTTGATTACATCTCAGTGCACTAAAATTTAACATTGTTCGTCATTTTCTTTAAAGAGAAAAAGGAAAAGAACGATTTATCACTCTTGATTGGTTAGACATGATTGGGACCTTGTTATGTCACAGATTTTGTTTGTAACATAGCAAATAAAAAATTCACACGCGTGTTGGATGAGAGAGAAGAAGCTGTTGATGCAAGTTCCTGCAAGCTTACCTTGCCAAAGTTGTTACTTGCAGAAGCCGCAATTTAGCATCGTCCACATGATTGATCTGTACAACTGCTACAGGAAAGGAAAAGGATAAGACAAAGATAGCAGGTCAATTGTCATAAGTTGCGTACGCCAATGGTAATTAATAATGACATTGATGAGAAGCTATAAGTCAAGTAACTTGCAGTAGGACCATCATTGTTGGTATTATTGTGTAATATATACATATATATCAACGGGATCAATAATGTGAACATGTGATTATTGGTATAGAATTAAATGTTCTAAAATAAATGTCGCTTTTGAATCGCTGCTAGTTGAAACATTAATGAAGTAAAAGATTAGGCGACCACTTTTGTTGAATTATTGTTTTTCACAAAAAGGTCTTCCCACACCGGGTCATACGGCGGCGTAGTTCATTCCAGCAGAATAAAGGAATGGAATATGGATCCTGTCATCCTGATCTAGAAGCTTTTGCCTTTTTTTTTCTTTTTAATATTATGTAAAGCAAAATTAGTGTTGATAATAAAAATTAACCAATTAATAAAGGGGTTGCACGTATATAATAAAGTGTTCTTGCTAAAATAAAGTGTTTTGGCTAATCCAACCAAATATTCAAGAATCACAATAGCTAAATATTATTAGCTTTTGTCTTGAGAACAAACCTTGATAAACCTAGAAGTTCATAATTGGTTATGAGTAATGTTATGATTATCAAGCTCTACAATTCTTTATTTTGCTTTTTTACAGCAACCTATCCTTATGTTCAAAGTAAATTTGCATTGTTCTACAGACCTCAAACTCTCTTTTCAGTGGTTTAGAAGATTTTTGGTATATATTCTAAGAGTATTCCTTTTATTTTATTTTATTTATTCTTTTTTATAAATTAGTATGGTAAAAGGGGATTTACTAGTTTTCTCTATTAAAATCAAAATATACAACTTAAACCTGTTATTTTCGTAATATCTAATAATCTCCTTGGCATAAAAAATTTAAAGAAAGAAAGGTAAATAAGTCATTTACTTGACATTTGCTCTTGGAAATACATAATATATATTTATTATTAGAAAAAAGTTCATAAATAATATAAATTAAAAAATATCTTTTTTTTTCACACCGAAAACCTTTATTTCTTATTCTCAATATTTAATTTTTTTATTTCAATTTATTTTACATGATTTATTTAATTTACAATAAATTTAAATAAATTGTATTTAAAAATAAGGGTAATATCATAAAATTTTGGTGTCAAGGAGATTTTTGGGTATTATGAAAATAATTGAAGTAAATAGTATATATAGATTTTAGAATAGCGGAAATAGGCAATCTCCTTTTTATCTTAATTTATTTCCACCCTATAATTTTGCAAACTAACCACACTTGCAAAAACTAGTTACAAAAAGTTCACATTATTTAACAAAAAAACTCAAACAAAGAAGAATTTTAAAGAATTAATTAAGTAAATCTATCTTAATTTATTTTTTTGACTAAGAGTTTTTTATTTTATTTAACATAAGTTTAAATTAACTATTCTATCTTATAAGATAAAAGAACTAAAAATTTATTTTAACTTTAATATTATTTTAATTTTATACAAAGTTCATTGTTTCTAAATTATTTGGCAATATTAACTTTACTTATTATGATTATTAATTTTTAATTAAACTAACATAATGTCTTTATGACTCATTACATAAAATTTCAATCTCTCTCAAAATCAATTTTCAATCCTATCTCGAATTTAATCGTAGTTATTACTTTTCCGAAGGTTTCTGATTCTTCATAATCAGAAAATGGCATCTACTTGATCATCCAAGAAATTAAAAATACTAAAAAGACCAATTTGCCATTGAACCTATTGATGTTTTTTGGCACAAGATTTTGATAAACCCAAATAAACAGGGCATTTTACTGCTGCATAAAATTAATTCATATAGTCTTGCTCTTAATGTTTTAATTGCTCTAAAAGGTGTATATTTCGACATCAATTTCTTACCTATTAAATTATTTTTTTATACCATTGAAGTTTTAAGTAGCCATAACATCTCAAGATATGACGATATATGTTATAATATCATACAAAGATGAATAGAAAGCTATATGGCATCAATTGTTTTAAATTATTCATTAAATAATTAGTGGGCCCTACAAAGAGATAACTATTGTAATAATTTAATTGGAATAAGACAGTAAATTGAGTATCGATTTATAAGAATTTTCCTATGCCCACAGGTTTGGAATTTTCTAATTTCATTTCTTTATTTGCTAGTCTTATTATTAAAGGCCCATATATGTCTAATATGCGAATAAAGATGTAGTAAATTCAATGTATTTTTACAACCTTTACCGAAGGAAGGTTTGAATTTATTGTTAAATTAACATTGTTAACTTTAAAATTTAGGTTTTCGATTACATAGCATGAAATGCATATGTATTTTCCTAGTTGAATGCATGATTTCAATATATGGCATTTCATGTGGATGAATAATTTATTCTTGCAAAATCAAGTACTCTACATGACCAAAATGAATTTAAGCAGTAGGTGAATTCAATCTATTGAGCTTAAATCTCATGTAGGAAAAAAAAAAGTAATGTTAATTCTATTACTCAAGGATGAAAGTTTCATAAATATTAAGGAAAAATAATTTGTGACTTCTCATTAGGTACTGGCCATCACCTAAATTTCATTTGCAAATTATAAAGAAAGACAAAATATAAGTCTTTCATTAGTAGTTTACAATATTTCACAATGTTAATCTCATTTGATTTATCGAGAAAATTGTTGCTTAAAATATAAACCTTAAGGTTAGTGGGAGCTATGAAGTTCTCATTCTGTATAAGATGATTTTTAATTTACAATAAAGCTAAGATTGTTACGATCAAAGTGAACATTTATCCATTACGAAGCATAAATTGTTACATGTTATGAAAGAATAATGCTAGCATTTTGGTTAAAAATTTTTATCAATGGTTTAAAATTATTTATCGATATGAAGACCATTAATATAAACTGAGGCTAGGATTGTTCATATACAGAAACATAGCTTATAGATCCCATGAATTAAGGCTAGCCAGAGTGTATAACAGTCATGTGGATCATAGAGTGTTATGGGCTGAATTTGAGTTTGTTTTCAGCTTTATTATAGGCTTTCTATGTTGATTTTGTAATTACAATAAAGTGTAAAGGTATGTTATTTGTGCATTTAAAGATTTTTGAGTATCCATTAGGACTAACTAAGTTGGACCCTAATTGACTCATGGTATTTTATTCATAGTGTAACTATATACCTACATTGAAAATTTTGTACTAGTAATATATGGAATGGAATATTTTTTCTTTTATAGATTCATGACCGTCATGACTCATGTATTGAGATTTTCTATTAAAATGTTATTTTCTATTAAGCTGGCAAAGTCCAACTACCATATGAGTAATTTATACAGTTCAATGGTTATATTGAGGTATGAATTTATTTTTCATTTAACATGTGGATCAAATGGGAGAATATAAGCATTTTCATTTATGTGCTCCAAATGATAAATCATCTGTTTAAATAAATAAATGAGTGAAGTTATTGGCACCTCATTATTATCCTTATAAACCTCACTTCAAATAAAATTATAGTTAAGGAAAAATAAGAATTAAACACACAGATTTTTTTTTAAAAAATTACTTATATTTTAATCAATCATTTTTCTTTTTCTTTTTTTTTGTTTTACCTATTACTTCCTATTCAACTAAAATAATTTGCACAAATTTAGAATAATCTATTGTTCTTTTCCTGTTTCTTATTGATTAAGTTTTTTGTACTTAACATTACTTTCAAATTATAATTCAAAATATGTGTAATTTAAGCCAATGATTAATATTCAAAAAAATCATTACTGAAAAATATTTTTAATTTGCATGTACTATAAGAATGCAAAAAAAAAAAAGAAAAATATCACAATATTGCTTTGAGTTTTAATAATAAAAAATTAAAAGAGTGTGTTTGGGAAAAAAAAAAGACATTTTTGAAAATAAAGTAAATACAAATAAAAAAGGGGTTTCATGGGAATTGGAGGGGTGCCAATAGTGTAACTCTAAATAAATATATAAACTCATATTAATGATCCACTTACTTATTCTAAAGGATAGTGGTAGAGTTTATTTACCGCTTTTATAATAAAAGTGATAAAGATTATTAATTTTATTTCTTTTATGGAAGGAAGTGAAAGAGTTATATTAATTCTCACTTGTTGGGAGTTCAAGAGTCTTATGTTATACTTTAAGGCCAACTATAAAAGGTTCCAAGCCAAGCCAAATTGATGGCTGCTAAAAACTTGTTTTCCATCACAAGAACGGCTACATAGTGGAATAAGGTAGAAAACACCTTTATATTAATTTGAGTGTGTAGAAAACATTTGAAACTTGAATAACTATAACTAGAAGTACGATTCAATTCATCGTTTATCTATTTTTGATAATAATCTCATATAGATGTATAACCACAGATATCAATTCTTTAAATTTATTGCAAAAGTTTTCTAAAAACAAAAACACAAACAAATTCTCAACACTAAACTACGATTTTTTTTTTAAAGAAGAACAAATCAATTATTGGAAAAAAAATTACAATAAAGTGAAGGCATTATGCTCATCACCATTTGGTTATACTATCTCCAATGTATTGCAGACTTTCTCCAATCATAACATTTTTCAAATGTGAAATAATAATTTGACTCTAGTTACATTCTATAGTTAATAAAAGTTGTGTTATTTGAATCCACACAAAAAAATTTTAGATGCCAAATTTTCATTATTTCATCGTGAAATTTAAAATTTTACCCTTTTTTTCCTCATCCTGTCATCCGTTCATTTTTTTCCATTTTCTCACTCAAATTTGCTTTTATATTCTATTTTACGTAACAATAGAATTTTAGAGTGAAGATACAAAATTTATATGCTTATTCATTGTCAACAAAAGAAAAATAAAATAGGCATGATATAACCTAGAAACCCTAGGTAAAATCTCCTAAAAAGTGGTATCAAAGTTAAGGTTACAATGCAGAACAAATATGTTTGCACTGAGGTTTTCAAAACTTGTGAAAGTAGGAATAAAAAGGTTTGACGGAAGAATCAATTTTTGCTTGTGTAAAGTTCAAGTCAAAGATATATGGATTCAATCTAGCTTTTACTCAAGGAAAGCAAACCCAATGTAAACCATGGTAGAAACTCTTAGATGTGTGTGGATAATCAAGGCCCCTTAAAGAAAACAATCAAAATGGAGCAAGTTTAAAAAATTTTGTGGACTTACTAGCGGTAACACGTCCTCTTCCATGGCATGCTAAAAAAGGATAAATAGTCTCTCATGGAGAGAAAATACACACCGCTAGTTGACATTATAAGTATCTCCATCTACTCATTTAGAGTTATTTGTTGAATTTGCTCTGTTTTGACATTCTTCTTTAAGGTGCCTTGATTGTCCACACACTCTAAGACTTTCCATTATGGTTTACATTGCCTTTCCTTTCCTTACGTAAGCTAGATTGAATCAATATATTCTTGACTTAATCTTGCCACAACCCAAAATTTACCGTTCCATCAAACTTTTTTATTACTACCTTCACAAGTTCTGAGATCCTCATTGCTTATTTATTTACTCTACATTGAAGCTTTAGCTCTGATAGCACGTGTTGGGGGGCTTGGCTAAGATTTCTAGGTATCTAATCTAAAAGACTAGCCTAGTATGTGGAGTGACCTATCCTACTTATATAGCCAAGTAACTCTCTTTTATTAGCCAATGTAGGATACAATTCAACAATCTCCTCTCGAATGAAACCAACGTTGGATCTCAGTTCTTTCATCTGATATAGTTGAGTTGTTCTACCACCACATTTTAGCTATTAGGATCTATCTCTGATATCACCTGATATGGAATCTTAATCCCACCCAGTATCCTGCAAGCAAAAATATCAAACAAATAATATATAAAAAATAGATGGAGATTAAAACCA
Source organism: Citrus trifoliata (assembly GCA_018350135.1). NCBI lineage: Eukaryota > Viridiplantae > Streptophyta > Magnoliopsida > Sapindales > Rutaceae > Citrus > Citrus trifoliata. The sequence goes on along the minus strand of CM031385.1, from coordinate 11,818,297 downwards.
ACCACACAAGACAAGAATTTATATGAAAAACTCTTACACTGAATAAAAACCGCAGTTGTGATGGATGAAGAGAGAGAAATTCACTAAGTTGTTTACTTGCAAAGAAATCCAGTATCACATAATCTCTCAATAGATCTACCGTTTCTCTCACATTAAAAGTTGTTTACTTGCAAAGAAATTAATTGTTATGTTGTGCAAACAATTGTACTCAACTTCCTTATATATATAGTGATTATTTCTTATAGGAGAAGTATTCATTTTCTTATACTAGTTGTATTTATCTTTGAATAAGTTAAGTCCTAAAGGGGAAATTACTTTTTCCTTAAATAAAAATCCTCTTGAATAAGAAAACTACTAAATAAGAACAGGGTAGGAGTTATGCTAATATAGGATCTACAAATACTTATTAGAAAAATAGACATATTTCCTAACAAAAAGATTACAGTCATCTTTTTCAGATCTTTAGTAGGAAATCAATGTATTTCTCTAACATAATCAAGAAAAGTTAGCTCCCTCTCTCTCTATATATATATATGTGTGTGTGTGTGCATGCGCGCGCACGTGTGTTATAGACGCACACACTCTAAAATGGTCTTGTACAATTATATCAAAATAATTTGAATATGGAACACAAATATATTACCAATGTACTGTAAGAAAATCAAAACAGTGAGATAACAAATTAAACAGTAGCTAACCAACGAAAACCAGCTACTGGAAATTCCAAATGAAATAACAGAAAGCAAAACCAGAAGAGAGATGAAACCAAAACGAAAAAATAAAATGGAACCCAAGGCCTGCACAAGACAGTCTCCTTAAAACAGATTTACCACCTCTTCGGAGTTCTTAAGGTCTGCTGGTATCTGTCTCTCAAAATAGCATGTTATGCTATTTTTTCTACATGTACAACATTCAAATAAAACAATTACAAATTAAAGTCATAAAAATGTCGTCCCAAAAGATAATAGCATAATATTTAGAGAATGTATAAAAAAAATGTTGATCTTCTTCTCCTTTCCTCTCTAATGATTCTAATGATAATTCCTTTGCCGCCTTTCTATGTGGTGCACGCCTCTCTTTTATACTGCAAACTAGGGTAAACCAAAGTCCATAGGCGTGCATGAGTTAAATTATAAAACATGTAAATCATGATTATGCAGCTGACCCACGCCTAAGTTTTCTCCCGTATTGCTCCCAGATTGCTATAGCACTGATTGCTCTAACATCCGCTACAACACTGCACTATTCTCGATTGTGCTTTACTTCTTTTGCGGCCATCATCTTTTCTCTTCTTGCTCATCCACTGTCTCACCATCCCCTCATGAATTAAGACTTCCTGAAAACCTATAATTATGCACCTGTTTTGAGCACAAATTACTTTGATTCAAACAAAACTTATGAAGACTCAACTAAAATGAATGTTTATGCAAAATATAACCAAAATATAATAAAACACCTTATTTGTTCTCTAAGTGATCTTAATTTAAGTCTAGAATTGATGTAATAACTTTCATTTCCTAGAGTTATCACACTCCCAAACTTAAACCATTACTTGTCTTCAAGTAATGATAACATACTAACACTTCACGCAAACAATCATGCAACACAACTTTAGCTCTTTTATCAAATTTGCAAGGATTCTTCCACCTTCAGATCACAATCCCAATCATGCAAAAATGACTATAGTGAATCAGTTCTAGACTTAAGCTTCTTTCTATCCATAGTGTGTGTGTTCTACAATGACATCACCAAGAGACTGCATGGAATTTAGCAGTGACAACATTTCATTCATATATGGGGTAGCATAAATTTCACATACTCAAACTGTGATGATTTTAAGATTGAAAAACTGGAGAGTATTGAACCTCCTCTCTGCAACATTTATCTTTCATGTGAATGTCAATTAATTGTAATGATGACACCCAATTACTCAAACCATGCCCAAATCAAAGTTGCTACAACAATATCTGTACTATAATCTTATCTAGAGATATCTTTTACTCAATGCTGAACATGGGGCTCATGAACAGACCTGACTACTCAATGCCTTAGACAGAGGAGTTCTTTTTTTTTTTTTAGATGCTACAACATTGCTCATAACTCTCGCTACTTTTGAACACAATCCTGCATATGGGGTAATACTCAAATCTAGTTACTCAGCAACTTAAGCCATTGGAACAAACTTTATTTCATAGATATCACAGTTGATCAAACTTGCTTCTCCCCCCCAAACGTAAGATCTTTTCTATTCTTTTGGCTATGCTCTAGCAATCTTATACAATTCAACCAAAGCCTAAGTGTCGGGACAAAATTTCACTCTCATCCATAACTGTCTCTACTTGGCATTCTCATAAATACTAAATAACACTTAATTTATCTTCATTAGGTTTTCAAATCCATACACAAATATTACATAATAGAGCTTTAGCCAACACACAACACAAACATAAACACATGCATTCGGAACATAACCCCCTTAAACTTGAGAGTGGTTGTGTCCTCACAAGCAAACGTAATAAAAAACATGTTGAAAGAAAAGGTTTTTTTTGTTGAAATATATTAACTAGCAAGGAATGAATACTTCCCTTTGGTTGGGACTGCTGCACATGAGGGGTGATATCAGCGCTTCTTGGATGTACTGTGCAGCTTATCTTTTAGTGAAACTTGTGGGGAAGGAGCTGGCAATGTCTTGGTCTTTTTCGTCGCTGGGCTGGCGAGAGGAGTTTCGGCTAGGTTAGGTTGCATAATTGACATTGATATGAGCCGTTTTGGTTGTGGCGAGGCTAATATAGCAGTGCCTCTAGATGTATAACCCTTTCTTTTGCTGGATTGTCACGGACTAGTACGAGTAGGTTGACGAGGAGTTTGCTGCGGATGAGTTAGAGTTAATGCATCGGCTACTTGACCCTTAGCTGTGATGGCGGCAATGATATCAAGTAGCTGCTTGGCTTCTGTAGGTGTAAGTGTTTCTATTTTCGCTTTGCCTTTGCCCTTGCCCAAAAGGGCTGGAATAGATGGTTCCTCTTCAAGGTCCTCCTCTTCCTCGTCTTGAATAATGTATTTTTTCCTAGTTTTGGAATACGTTGGGATGGAAGGTTCCTCACGTTCTTTCTCCGAGTTGTCATCTGCCTTTGTGGATGAGCTATCAATCGCAGACTTGTCACCTTCTTCCTTAAGTTGATTAAATGGTTCAACATCTTCTGATTCTACCTCTACTTGTGGTTCGGCTTCTTCTTCTGGTTCATCTGTGGCTATGGCTTCTTCACTGGCTTCTGCTGGAGCACCTGTGGTGTTGGTGTCAAAATTGTACTGCTGGAGCTATGAATCAGGGAAGTTCTAGCGAGTGCGTTTCATGTACAGAGTAAATGGTGTAGTTGGTTATCCAGGTGCTGTAGGTAGCTCAAAATTGATCGTTTTCCCTCTGCTAAGCGGCAACACAGTGAGTTATACTGGTGCTGAGTGCCTGGATTGTCTGTTATAAACCAATAGCTCGTCTTGCTCCTATTATGGTAATTGGTTCAGTTGTTGTTCCAACAGTCTCCCCAACAACTCTCTTAATGGTACGTGCCGTAAAGGCACTATCGTTCTTGGCATGTTCATCTCTCGCATCAAGACGAACACCGGACACTACACAGATGTTGGTAATGAGTGAAGGAAATAACATGGCAGCAGTTTTGTAATTCTTAACTACACAGTCCCTGATTTCTTTTGCGATGATGCTACCCAAATCTATGAGAAGCCCTCGAACAATGACATATAACAAGACCAACCTTTCTTGTGAAACCGTAGTAGTGTGAGTGGTTAGCATAAACTTATATTTCAGAAATTTCACCCACACCTTAGCAATAGGTTTCAAATCTATGCTATTGACTACACGCCCTTCTTCGTTAGCCCATAATGCCCTTTCGATTGTAAGAGTTGTGAAGATGATGTTCCATTTTTTTGGGGTCAATTTTTCTAGCAATTTGGTATACTCACAATTAATTTCAGTAGGTAAATTATAAAAAGCATTTATAACATGGGAGTCTAATGGAACCAGTGTGTTTCTTACCCAAATGTTGTGCTGATCAGGGCTTACCAATTTGGCGTAAAATTCTTTGACTATTGGTAGCACAGGATCTCGAGGGTGGTAGCAAAAGTCCAACCATCCACGCTTTGCTGCAGCATTATGTATTGTTTGCACAATTCCGGTAAGTCGCTCTGGAAATTGAAACCCTTTTTCTTCCATAATCTTACGCGACTCTACAAATTCTTTGTATTTTTCTTCAGCGTGGTAACTCTGGAAGCGTGAGGGATCTTTGAGGTGGCTTGCTTTTTTCTTATACTTTGGCATTGCTATAGCAGTAATAATTTGAGGCTAATGTCCCTGAAAGTAAAATGAGAAGAAGAGGTTAAGAATTATGAGAGTTGTACTTGCGAAGGAAATGGGGAATAGTGCCGTAGATCACTACGCACAGTGACTCCTTTTTATAGTGGACTTTAATTGAAGATAAATCTGGTAACTAAAGATAAATGAAGGAAGAGAATATTTTGAATTTAATGTGTATATCTGTTGAGTGTTAGAAAATGCATATTTATAAAGCAGAAAACCGTCATTTTACATTTCAAGTATTACTAACAACCTTTACTTTTATGTATTTAAGCTTCTTGTAATTTAATTATGTGTGTTTTATTTTAATTAAGTATTTTATGTATTTTAGGGGTATCATAGTTATTTCATAATAAACGAGAGATCAAACGGCAAAACAGACATCACTTTTGAACTCAGGACGGTCGAAAACCTTAGAACGAGCATAAAAGGAAAATGACACTGTTCACATGTACGGTACTGTCTATGTTACTGTTCACGACACTGTTCACATAGACAGATCGATGATGTGATATTGACAGATGATGTGGCACTGTTGATTGGTGATGTGGCAGCATTTTAGTGGACCAAAAAACACGCGTACGGTACATGCAACACATGAGATTATTTTCAACCAAACCGCGTTACTGTTGATTAATGACGTGTCGCAATCCTGAGCGTCCAAACTGTTTTTAATCCGATGACCATGATTTACTCAATATATCTATAAAAATGGGACCTCTCCCCCCTAATTTAGAGCTCTGAATCCATTTTTTGACTCTATTTTCTGTAATTCCTTCTCCATCTTGTATTTTCTACGTATTTTAATAAATTTCCATTTTGCCCCTAGTTCAATTATGAGTGGCTAATTTTTTTTCAAGCTTGGGTTGAAGGTGAAGTCTCAATATGTGTCATGGGTTTTATTTGGTAAATTCATTTTTTCCCCTCTAGTTTTTGTGGATGTTTTGACTTCTCGTCGACAAATAATAATAGTCTTGTCTAGATACCGCCCTGATTTCACCGGCACCCTAGTACAATGTTATTATTATTTGGCACGATAAGCCCTTAGCACCATATTGATTAGAGCGTGGTTCATGAGGTGTGGATTCCCCCCTCATGATTTAATTGATATTAATAAGGATTATTTAGCCCATGATGCATATTGATACGGATCCAAATACCCAAGTACATTATTTCAATATATTTCTCTTCAATTTATTCCACCATTTCAATTCCAATTTTAGAATTTATTCTCGCCATTTCAATTTCAATTTTTGGATAATGTAAGTCACTTTCACCACAAAATCCAACCACCTCATACAAAATTAATTCTACACACAATTAAAATCCACCTTCTCGTGGGATCGACACTTGTCACCATTGATCTATACTACAATAGATTCGTGCGCTTGCGAGTTGAATAAAATTTGCACAACAAGTTTTTGGCGCCGTTACCGGGGAGGTAAGTAATTTTAATTTATAGAATTAATTTTTGTGAATAATTTCTTTTAATTGTTTTCTTGTAATTTGTTTTATTAAAAAAAAGTGAATATGCATTTAGAGATTAGTATTTCTTTTCTTTTTCTCTTCTTTAAAATTCTGTAATTTAATTTTCAAGTTATTTTTTTTCTTTGTAATTTTTGTTTATCTTACTAATTCTTTTTAGTTAATTTATTCCACTATTTTTTTGTGTATTTTTTACAGTAAGATTGTAATAGCGCGATAAGGTTAGTATCGTAATTTCTCATTTTTCTTTATTTTTATTCGTTTTGTTCCCATTTATTTTGTGTTATTTGCATGCATGGTCATAGGTCCTTATTACCTAATCTTGAACCTATAGACTTTGAACTAGAAAAAACACTTTGCATACACAAACACATTAAAAATAAAATGGATTTACAAGCACCACAGGAGAGGCCATTTAATGACTACTTCAGTCCCTTAGGTAATTTGAGCACATCATGTATAAGATACCCAAATGTAGATGTTAGGAGTTTTGAATTAAAACCTAGTGTGCTAAATTGTCTCCCCACATTTTATGGCCTAGAAAATGAGGACCCATATAATCATCTGAATGATTTTCATGCCATTTGTCAAACTTTTAAATATGAGAATTTTTCAGACGATGATGTTAAACTCAGATTATTCCCATTTTCTTTAAAGGATAGAGCTCGCTCATGGTTAAATATTTTGCCTGCTAATAGCATTACATCATAGAAACAAATGGTAACAAAATTTCTAAATAAATATTTCCTAGTACATAAAGCCAATGCTATTCGTAGGGAAATCTCAGATTTTACTCAGAGAGGACAAGCAGTTTTTCAAAACTTGGGAGCGATTCAATGGGCTACTGTTGAAGTGTCTGAAGGACAACATTTGTCCATGAGGTTCCTAAAATTGCAACTTTTACGCAATAAAATTAAAACGGACTGCGGAAGCTCTAGAAACCTCGGATTGACTTCATTCAAAAACGAAAATCAAGAGGAAAGATTGAAGTTTAATTACCTCACTTGCAGTTTTGAAAAATACTTCGTGAGGTAGGAGAAAATGACTGAAAACAGCAAGCTACGAACACTGTCCAGAAAATACAGCTCTGCACGAACAGCTTCTGTTTTGTCACGATCTGAGATCCTTTAAGCACCCCAATTGTGATGCCTCTAATTAGTCCACACTTAGAAATGTTCTAGGAGATCATAGGATTTGGAATCTCGAAATTTCGTTTAGAAATGAGAGAGATAATGAAGAAACATGAATACTAGTTCATGATGATTCATTCCACCAAATAAAGCTACCATTATCTCTAATAATGGCACCAAACATTATCATGTGCTAGACCCACCCACTTAGCTATTATTTATTGAAAGTGATCTTATCACTTAAATAAATTATTTAATCAAATAAATAAATAGCTAAATTAATTAATTTCGTAATTAATTAATTAACCCCATTTTGATCAAATCAAATGGTTAAATGTGAGCTCATTTTGTGACATGTTCTAATGCTTTCTCTTAATCCATATTAGATCCAATAAAAGCCCAAAATTCTAAACCCAAAATTGGTCTAGAAGTTCCTAATCATATATGAATCGAAACATGTCCAAAATGGTCATTTTACGTGCTCGATATTACATAATGTTTAATGGAGGATTTACGAAATTTATTTTGTTCCTTAAACTATTTATGGAACATCTAAATTTCTATCTTAAATCATATTTAAGATATATTTATATATATATATATTCATTCTTAATGAATTATAATATAAATATTGATTTTCCTAAAAATAGGAAATTTAACTTCTCATTTTCTAGTAACTCATTTTTCATTTCTATTTAGTGTGTGACCTTTTAGGTTCTTAGTTATAAGGTAGTAGAACTATTTTAATGATAACTCTTTATTCATTAAATGATGCTAAACTCTTTAGTCATCAATTAGAACTCTTCTAATGGCCTTAAGATGCATTGATAATACGCTTTACCAATATTGATCTTAAGGTTTCTACAAGACATGAGTGACACCTAGCAGTATATCACAACCATCCAAATAACAAGAATTGTTGGATCTATAGAACCTATTCCATTGTATCTCTATGTCTTGGTCTCTTCATCATCCATGTCCAGAGAAAAGCACGGCTTATGGTTTATTATGTTAAGCACTTATGCTTTATCTCAAAATAAATCTAAATGAACTTGACATGAAAATATAATTTGAACTCCTTCAAATATATTTCACCTTGGCCAAGGATTTCTCATGCCAATTCATATTATCTCATAGGGACATCCTTTTTGTATATTACAAAGTGACTGAATTCCATATTGGCCATACACTTGTCTTCATATATAGCCAACCATGACAGCTATTGCTAGATCTCGTCCGTGATTAGGAATCAATCGTTATGCTTTCACATATCAGAGATGCCTATGTATAAGACATCTGTTATGCCTCAGGTCTAAAGACCATTACTAAACATAGTGTCTAATACAATGTATAATAAACCATTAACACTCAAAATCATATGGCTTACTATATTTGGTCAAGTTCAGTAAACTTGTTCTCTCAACAAGTACCTATGTGTTTGACTTGACATCTCATGTCAATGATATGAAACTCACCATCCATTTTAGTATCACATACCATAAGGAGTCATAACACATACTAGTGTTTATAGGAATTTATAATGTCCAATCATAAATCCACCACTAGGAACTATTTTAGAAGTATAGTACAAAGGATACACGTTTCATATTCTCAACAAACTCGAGAATGTGTTCCTTAACTATTTTACTTCTTGGATATATTCATTAAATTAATTAATGAATATTGATAACTTTGCCATTTTATAAATATCAAAATGCTATTCAAATACAATAATATCCTAAACAAACAAACACCATTTGATTGGCCTTTAGGGCATATTACTAACAGTGTCCACATCATGGATATGAGAAATGGCACCAATGCCAATACTTTTTGGCAAGGATTATTGCCGAATGTGCAAGAATAGCTAATGGCAACAAGTGAAGGAGAGATAATGTCAAAAAGTGCATCAGAGATTTGGAAATTCTTCCAGCGACAAGTGGATAATTGCCAACAATAAAGTCGGCCACTTAGGAATACTAAAAGAATTAAAGGAGTAAATGAGGTTCACATTGGTGAGTCAACTTTGGGAATCAAAGAAGTCAAAGAGATGGTTAAAGGTCTTGCTCGACAAATAGCATCGTTATCGACTACTAAATCAACAGAACCACATGACCATGACTCATACTTAGATCAAGCTAATGCCATAGGTGTAATGAGAAAACCATTAAATTATAACCCATACTCCAACGCATATAACCCTGGATGGAGAGACCACCCCAATTTTTCATGGTCTCAAGGATTCCAATAGAATGGACCAGCAGCTCCAGTTCCACCAATGCAACAATTTCCTTAAGTTCCCCAAGCCTCTCAGCCCCCATTTAGACCATACAATCAGAACCAGAACTACACTCAGCCCAGACTATGGGAGGATTCAGTCCAAAATCTCAAGAATCTTACTCACTCCACGATTGAGCAACAGAACCGCACCATTGATGGACTACGAAATAAGTTGAGAGCAGGCTTCAACTCACAAGCCCAATCAGTTTCAAGCCTTGAGAAGATGGTGGGACAACTTGCTTCTTCAGTTCAGACCTTGGCAATGACCGTTGAGAATGGTAAATTTCCAAGTCAACTAGTGCCTAATCCTAAAGGATACATGAAGTAAGTACCAGTTCATCACAGCAGCATGGAGAGGTCAAAACAGTCATGACCTTATGAAAAGAAAAAGAAGTCGACAACTAAGTGGAAATGTCGGTGACAAAAGAAAATCAAATTGTACCTATGATTGTTGAGGACTTATCACCGGATGAGAAAAAAGAAACTAACCCATGAGAATATGTTCCCAAAGCTCCATTTCCTCAGAGGTTAGCTAAAAGAAAGAAGGGACAATCCATAGGTGAGATTCTTGAAATCTTCAAATAGGTAAGTATTAACATCCCTTTGCTTGATGCCATAAAACAAGTTCCATCTTATGCCAAGTTTCTTAAAGATCTTTGTATTAAAAAGAGAAATATTCATGTTCAAAAGAATGTTTTTTTAACAGAAAATGTTAGTTTTATACTCCAACACAAAATTCCTCTAAAATGCAAAGACCCAGGCTCCCCCACTATCTCATGTAGCATAGGGAACCACACAATTGAGAATGCTTTGTTGGATTTAGGAGCTAGTGTAAATTTGTTGCCTTACTCTGTTTTCATGAATCTTGGACTGGGAGAATTACACCCAACTCCAGTGGTGTTACAACTTGCAGATTGATCGACGAAAATACCTCGTGGTATTCTGGAGAACGTGTTTATCCAGGTAGGCAAGTTTTATTTTCCGGTTGATTTCATTGTAATTGACACTCAACCAATACAAGACTCAAGGAAGCACATCCCAATTATTCTAGGCCGACCTTTCTCGGTAACTGCGGATGCTCACATTCAATGCAGGACTGGAAATATGCAATTGTCCTTCGGCAACATGACTATGGAGCTGAACATCTTTAACATTGCTAAACCACCTCATAATGCAGATGGTGGTATTGTTGATGTGAATTTAATTGAATCATTAATTGATAATACGTTTATTTCAAACCTTAGTGATGATCATTTACAAACATATTGAACTCACTTTGGTTTGGATTTTGATATTGATAGATTGGTCGATGAGCTCAACACCCTACTTGACTCAGCACCATCCATGGACACTAATAAATGGAAGTCAAGAGTTGAACAACTAGCACCATTAGAGAAGAAACTCATCCCATCATCAGAATCACCACCGAAACTTGAGCTCAAACCATTGCTCAACACATTGGAATATGCATTTTTGGGAGAAGAAAGCACTCTACCGGTAATCATCTCATCATCCCTCAACGACGAACAAAAAGGTAAGTTGTTGGATGCTTTAAAAGAGCACAAACGAGCATTACGATGGACTATAGTAGACATAAAAGGTATAAACCCAGTAGACTGCATGTGTTACATTCACCTTGATGAAAATGCTAAACCTACTAGGGAAATGCAACGTCAATTAAATCTTGACATGAAAGAAGTTGTTAGAACTGAAGTCCTTAAGCTATTAGATGCAGGTATCATTTACCTCATTTCTGATAGTTCATGGGTCAGTCCTGTACAAAGGAGCATTAGGATGGACCATAGTAGACATAAAAGGTATAAACCCAGTAGACTGAATGCATTACATTCACCTTGATGAAAATGCTAAACCTACTAGGGAAATGCAACGTCAATTAAATCCTGACATAAAAGAAGTTGTTAGAACTGAAGTCCTTAAGCTATTAGATGCAGGTATCATTTACCTCATTTCTGATAGTTCATGGGTCAGTCCTGTACAAGTTGTCCCCAAAAAGTCAGGAGTCACAGTAGTTACGAATGCCAATAATGAATTGATACCCACTAGAGTAACTACAAGATGGCGTGCATGCATTGATTATAGAAAGTTGAATTCTGTCACACGTAAAGACCATTTTCTTTTACCATTTATCGATCAAATGCTTGAGAGATTAGCAGGCCATGAATTTTATTGCTTTCTAGATGCCTACTCAGGATACAATCAGATTTCCATAGCACCAAAAGATCGGGAGAAAACCATTTTCACTTGCCCTTTTGGCACATTTGCATATAGAAGAATGCCATTTGGATTATGTAATGCACCTACTACATTTCAATGATGCATGTTGAGCATTTTTTCTGATTTGGTTGAACGATTTCTTGAAGTCTTTATGGATGACTTTTGTGTTTTCGATGATTCATTTGATCAATGTTTACATCATCTAACACTAGTTCTGCAGAGATGTATCGAGAAGAACTTAGTCTTGAATTGGGAGAAGTGTCATTTTATGGTAAAATAAGGTATTGTTCTCAGTCACATCATTTCAAGCAAAGGTATTGAGGTTGACAAAACCAAAGTGGATCTCATTTCTAATCTTCCTCCACCCAAAACAGTCAGAGAAGTAAGATCTTTCCTTGGGCGTGCTGGTTTTTATAGACGTTTCATTAAAGATTTTAGTAACGTTTCTAGACCCTTATGCAATCTACTTGCTAAGGATGTTCCTTTTGTCTTAGATGATTCATATCTTGTGGCATTTGAAAAATTAAAGCAGTTGTTGACATCAGCACTCATCATTCAGTCCCCAAATTAGAGTTTACCATTTGAGCTCATTTGTGATGCATCTGATTATGTAGTAGGAGTAGTATTAGGACAAAGAGTTTATCAAATACCCCATGTTTTATTTACTATGCTATTATGACATTGAATAATGCACAGTTGAACTATTCAACTACTGAAAAAGAAATGCTAGCAGTAGTGTTTGCATTAGAAATTTTTTGATCTTATCTCATTGATTGTAAAATAATTATGTTCACCGATCATGCTGCTCTTAAATATCTTCTAACAAAGAAAGATGCAAAAGCTAGACTAATTCGTTGGGTGTTTACTTTTGCAGGAATTTGACTTAGAATTCAAAGATAAGAAAGGCACATAAAATGTTGTGGCAGACAATCTCTCTCATCTCCATTTTGACACAATTATGGAATCATTACCATTGAATGAGTCATTTCCCGATGAACAATTAATGAATGTGGAAGTATTACCTTGGTATACTGATATAGTTAATTATCTTGTTACAGGTCCAACTTTCAGAGCATTAGACCAAGCAAGACAAGGCTAATTTTTTTGCAGAAATAAAGAATTTCTTTTGGGATGACCCTTATTTGTTAAAGTATTGTGCAAATCAAATTATTAGACGATGTGTCCCAGAAAATGAAATTCAAAATATCCTTTCATTCTGCCATGAACAAGCTTGTGAAAGCCATTTCAGTGCTAAGAAAACAGCGACTAAAGTTTTACAATGTGGTTTTTATTGGCCAACTATATTTTGAAATGCTTACACTTTCTGTTCTTCATGTGATAAGTGTCAACGAATGGGGAGCATTACACGAAGGAGCATGATGCCACTAAATCCAATTTTAGTGGTTGAGATTTTTTACGTATGGGGTATCGATTTCATGGGACCCTTTCCCCTTCTTTTGGCCATCAATACATATTGGTTGCTGTTGATTATGTATCGAAATGGGTAGAAGCAATTCCATGTAGAACCAATGATCACAAGGTGGTAATAGCATTTTTTAAAAGCAACATTGTTTCGCGCTTTGGATTCCCTCGATCAATAATCAGTGATGGTGGTGCCAACTTTTGTAACAAAGTATTCAAAGCTCTTTTGACAAAGTATTCCATCACTCACAAAGTGGCGACTATTGGTGAAATTCTATAATAAATTATTACCAATGCCAAAGTGCAAGTATACACAACAAGTAATAAAGTAATGAGTATTCAAGATCGTCTCCACATGAATTGATGTTACTGAAAATGCTAAAGCAATCACAATAATGCAACCAACTAAAGATCAAAATAACCACTTGTCAAATTGTTCTTATGTAACCACTAATTATGCAAGATAGAAATAAACTAATACTTGTACAAAATAAACTAAGTAAATTGCGTTTAAGATTCAATTGAGAATGTAGTAGTTGAATAATCAAACTCTCCTTATTGGGGTGACTGTTGATTACCAAATTAGCACCAGTTATTGTGGTAAGTGCTGCAACACTAGGTAGAACAAATCTGCTTCCGCAGCTATTGCATGTTGGAAATCTCAAACTTTTAAATTTACTAACAATGACTAGTTGCTCATAAATTTAATGGATGGCTTTATGACCTTTAATCTCTCTACCCTACAAGGTGAACTCCTATATCTAGTATATCACAAATCTTAATTCAAGTATTGCCCTTATGGGATTTAAGATTGCCTAATCCAGGAAACTCAACTTAAGAACAAGTAATACTCCAATAACGTCCGCTAAGACATGCCCTTTTGCTGCTCTATCTTAAATGACATCATTAAATGGGTGGTCAACCAAAATAACAATTATGATCATAAAATCTATTAGAGTATAATACTACAACATCATCACAGCAACTTATAAGAACAGTCAAGAACCCATTGGATTATTTGTCACTTAACTACACGTAAATTCAGTTCATATTCTGAATGAGAAAAACAAACATAAATATACTGATTACAGAATACATCCAATCAATCAAAAGAAGAAAGATAATATGAATTGAACACAATGAGAGTCCAAGACTCCTTCTCGGGTTGTCAACGATGCTGCACAACACTGCCCAATCTTCTTCTTCTTCTCATTTTTAATTGTTTTTTAATGATAATAATTCTTCTGCCGCCTGCTGTGTGGTACGTGCCTCTTTTTTAATCGCAAATTAGGTTAAAAACCGAACCCTAAGAGCGTGCATGTGTTTAAATTAGGAAACATGCAAATCCTGATTTAATTGTTGACTGTGCCTATATTCTCTCCCGCGTTACTCCTAGCTTGCTATAGCACTGGTTGCTCTAACATCCGCAACAGCTCTTGTATTATTTTCGATTGTGCTTTCTGTCTTTTGTGACCATCTTCTTTCCTCCCCTTGTCCATCTACTGTCTTTGCGTCCTCTTATGAATTTAAAAACCTGTTTTTAGCACAAATTACTATGACAAAAGCAAAACTTGTTACAACTCAACTAAAATAAATGTTTATACAAAAGGTCACCAAAATGTAATCAAAACACATTATTTGCTCTCTAAATGACCTTTATTCAAGTCTAGAACAGATGTAATAACTTTAATTTCCTAGAGTTATCACACCCCCAAACTTAAACTATTGCTTGTCCTCAAGTAATGACACATACTAATATTTCCCGCAAACAAACATGCACACAGCTTTAGCTCTTTTATCAAACTTGCAAAGATTCTTCCACCTTCAGATCATAATCCCAATCATACAAAAATGCCCATAGTAAATTAGTTCTAGACATAAGCTTCTTTCTGTCCATAGTGTGTGTGTGCTACCATTGTGATTGAATTTCCGATATGCTGTAACATTACCAAAGGATTGCCGAAATTTCAGCAGTCATATACTTCATTCTTACAAGGGGTAGCATAAATTTCACATATTCAAAATGTAATAGCCTTAACATTGATAACCTTGGGGATAATCAGCCTCTTCACTGTAACATTTATTTTCATGTGAATGTCAATCACTTGTAATGATGACACCCAATTACTGAAACCATGTCCAAATCACAGTTGCTGCAGCAATATCTGTGGTATAGTCTTATCTCAAGATATCTTTAACTCAAGGCTAAACATGGGACTCATGAACAAACCTGGTTACTCAATGCCTTTAGACAGCGGATCTATATTTATACTTTTTTTTAAATATATATATATGCTACAGCACTGCTCATAACTCTCGCTGCCTTTTTACACATTTCCGCTCAGATCTGGTTACTCAGTAACTCAAGCCATTGGAGTAAGGTTTTATTTCATCAATATCACAGTCACTCAACATGTTTCTCCCTTCAAAACTTAAGACTTCTTTTTTTTTTCTATTCGTTTAGTTTTGCTCTAGCAGTCTCATACAACTCAATCACGGGCTAAGTGTTGGGACATAATTTCACTTCTATCTATAACTATCTCTACTTGGCATTCTCATAAATACTGAATAGCTCTCGATTTATCTTCATTAGGTTTTCAAATCCATACACAAATAATGGATAATAGAGCTTTACACAACACAAACATAAACACATACTTAAACACATGCATTCGGAAACAATACCCCCCAAACTTGAGAGGTGTTGTGTCCTCACAAGCAAACAAAAAATAAAAACACACAAATGGACAACCAACTTTTTTTTTTTTATAAGAACAAGAGAAAGAAAAAAAACAATAAGTGAGATAAAAGTACTCCCCTGTGGTGGAGACTGCAGCCCATGATGTTGATGCTAATCAGCGCTTCTTGGAGGCACTACGCAGCTTATCCTTTGGTGAAGCCTTTGGGGAAGTGGCTGGCAATGGCTTTGTCCTTTTCGCTGCAGGGATGGTGAGAGGAGTTATGGCTGGGGTTGCTGTAGCAGTACCCACAGATGTACTGCCTTTTCGTTTACTGGGTTGCCTTGGACTGGTGCGGATAGGCTGGTTAGGAGTTTGTTGTGGAAGTGTAGGGCTCAATGCATTAGCTGCCTGGCCCTCAACTGTGATGGCAGCAATGACCACAAGTAGTAGCTGGGCTTGCTCCGATGTAGCCATGGTTCTGGTTGCTGCAGCAGCTAGGTCAGCATCGATTTGCTCCATCTCATCGTCAGAGGCTGGAGGTGTTGCCATTTTCTCTTTACCCTTGGCCTTTCCTTTGCTGATAATGACTGGAATAGGTGGCTCCATGTCAAGGCCGTCATCCTCCACTTCTTGAATAATGTGCTGCTTCTGAGTTTTGGACTGAGATGGGATGGGTGGTTCCTCATGGTCTTGCTCTGAATTCTCTTCTCCCTCTGAGAGTGAGCTATCAGTCTCAGATTTGTCACCTTCATCCTCAGGTGGGTCAGATGGTTCAGCATCTTCTGAGTCAACTTCTGCTGGAGGTTCGGTTGTAGCGGCTCTGCTGGTTCATCTAAAGCAGTAGCTTCTACACTGGTTATTGCTGGAACAGGGAAGTAGGGAAGTTCCAATGATTGCGTTTCATGTACGCAGCGAATTGGTGTAGTTGTCCATCAAGGTGCTGTAGATAGCTCCAAAACCTACCATTTTCCCTCTGCCGAGCTTCGATACACTGATGGATACTAGTGCTAAGTGCCTGGATGGTTTGTTCTAAGCCAAGAGTTCGTTGTGCTCCTGTTACAGCAGCTGGTTCAGTTGTTGTTCCAGCAGTCTCACCAGCAACTCTTTCAATTGTTCGTGCCGTAAAGGCACCATCATTTTTGACATGCTCATTACTGGCTTTAAGACGAACATCTAAAACTACACAAATGCTGGTGACAAGTGACAGAAATAACAAAGCAGCAGTTCGATTAATTTTGGCTGCACACTCTCGAATTTCTTTTTCAATGATGCTACCCACATCTATGGGTAGCCCTCTAACAAGGACATACAACAAAACCAATCTTTCTTGGGAACTGTTGTAGTGTGAGTGGTGGGCATAAGCCTAGATTTTAAAATTTTCACCCACACCTTAGCAATAGATTTCAAATATATTCTGTTAACCATTCGTCCTTCCTCGTTAACCCATGATGCCCCTTCGATGGTAAGAGTTCTAAAAATGGTATTCCACTTTTTCATGGTTAACTTATCACGCAATTTAGCATACTCATAAGTAATCTCTGCAGGTAAGTTATAAAAAGCATTGATAACACGGGAGTCCAATGGAACAAGAGTATTTCTTACCTAGATGTTGTGTTGATCAGGGCTTACCAAATTGGCATAAAATTCTTTTACCACCGGCAGTACATGATTGCGAGGATGTTTGCAAAACTCTAACCATCATCTCTTTGCTGCAGCATTATGAATTGTTTTCACAATTCTAGTGAGTTGGTCTGGAAAGTTAAACCCTTTTTCTTCCAGAATTCGGCGCATCTCTATCAATTCTTTGTATTTTTCCTCGGCATGGTAACTCTGGAATCGTGATGGATCTTTGAGGCGATTTGCTATTTTCTTGTATTTCGGCATTGCTGCAGTAGGAACAGATTGAAGCTACTAGTTCTGGGAATAAAAGAGAAAAAGTGGCTAAGAATTAGGAGAGTTGGACTTGCGAAAGAAATGGAGAATAGTTGTGTGGACATTGAGCACAGTGACTCCTATTTATAGTGGACTGTAATGTGAAGATAACTACGGTAACTTAGAGATAATTGAAGGAATAAAATATTTGAATTAAATGTGCATATCCCAAAATTATCGGTCATAGAAATTAAAGCTGTGATTTCGGAGATTTGTTTCCGCAATTCCTATCCATATCCAAGCGTCTATCTGTCATGATTTCATCTCCAACGGTAAGTGAAGGCTCCAGCCTTTAATTTACTGTAACGGGAAAAAACATTTATGTGTGCTTCAGCCCCCCTCTGCTTATTCCAATGCCGTGCACAGAATCCATACAAAATCTTCTGACACATGGTGGCCGTCCCCTGAGTTCTGTCAACAAATATTCGCACTTGTCAATAAGAAATGCAATTGCCACCTTTATTTCAAACTAAAATTACGTTTAAAATTATGAAAATAACTAGATTAATTGACTTTGAAAATAAGGAATGCAATAACGTAAAATGATTAAAGTAAAAAAAAAACACGATTAGCGAAAATAGTAAAGAGGAATGGTTGTTCATAAAACCAAAGGATATCAAAATTGGTTTATAGTGGCTGGTTCCTCAATGGGCTGCCTCCAATGAAGCGCTTGATTTAAGGTCATTCAGCCTGACCTTTTGTTTTTGCTCAATAGCTGGGTTCTTGAATGAGTAACACCTCTTTTAAACCTTTTGCTGCTGGATGTATGTAATGCTTAACCTTGTGCCCATTAACCTTGTGCCCATTAACCTTGAATTGGTGGCCTGTTTGTTCATCCAAAAGATCAACAGCTCCATAAGGGTAAGATTTTAATTGCTTAAACGGGCCAGACCATCGTGACTTGAGCTTTCCCGGAAATAATCTTAGTCTTGTATTGTGGAGCAACACTAATTGACCAGGGGTGAACTGCCTACATTGAATATGCTTGTCATGCTAGTGTTTTGTTCTTTCTTTATAAATTCTGGCATTTTCATACGAAAATAACCTTAATTCATCAAGCTCATACAGTTGAAGCTTCCTTTGTTCTGCTGCAGCATGCATGTCCCAATTTAGTTTCTTCAGTGCCCAGTGTGCTTTATGCTCTAGCTCTAGGGGCAAATGACAAGCCTTGCTATAAACAATTCGGTAAGGAGAAATGCTGATTAGGGTTTGTATGCTGTTCTGTAGGCCCATAAAGAATCATGCAAATGTAAAGACCAATCCTTCCTTGTTGGGTTCACCATTTTTTCTAGGATCTTCTTAATTTCTCTGTTGGACACTTCAGCCTGACCATTTGATTATGGGTGATATGTTGTTGCTACCTTGTGTTTGACTCCATATTTCATCATTGTAGCAGCAAAGATTTTGTTGCAAAAATGTGCACCTTCATCACTAATAATTGCTCTAGGAGTGCGAAACCTGGAGAAAACATTCTTTTGAAGAAAAGTTACCACGACTTTAGCATCATTGGTAGGGGTCCCATGAAATCTATTCCCTAAATATCAAAGACTTCCACTTCTAGTATGTTGGTCAATGGCATCTCATGTCTGCTAGTTATGTTCCCTGTTCGTTGACATCTGTCATACACTTTAACAAAGTCATAAGCATCTTTAAAAATAGTGGGCCAAAAATAACCTGATTGCATAATTTTGGCAGCTGTTCTATAACCCCCAAAATGTCTTCAATATGCTGCAGTATGACATGATTCCAGTATATGAGGTATTTCCTCTACTGCAACACACCTTCGAATTACTTTATCTGAGTATAGCTTATATAGATGTAGGTCATCCCACTGGTAACTTTTAACATCATGATGGAATTTCTTTTTCTTTTGAAATTTCAGCTCAGGGGGTAGCAACCCACTATAAAATAATTAGCGAAATCTGCATAACAAGGAGATTCTAACTGCTGCAGCATCTGTGCTTGCTGTACTACCATCAGCTGTTTATCAGGAAAAGTTTAAGTGATGCTCTTCCTTGTCATTGTACTAGTATCTGCTTCCAACCGTGATAAATGATCTGCCACTTGATTTTCAATCCCCTTTTTACCTTTAATTTCTAGATCAAATTCTTGGAGTAATAAGATCCATCTGATTAGTCTTGGTTTGGCATCCTTATTTGAAATTAAATATTTGATGGCTGCATGGTCTGTGTAAACAATTACTTTAGTACCTACCAGGTAAGCTCTGAATTTGTCAAAAGCAAAAACTACAGCCAACAACTCTTTCTCTGTAGTGGTGTGGTTGATTTGTATTGGAGTGAAAGTTTTGTTTGCATAGTATATGGAATGAAAAACCTTATTCTTCCTTTGCCCTAATACTGCTCCCACAGAATGATCACTAGCATCACACATCAATTCAAATGGTAAATTTCAATATGGAGATATAACTATTGTAACAGTAATGAGGGCTTTCTTTAATTCTCCAAATGCTTGAAGGCATTTTTTGTCAAAGTGAAATGGTTTGCCATGCTCCAGCAATGAACACAGAGGCTTGGCTACTTTGGAAAAATCCTTATGAATCTTCTGTAGAATCCAGTATGACCCAGAAAACTCCTAATCCCCTTTACTGAATTTGGGGGTAGCAGTTTATCGATTACCTCTATCTTGGCTTTGTCTACCTCAATACCATCCTTGGATATCTTGTGACCCAATACTATTCCTTCTTGCACCATGAAATGTCACTTCTCCCAATTAAGTACTAAGTTGGTCATCTCACATCTTTTAAGAACTTCTTCCAAGTTATATAAACAATTGCTGTATGTTTCTCCAAAAATTGAGAAATCATCCATGAAAGCTTCCAAAGTCTGCTCCACCATATCAAAAAATATAGACATCATGCATCTCTGAAAAGTTGCTGGAGCATTGCATAACCCAAAAGGCATTCTTCTGAAGGCGAATGTTCTATAAGGACAAGTAAATGTAGTCTTCTCTTGATCCTCTGGTGCTATAGCAATCTGGTTCCAAGTTATATAAACAATTGCTGTATGTTTCTCCAAAAACTGAGAAATCATCCATGAAAACTTCCAAAGTCTGCTCCACCATATCAAAAAATATAGACAGCATGCATCTCTGAAAAGTTGTTGGAGCATTGCATAACCCAAAAGGCATTCTTCTGAAGGCAAATGTTCCATAAAGACAAGTAAATGTAGTCTTCTCTTGATCCTCTGGTGCTATAGCAATCTAGTTGTAGCCTGAATACCCATATAAGAATAGTAGTATTGTTTTCCAACAAGCCTATCCAGCATCTGATCAATGAATGGTAGTGGAAAATGGTCTTTCCTTGTGGCTTTGTTGAGCTTCCTGTAATCCATACACATTCTCCATCCAGTCACTGTCCTTATAGGAATAAGTTCATTTTCTTATTAGCCATTACTGTTATCCTTCCTTTCTTTGGAACACACTGAACTGGACTTACCTATGAACTGTTTGATATTGGGTATATGATTCCAGCATATAACCATTTGATGATTTCCTTCTTCACCACTTCTTTCATAATAGGATTTAGCCTTCTTTGGTGCTCCACCGAATTGCTGGAACAGTCTTCTAAAAGGATCTTATGCATACATATTAATGGGCTGATACCCTTTATATCTGCCATGGTCCATCCAATTGCTCTTCTGTATTTTCCCAGCAAATCCACTAGACTTTGTTCTTGACCTGCATCCAAAGTAGACGAAATGATTACAGGGAGTGTGTTGTTTTGACCAATATAAGCATATTTTAAATGAGAAGGTAACAGTTTTAATTCAAGATTAGGGGGTGATTCAATGGATGATGAAGTTGGATTTACTTCCCTGTCTGAAAGATTCAGGTGTTCAATGACTCTGGTGTGTCTATTCGATTGTTGTTTGTCCCTCCAATCTGTTTGACTTGCTGCAACATCTTCCTCTTCAACCTCCTCAAAGGTGGTGACTTTGTTAAGTACATTACTGCAACATTTGTCCATCAGGGTTTCGCATAGCCTCTAGTACATTAAATGTGACTTGTTGATCATTCACTCTCATGGTCAGATCTCCTTTTTGCACATCTATCAGAGTTTTTCTAGTTGCTAAAAAGGGTCTTCCAAGTATAATGGGCACCTCTTTGTCAACTTTAAAGTCTAGCACAATGAAATCCACTGAAAAAATGAATTTATCAACTTTCACTAGTACATCCTCTATATTTCCTTCAGGATATGCATGAGATCTGTCAGCCAACTACAGAGTGACAGTTGTTGGTCTGCACTCCCCCACTCCAAGTTGCTTAAATACAGATAATGGCATCAAGTTAATACTAGCTCCCATATCACAAAGTGCTCTACCAGCATACATATTCCCTATAGAGAAGGGTATTGTAAAACTCCCTAGATCTTTCAATTTTGTGGGAATTTTACTTTGAAGCAAATGGTTGCTTTTCTGTGTTAAAGCAATAGTTTCAAATTCTCCCAGCCTTCTCTTTCGTGCCAAGATATCTTTTAGAAATTTCACATAATTTGGCATTTGCTCCAAAGCTTCCACAAAAGGTATGTTGATGTGCAATTGCTTCAGTACTTCCAGAAATTTGCTGAATTGCTTGTCTTGTTTTTTCTTCTGGAACCTCTGAGGGAAGGGTGGTGGATGTCTAAATTGCTGGTTAGATTCAGGAGTTACCCACCTCTGGGGGGGATTGTTTAAGTTGGTGTAGGTTGTGTCTACTGGTGTTGTAACTTCTTTTTCAGCAAGTGCTGGTTGAATGTCTGTTGAAATTGTTGTAGCTGGATCCCTGGCATCAGAGTCTTGCTGTGGAGTTTGCTGTAACAAGCTTTCATTTTGAGCTGGTTTTTGGGCTGAATTGCATTCCATCTCATTTTTTGTCACCTTAACTGGGGTATCAACATGCTTTCCAAATCTCAGACTAATCACTTTGCAGTGTTCTTTGCTCTCTCTCCTAGGATCTTCTGTGTTGCTGGGTAAGCTTCCTTGAGTTCTGCTGCTTATTGTTGTAGCTAATTATCCCATTTGATTTTCAAGGTTCCTTAAGAACACGGCTTGACTCTACACAATTGCTTCATTCTTTAAAATGTACTCCTTGATTAATACTTCCAATGAAAAGATGGGATCTTGATTAATATGCTTTTGCCCTTAACTCTGTTGATGAAAACCAGGTGGTTGTGGCTGTGTGTTTCTACTTAGTCCATTCAATGTTGGAGCATTTCGATTCTGATTGCTCCATGAGAAATTTGGATGTTCTTTCCAGCCTGGGTTGTAAGTATTTGAATATGGGTTGTTCTGAGGTTGTCGATTGAAGTTACCCACATAATTTACTGAGGCTGGATTTCCAGGACAATTATCAAAATCATGATCTTCACCACAGTAGATTAAAGAAAGTTCAGTAACTTGCTTCACTGTTGCTGGAGCAGCTGCCATGGCTTTTACCATGTTAGTCAATGAAGTTACTTGAGCTGATAGGGCTGTAATTGCATCAATGCTGTGTACCCCTGCTGATCTTTTGGCTATTGGTTTCCTAGCTGAAGGCCATTGCTAATTATTATTGGCAATTCTCTCCAAATTTTCATAAGCTTCAGTGTAGGATTTGGATATCAAAGCCCCGTTTGTTGAAGCATCTATCATTAACCTTGTGCTCGGGTTTAACCCATTGTAGAAAGTTTCTAATTGAATGCAACAGGGAATACCATGATGAGGACACCTTCTAAGTAATTCCTTGAACCTTTCCTAAGCCTCGTACAAACTCTCATCTTCAATTTGATTGAAGAAGGTAATTTCATTCCGTAATTTTGCATTCTTTGTTGGTGGGAAATACTTCATTAGGAATTTATCAGGCAATTTATTCCATGTAGTGATGCAATCAGATGGCAATGAATTTAACCATACTCTTGCTCGATCCCTTAAGGAATAAGGAAAGAGCCTCAGCCTTAAGGCATCCTGTGTTGCTCCAGCAATCTTAAAGGCATCACTTACTTCCAAGAATAATTTAAGATAGAGATGAGGATCTTGATTTGACAATCCATTGAATTGCCCAACTGTTTGCAACATTTGAAACATCACTGGTTTTAACTCAAAGTTAGCAGCATCTACTTCAGGTCTGATGATACCAGGATGGACAACTTGAGGGGTTAGCACGACATAATCTCGTATAGATCTGTCTCTGTCATCAGCCATGTAAATAATATTGTTGTTGCCTGGCTGTCTCCTGTTAACATGTTCATTCTTCTCTTCTTGAATGTTGGCTGGTTGTAAAGGTCCGTTAGGATTCAAATTTCCCTCAACTTGCAAAATATTCATGTCTGAAACAGTCTTTGAATTTCTTTGTTCTCTTCGCAATCTCCTGATAGTCCATTCAATCTAAGGATTAAATTGGAATATCACTGATCCGTCCTTGCGTATGCATGTACTGATCTGCCAATTAATAAAATGAATCAAATTTAGTTTTAGTGCTATCACGATTTACTTCACACTTTTAAAAATAAACAATCCATCCCCGGCAACGGCGCCAAAAACTTGTTGGTGAAATTCTATAATCAATTATTACCAATGCCAAAGTGCAAGTATACACAATTTGTAATAAAGTAATGAGTATTCAAGATCGTCTCCACAGGGATTGATGTTACTCAAAATGCTAAAGCAATCACAATAATGCAACCAACTAAAGATCAAAATAACCACTTGTCTAATTGTTCTTATGTAACCACTAATTATGCAAGATAGAAATAAACTAATACTTGTACGAAATAAACTAAGTAAATTACATTTAAGATTCAATTGAAAAAGTAGTAGTTGAATGATCAAACTCTCCTTATGGGGGTGACTATTGATTACCGAATTACCACTAGTTGTTGTGGTAAGTGCTACAGCACTGGGTAGAACAAATCTGCTTCCGCAACTATCGCATGTTGGAAATCTCAAACTTTTAAATCTACTAACAATGACCAGTTGCTCATAAATTTAATGGATGGCTTTATGACCTTTAATCTCTCTACCCTACAAGGTGAACTCCTATATCTAGGATATCACAAATCTTAATTCAAGTATTGCCCATATGGGATTTAAGATTACCTAATCCAGGAAACTCAACTTAAGAACAAGTAATACACCAATAATGTCCGCTACGACATGCTCTTTTGCTGCTCTATCTTAACTGAAATCATTAAATGGGTGGTCAACTGAAATAACAATTATGATCATAAAATCTATTAGAGTATAATGCTACAACATCAACACAGCAACATATAAGCACAGTTAAGAACCCATTGGATTATTTGTTACTCAACTACACTTAAATTTAGTTCATATTCTAGATGAGAAAAACAAACATAAATATACTGATCGCAGAATACATCCAATCAATCAAAAAAGAAAGATAATATGAATTGAACACAATGAAAGTCCAAGACTCCTTCTCGGGTTGTCAACGATGCTGCACAGTACTGCCCAATCTTCTTCTTCTTCTCCTTTTTAATTGTTTTTGAATGATAATAAATCTTCCGCCCGCCTGTTGTGTGGTGCGTGCCTCCTTTTTATATTGCAAATTAGGTTAAAAACTTAATCCTATGAGCGTGCATGCGCTTAAATTAGGAAACATGCAGATCGTGATTTAATTGCTGATTGCGCCTATATTCTCTCCCGCGTTACTCCCAGCTTGCAATAGCACTGGTTGCTCTAACATCTGCAACAGCTCTTGTATTATTTCTGATTGTGTTTTCTGTCTTTTGTGACCATCTTCTTTCCTCCCCTTGTTCATCTACTGTCTCTGCATTCTCTCATGAATTTAAAACCTGTTTTTAGCACAAATTACTATGACAAAAGCAAAACTTGTTACAACTCAACTAAAATGAATGTTTATGCAAAAGGTCACCAAAATGTAATCAAAACACCTTATTTGCTCTCTAAATGACCTTTATTCAAGTCGAGAACAGATGTAATAACTTTCATTTCCTAGAGTTATTAGTAGCCACATGGGATGATAGCGATGAGGAAACAAGTGATGATGAAGAGCATCAAGAAATGACAAATCTAACTCTCATGGCAGCTGGAGATGAATCGGATGATGAACTTGATAAGGTAGATGATCTTCCTACTTATGATGAATTACATAATGCTTTTAAAGAATTGCATGATAAGTGGATGAAAATTAGAAAAAAGAATGCATGTCTTAAAAAGAAAATGATAGAGCTCAAAAATAAAAATGAATCTCTATGTGCAAAGATTACATGCCTAAAATTAGAGAATAAAACATTGCATGATAAAGTTACGTTATCAAATGAGAAACCTAGCACTTCACATGAGCATCTAAAATCTCACATAGATGACTTGAAAAAGGAAAATGAAAGGCTTAAGAATAAGAGCAATGAATTAAATGAGATTGTTTTAAAATTTACAAATGGACAAAAGATGTTGGATAACTTGATTAATTCACAAAAATGTGTGTTTCATAAAGGAAGACTTGGCTATTTGAGAAATTTGAAACAAAAGTATTATAAGAACTACTTTGTGCAGAGTACATCTATTAACAATCAAATTGTATGTCATTATTGTAATCAAAATGGTCACATGAATCTTGGTTGTCCTATTAAAAGAAAAGTATATTATGGAGTAAAATGTGTTTGGATTCCAAAATGAACCATTGCTAACACTCAAGGACCCAAGAATTTTTGGGTACCAAAAAGCACCACTTGAATATTTTTTTGTAGGTATCATAATCAAGAAATAGTGGAGAGTTTCTTGATGAAAGCTTGTGAGAATAATCATTTGATCATGATCTAAGAGAAAATGATGAGTAAGATAATTTAATTGCCTTGGTAACAATTCTTGCCATATTATTGTATATAATCATGATGCATGATTATATGTATAGATATATAATGGTAGTTTGTCAACTCATCATGATGGATTTGTTTGATTTTAATGATTATGAAATGCGTAAGCATGATAAATGAGTGATATGCTTGAATTCTCAATCTTTGAATGCTTACATATTTCATGATTGTATGATGTGTATGCATGATAGATTAGTTATATGTTTACATTTATATTTCAAGCATCAAAAGGCTTATTGAAATGTTTTAAATCACAAAATGATTTAAAATCAATCAATTTCTAAGCCAAAAATAAATTAGTGTGTATAATACAAGTCTAAGAGCTTACAAAATTTTAAAAAGCTTAACAGATATACCACTTCTTATCAACTGGAAAATGGTTTATCTTTTTGCAACTCTTTGGGTCACATTCGGATAACCGGATTTAGAAAACCGGTAAGCCGAATTAATTTTGGTAGTCACTGGAGCATAATCGATCAGCTGGTTATTGCGAATCGGTAAGCCAGGTTGGCTTTGCACACTTGTTGGAAAATGCGGACAATCGAATAAGGGAATCGGTAAGCCGTTTTCGACTTGTAACATTATGGACATTAACTGGCTAACCAGTTAGTGAAATATGAAAAACCGATTACGGTTTTCATGTCGCTGCCTCACAACCGGATAATAGGTTATGTAATCTGGTAAGCCGGATTCGAAGGGGAACGTTTTGCCTCAAAACTGGACAACCGGTTCTGGTAAACGGTAAGCCGAATTTGCATATTTTAAAACCAATCATCTTCTTCTTCATTTCGACAAACCAGATCCCATTGTATATCTAAAAATCGTTTTATCCTTCATTCTTTTTCACTTTAAAATCCATCATTCTCATTCGTTTTTTATCCAAATTGATTCATATAACTTATTCCCCATCCATTCTTGTGTCCAAAATCATCTTTCAAATCCATTTTCAACATCAAACTCACTAGTAGTCTTTTATACTTGTATTTGGACACACCAACATTTCATTTACTGTTTTATTTTTCTTTTATTTTGCATTTGGATTATATAGATGTTTGCTATGATTTTGGATTATATGTTTCTTCTCACCTAAGGACTTAATTTTAAGAGATCCATCACAAGATGTAACTACTCGATCATCATTTAGAAATATATGTAAGTATTTGTAATAATGGATTTGATCACTTGTTCTTTAGCTCATAATGATGGTTTTTCTTAATAGATATGTTGATTTTGATGATCTATATTACCATATGTTGATATTGATGATCTATATATTGGCATATGTTCATTTTGATGATCTATATATTGCCATTATGTACTTATGCTTAACTTAAGTTTTCATGATAAAAAATGTGCTTTGATGATTATATTGTATCTGATGAAGTTAGATCTTATGCAATCTATTATTGGTGAATGGATGCATTTTTTGTACTTTATCGATGTATTGTTAAATATGCATTACTTGTTGTAAATGATATCGAAAAAAAATACATATACTTAGAGAATTTTAAGCATATAAGATTTTTTAAGTTATATTGAAATGTCATATTAGATCTTTGATGAGTTTAGTTGTCTTGATTTCTAAAATGTGACTAGTAATTATTGAGCTTGGATAGTTGATAATACGTTCTTCTAAGTTTTTCATGCCAATTTGGTAAACAAATCAAAACCTCTTCGCAAAAATAATTTTCAAAAATTCAGCATGAACTTGGGATGATGAGATTTATTAATGTTGTGCAAATTTTATTGAACTCGCAAGCGAACGAATATATTGTAGAATAGACTAATTGTGACGAGTGTCGATCCCACGAGGAGGTGGATTTTAATTATATGTAAAATTAATTTTGTAAATGGGTGGTTGGATTTGTGGTGGAAGTGATTTAAATTATCCTAAAATTTGAATTAAAATGACAAAAAGAAATTGAAAAGAAAACTATTATGATTGAAGTGCTTGAGTATCTGAATCCATATCAACATGCACCATGGGATAAATATTCCTTATTAATATCAATTAAATCATGAGGGAGCAATCCACACCTCATGAATCACGCTCTAATCAATATGGTGCTAAGGGCTTGTCGTGCCAAATAATAATAACCTTGTACTAGGATACCGGTGAAACCAGGGTGGTATCTAGACAAGATTATTATTATTTGTCGATGAGAAGTCAAAATATCCACAAAAACTAGAGGG
Organism: Citrus trifoliata; assembly: GCA_018350135.1. Taxonomy (NCBI): domain Eukaryota; kingdom Viridiplantae; phylum Streptophyta; class Magnoliopsida; order Sapindales; family Rutaceae; genus Citrus; species Citrus trifoliata. The sequence continues at coordinate 11,789,740 of CM031385.1, read as the reverse complement.
GAAGAGAAAATAAATTTACCAAATAAAGCCCATGACACATGTTGAGACTTCACCTTCAACCCAAGCTTGAAAGAAAATTAGTTACTCATAATTGAACTAGGGGTAAAATGAGAATTTATTAAAATACGTAGAAAATATAAGATGGAGAAGGAATTACAGAAAATGGAGTTAAAAAATGGATTCAGAGATATCAAATTACGGGAGGAGGCCCCCTTTTTATAGATACGTTGATTAAATCATGGCCATTGGATTAAAAACAGTTTGGACGCTTAGGATTGCGCCACGTCATCAGTCAACAGTACGCGGTTTGACCACGCAGTTTGAACAGTAACACAGTTTGACCTGGCTTGAACAGTAACGTGATTCGGTTAAAAATAATCATGTGTAATGCATGTACCGTACGCGCAAGTTTTGGTCCACTAACATGCTGCCACGTTACCAATCAACAGTGCATAAGAATTTTAGTCCAACAGGATCGTGACACCTCATCAGTCAATGCCACATCATCGGTCAATAGCACGTCATCGATCCGTCTATGTGAACAGTGTCGTGAACAGTAACGTAAACAGTACTATACATATGAATAGTATTGTACATGTGAACAATACCATTTTTCCTTTTAAACTCATCTTAAGGTTTTTAACCATCCTGAGTTCAAAAGTGATGTCTATTTTGCCGTCTGATCTCTCGTTTATTATGAAATGACTATAATACCCCTAAAATACATAAAATACTTAATTAAAATAAAACACACGTAATTAAATTACAAGAAGGTTAAATATATAAAAGTAAGGGTGTTAGTAAAACTTGAAGTGTAAAATGACGATTTTCTCGTTTATAAATATACATTTTCTAACACTCTATACACCCCACAACCAGCTTATTGTTAGTCCCTAGCAAATAAAGCAAAAACAAAATTCAAACATATTTTTTTTTAAACAATCTTGTTTATTCAATCAGACTAATGATAGCAATCAAATAAAAGTATAAGCATTATCTCCAGTCTAAAGCAACATCACACCCACATCAATCATTCACATGAATCGGCCCAGTAGATTTTATCATAGCTATTTTCAAGAATGACATGTCAAACTCCAAAATCTCACTGGAAATAGTGACACTCTCACAAAGAAATTAAACCCAATAAAAATAGTCACTCCAATGAATGGTAATTGAGAGAAAATAATAAAGAAGTGATATCACATGCTCTCACCAAGATGAAAGAAATATGCCTCCATATTAGAAATAATACGATCTCAAGTCAAATAAAAATGCTAGTCAACCCAATTTATTTATTTATTTAATTTTTTTTATGCACCACTACATCTTTTTAGCCCATATAACTAGCTTCTACTTTATACTATAGTTCCCTAAAATCAAGAATGACTTTTATTAGGACGTAAGGTACGGGTAGGGTCATGGCTAACAAAGAAGGAAAATAAGGAAAATAAAGTGTATGTTTGAGAAAAATGCAGAGAATTTATTTTTGAAGTTGCAAAGTGGATTTCACATTTTATTGTTATTTTTTTTCTTTTTTCTTTTTTTTGAAGCAATATATATATTTTTTTTGCTTTTGTTTGACATAACTTCACTGAACAAAATAATTATTTACATTTTTCTCAAACAAAAATAGGTGATGGAAATTGTAAGATATCGAGTAATACTCCAAATCGAAAGTGGGTCAAGATGATAAGCTTGACAAAAAAAAGTTTTTTTTAAAGGCTCAAAAGGGTTAACTATGAATATTTAATAAAAATGATGGCTAAAAAAGCTCAAACGGATCAAAAATGGTCTTTTCATTGTCTTTTAGGGCTCTAAATAATCTTCCATATCTACTAGTTAGATGGGCCTCTAAATGTAGCAACACCTTTTTTTTCTTTTTTTTTATTTTACAAATTTTTTTAAGGGTTAACTCAAAAGAAATCTAGAGATCGTGTATAAAATAATAAACTGCTAAGCTGTATAAAGAATGGGTAAAAAGGTTGCTCTCCAAGAAAAATGATAGGCTCAAAAACTCACTTGGTACTTATTATGACATGTTCATTCCTTCAAGCAACTCATATTTGTCTCCGACATCAACATGTAGAGTAGTAACATAGTGTAACATCACTTAAGACCAAAGATAATACAAATACTAAAATATGAAATTAATCATGTCATCCAACGTTAAAACAAATCACACAAATTATTTTTTGTTTTGTTTTTTTAAACAACATTCTACCCCCCAATCTATCCTAAACATGAAGGAAAATATGCATGCAGAAATGTGAAAATAATGTAGAAAAACTAATTAAAAAATTTACACTTAAAATGATAGAAAAAGAAAATGGTTTTTTTCTTTTTTAACTTAGAAGATGCGTTTCTAGAGGTACTACACTCCATATTCAGCCATCTTCGACTCAAAAATTTGAAAATGTATATTTATAAAGGAGAAATTAAAAAGACGAAGAAAAATGAACATCAAAACATAATAAAGAAAAAGAAAATGTCTGATTTTTTTTTATTTTTTCTTCAAACAATGAACATGCGTTTCTAGGGTCACTACACTCCATATTCATCCATCTTCCACGCAAAAGGCTAGCAACAGTTAAATCTAATTTGTACTTCTTATTGCGGCTACGGTTACCATCATTATTTAGACGCTCCAACACAAAGGTCTAGGGGTTTGGCTTCGGTCTATAAGCTTGTAACAGATCAAGTTGCTCATTAACAGTGTGAGCACAAATAAAAAGTTTTTCGCATTAGAAGGAATGAAATAATTTTTTATTGCATGGTTAAGAAATGCGATGAAGACATCATAAAAGTTATTGACATTTAACAAACCGATGGGTTTCTAGTGAATGTGCAAATGGGCCCAAGATGCTATTGTGATAAGTGCCTCTAGTGTTGCAAAATCTCCTGGAAGGAAAATAAAAGTATCAGCATGATTAAGCATTTCAGTTATTATTTCTTACATACCTGAGACGACTAACTCCTCTCCAGTCGATGAGTTAGACAAACTACCCAAAGGTTTTAGGACTCTTAGGATGATGTCTAACACTTGACTTCCTCTAACAAAAGCAGCTTCTGAGACCAATTTTGATAACCCTCGGTTACCTCCTCCATACAGCAAGTGTAATTTTCTCTCTGCTATGCTTCGACCAAGATCTATGGCTGCCTCAACGAACTCTTTTTATTTGTCATAGTTAAATCCAGAAAGCACACAAATGTTCTTGAATTGGCTATTGAGAGTAGCTGCCATTGGGATACTTCTAAAAAAAAAATTGTAAGTGCTTGACAAAAAAAAATCACATTTAAGAATCTTGGTAATAGTGGGTCACAACTGTGTATGAGGTAGCATATCCGTGTCAAATAACACGTAAAACACATGGCTAGAGAGTCAAAAAATAAATAGTAAAAAAATTGATAAAATAAAATTATTAAAGACAATAATGCAAATGATAAAACAACAATGAAATAAAATACAGTGGAATAAAATGGCTGAACGCCCTTTATGGGTCGAGAATAGGCTTCCCATCCAGTTTTCTTATAAACTGGCAAACAGGGTCGTTTATAGTCAGATTCCTGAGACTATATCGTGCATGCTCTTTCTGGAATAATTGTCATAACTAGAGAATCGCTCCTTGCACATATCCATTGGGATGCGTTTCAAGAGACAAATGGATATCATCCAATGTCTCCTTATTCAAGCCATCCCTAATGAATTGAATCTTATATTCCCTGTTATCAGACACCATTCCTAAAGAACATGGTTTTTTTATTGCAACTCATTCTAGCACACTTATGATAAGCAACAGAAATTCTTCGAGCTCTTCGTTTTCTTGTATAATTTTCTTTACTACAATCAGGCATATATGCAATAAATTTTGGAGGTAACTCACCTGCCAATCATACTTTAGCCTCGATTAACCAACGGATGTCAGCAGGTATGTTATTCCTCATGTGCAATTGCATGTGTTCAGACCGAGCTTTATAGATTGTAAGGAGGGCATTCTGAAGAAGTGAAGGGAATCGATTGTGAAGTTTTGCTAGAATCTCGTTTCTGTCCACACCTTCGCCTCAAAATATCAGTTATTATGGGAAATTAAAGTAACCGACTTGATTGTCACGGAGTACTGTTATCCGCCACTTCACCGAGGTAACAAACTAAAGCATACAAACAGAAAAACAAATTAAAACACACAAAGAAACTTAAAATCGTTCTCTTATTGAATTTACCTCAAGCTTCAACTGGATGTCGTAAACACTTCGCTCAGTGTCTCTGAGTTGGCTTTCCAAACCCTCAACATAGGATACTAACTCTGGTGGTTGCAAAGCCCAAATACGATGTGTTTTACAAAATCAAATCTGCTTTTTGAGATGAGATTTTACACGTTAAAGTGGTTTAAGAATATTCAAGAGGAACGGTTTAAGTATGGTACTCATGATTAACAATGATAAAAGAAAACTTAATGGTTAAACAAACATACTTATGCAAAAATAATTTCAATTAGCAAAAGAATAATAAAAAGAAAAAAAAATCAAATCACCGAAAAGAAAAAAAATAAATTCAAATCTGGTGGGTCACCCAAATTTTTTTCGGTGTCTTCTCCATGTGGTTGGTACTCTAGATATGGTTTTAATCTTTGACCATTAACTTTAAACGTGACACCATTGTTTGGGTCCTTAATTTAAATTACCCCATGTGGAAAAACAGTTTGTACAATAAAGGGGCCAGACCATCGAGAGTGCAACTTACGTAGGAATAAGTGCAAGCGATAATTGAATAAAAGCACTTTCTGACCTAGAGTGAAAGATTTTCTCATAATTTACTTGTCGTGGAAGACTTTCATTCATTGCTTGTAAATCTTGGCATTTTCGTATGCATCATTTCGAATTTCTTCAAGTTCTGCCAATTGCAATCTTCTTTCTGAGTTGGCTTGCTGCATGTTAAAGTTGAATTTCTTGATGGCCCAATATACACGATGCTCGAGTTCCACGGGTAGGTGGCAAGCTTTTTCATACACTAGCCTGTAGGGTGACACCCCAATCGGGGTCTTGAAAGCCGTTCTATATGCCCATAATGCATCATTAAGTCTTAATGACCAATATTTTCTATTTGGCCTCACCGTCTTTCTAATATGTGCTTTATTTCTTGATTGGAGATGTCAACTTGGCCACTGGTTTGCGGATGATATGGGGTCGCCACTTTGTCAGTGATGGAATACTTTGTCAAAAGAGTTTTGAATGCTTTGTTATAAAAGTGGGCACCACCATCACTGATTATCGCTCGAGGAAATCTAAAGCGTGAAACAATGTTGCTTTTCAATAATTCTATCACCACTTTGTGATCATTGGTTCTACATGGAATTGCTTCTACCCATTTCGATACTTATTCAACAGCAACTAATATGTATTGATGGCCAAAAGAAGGGGGAAAGGGTCCCATGAAATCGATACCCCATACGTCAAAAATCTCAACTACTAAAATTGGATTTAGTGGTATCATGTTCTTTCGTGTAATGCTCCTCATTCGTTGACACCTATCACATGAAGAACAGAAAGTGTAAGCATCTCAAAATATAGTTGGCCAATAGAGACCACATTGTAAAACTTTAGTTGCTGTTTTCTTAGCACTGAAATGGCCTCCACAGGCTTATTCATGGCAGAATGAAAGGATATTCTGAATTTCACTTTCTAGGACACATCGTCTAACAATTTAGTCTGCACAATACTTGAACAAATACGGATCATCCCAAAAGAAATTCTTTATTTCTGCAAACAATTTAGCCTTGTCTTGCTTGGTCCAATACTCTAGAAGTCTACCTGTAACAAGATAATTAACTATATCAGCATACCACGGTACTACTTCCACATTCATTAATTGTTCATCTGAAATGACTCATTCCATATTAATGGCTCTGTAATTGTGTCAAAATGGAGACGAGAGAGATGGTCCGCCACAACATTTTCTGTGCCTTTCTTATCTTTGAATTCCAAGCTAAATTCCTGCAAAAGTAACACCCAACGAATTAGTATAGCTTTTGCATCTTTCTTTGTGAGAAGATATTTAAGAGCAACATGATCTGTGAACACAATTATATTTACATCCAATGAGATAATACCGAAATTTCTCTAATGCAAACACTACTGCTAGCATTTCTTTTTCAGTAGTTGAATAGTTCAACTGTGCATTATTCAATATCATATTAGTATAGTAAATAACATGGGGAATTCGATCAACTCTTTGTCCTAATACTGCTCCTACTACATAATCAGATGCATCACACATGAGCTCAAATGGTAAGCTCTAGTTTGGGGGCTGAATGATGGGTGATGATGTCAACAACTGCTTTAATTTTTCAAAGACAAAAGGTACATCCTTAACAAGTAGATTACATAAGGGTCTAGAAGCGTTGCTAAAATTTTTAATGAAACGTCTATAAAAACCAGCATGCCCAAGGAAAGATCTTACTTCTTTGACTATTTTAGGTGGAGGAAGATTAGAAATGAGATCCACCTTGGCTTTGTCAACCTCAATACCTTTGCTCAAAATGATGTGACCGAGAATAATACATTGTTTTACCATAAAATGGCACTTCTCCCAATTTAAGACTAAGTTCTTCTCGATACATCTCTGCAGAACTAGTGTTAGATGATGTAAACATTGATCAAATGAGTCACCAAAGATAGAAAAGTCATCCATAAAGACTTCAAGGAATCGTTCAACCATATCAGAAAAAATGCTTAACATGCATCGTTGAAATGTAGCAAGTGCATTACATAATCCAAATGACATTCTCTTATATGCAAAAGTGCCAAAAGGGCAAGTGAAAGTGGTTTTCTCTTTATTTTTTGGTGTTATGGGAATCTGATTATATCTTGAGTAGCCATCTAGAAAGCAATAAAATTCATGGCCTGCTAATCTATCAAGTATTTGATCGATAAATGGTAAAAGAAAATGGTCTTTACATGTGACAGAATTTAATTTTCTATAATCAATGCATACACGTCATCCTGTAGTTACTCTAGTGGGTATCAATTCATTATCGGCATTCGTAACTACTGTGACTCCTGACTTTTTGGAGGCAACTTGCACAGGACTGACCCATGAACTATCAGAAATTGGGTAAATGATACTTGTGTCTAATAGTTTAAGGACTTCCGTTTTAACAACTTCTTTCATGTTAGAATTTAACCGACGTTGCATTTCCCTAGTAGGTTTAGCATTTTCATCAAGGTGAATGTAATACATGCAATCTACTGGGTTTATACATTTTATGTCTGCTATGATCCATCCTAATGCTCCTTTGTGCCCTTTTAAAATATCCAACAACTTACCTTTTTGTTCGTCATTGAGGGATGATGAGATGATTACCGGCAGAGTACTTTCTTGTCCCAAAAATGCATATTCTAGAGTGTTGGGCAATGATTTGAGCTCGAGTTTTGATGGTGATTCTGATGATGGAATGAGTTTCTTCTCTAATGGTGCTAGTTGTTCAACTCTTGACTTCCATTTATTAGTGTCCATGGATGGTGCTGAGTCAAGTAGGGCGTTGACCTCATCGACCGATCTGTCAATATCAAAATAAAAACCAAAGTGAGTTAAACATGTTTGTAAAGGATCATCACTAAGGTTTGAAACAAAAGTGTCATCAACTAATGCTTCAATTAAATCCACATCAACAATTCCATCATCTGCATTGTGAGGTTGTTTGGCAATGTTGAAGATGTTCAGCTCTATAGTCATGTTGCCGAAAGACAACTGCATATTTCCAGTCCTGCATTGAATGTGAGCATCAGCAGTTGCCAAGTAAGGTCAGACTAGATAATGGGGATATGCTTCCTTGAATCCTGTATTGGTTGAGTGTCAATTACAGTGAAATCAACAGGAAAATAAAACTTGTCTACTTGGATAAGCACGTCCTCCACAATACCACGAGGTATTTTCGTGGACCAATCTGCAAGCTGTAACACCATTGGAGTTGGGTGTAATTCTCCTAGTCCAAGTTTTACGAAAACTGAATAAGGTAACAGATTTACACTAGCTCTTAAATCCAGCAAAGCATTCTCAATTGTGTGGTTTCCTATACTACATGAGATAGTGGGGGAGCTTGCGTTTTTGCATTTTAACAAAATTTTGTGTTGAAGGATAGAACTAATGTTTTCTGTTAAAAATGCCTTCTTTTGAACATGAATGTTTCCCTTTTTAGTACAAAGGTCTTTAAAAAACTTGACATAAGATGGAACTTGTTTTATAGCATCAAGCAAAGGGATGTTAACACTTACCTGTTTGAAGATTTCAAGAATCTCACCTGTGGATTTTCCCTTCTTTCCTTTAGTTAACCTCTAAGGAAATTGAGCTTTGGGAACATATTCTCGTGGGTTAGTTTCTTATTTCTCCTCCGGTGGTGAGTCCTCAAAATTCACAGGTACAATTTGATTTTCTTTTGTCACCGGCATTTCCACTTTGTTGTCGACTTCTTTTCATTTTCACAAGGTCATTACTGCTTTGACCTCTCCATGCTGTTGTGGTGAACTGGTACTTGCTCCATGTACTCCTTTAGGATTATGCACTGGTTCACTTGGAAATTTACCTTTCTCAACTGTCATTGCCAAGGTTTGAACTGAAGAAACAAGTTGTCCTACCATCTTCTCAAGGCTTGAAACTAATTGGGCTTGTGAGTTGAAACCTGCTCTCAACTCATTTTGTAGTCCATCAATTGTGCGATTCTGTTGCTCAATCGTGGAGTGGGTAACATTCTTGAGATTTTGGAATGCATCCTCCCATGGTCTGGGTTGAGAGTAGTTCTGGTTCTGATTGTATGGTCTAAATGGTGATTGAGAGGCTTGAGGAATTGGTTGCATTGGTGGAGCTGGAGCTGCTGGTCCATTTTGTTGCAATCCTTAATACCATGAAAAATTAGGGTGATCTCTCTATCCAGGGTTATATGTGTTGGAGTATGGGTTGTAATTAGATGGCTTTCTTATTACACCTATAGCATTGACTTGATCTGGATATGAGTCAAGGTCATGTGGCTCTGTTGATTTAGCAGTCGATAACGATGCTATTTGTCGAGAGAAACCTTCAATTATCGTTTTGACTTCTTAATTTCTGAACTTGACACGCCAATATGAACCTCATTTACTCCCTTAATTCTTCTAGTATTCCTAAGTGATCGACTCCGTTGTTAGGAATTATCTGCTTGTCGCTGGAAGAATTCCCAAATCTCTTATGCACTTTTTGACATTAGCTCTCCTCCACTTGTTGCTATTAGTCATTCTTGCACATTCGGCAATAATCCCTTCAAAAAGTACTGACATTGGTGCCATTTCTCGTACCCATGATGTGGACACTTCAAGAGTAGCTCATTGAATCGCTCCCATGTTTCGAAAAACTGCTTGTCCTTTCTCTGGGTAAACTCTGAAATTTTCATGCGAATAGCATTGGTTTTATGCATTGGGAAATATTTATTCAAAAATTTAGTTACCGTTTATTCCCATGATGTAATGCTATTAGCATGCAATGTATTAAGTCATGAACGAGTTCTATCCTTTAAAGAAAATGAGAATAATCTGAGTTTAACATCTTCATCTGAAAAAATCTCATATTTAAATGTTTGACAAATAGCATGAAAATCACTCAGATGATTATATGGGTCCTCATTTTCTAAACCATAAAATGTGGGGAGACAATTTAGCACACTAGGTTTTAGTTCCAAACTCCTAGCAGCTACATTTGGGTATCTTATGCATGATGTGCTCAAATTAGTTAAAGGACTAAAATGACTCTTAAATGGCCTCTTTGGTGGTGCTTGTTGCAAGTACATTTTATTTTTAACATGCTTGTGTGTGTGCAATGTTTCTTCTAATTCAGGGTCTATAGGCTCAAGATTAGGTAATAATGACCTACGACCATGCATGCAAGAAACCCAAAATAAATGGGAACAAAAAAAATAAAAATAGAGAAAAAGGAGAAATTATGATACTAACTTTATTACGCTGTTACAACCTTTCTATAAAAACACACTATAAAACAAATACGTGAAATAAATTAACTAAAAATAAATTAAAAAATAAACAAAAAAATTACAAAGAAAATAACTTAAAATTAAATTGCAGAATTGTAAAGAATAGAGAAAGAAAAGAAATTATTACCTCTAAATGTAGATTCACTTTTGTTTTCCTTTTTTAAATAAAAAAATAAGAAAACAAATAAAAGAAATTATTCATAAAAATTAATTTTATGAATTAAAATTACTTACCTCCCCGGCAATGGCGCCAAAAACTTATTGTGCAAATTTTATTGAACTCGTAAGCGCACGAATCTATTGTAGAATAGACTAATGGTGATGAGTGTCGATCCCACGAGGAGGTGGATTTTAATTATATGTAGAATTAATTTTGTAAATGGGTGGTTGGATTTGTGGTGGAAGTGATTTAAATTATCCTAAAATTTGAATTAAAATGGCAAGAAGAAATTGAAGAGAAAACTATTATGATTGAAGTGTTTGAGTATCTGGATCTGTATCAACATGCACCATGCGCTAAATATTCCTTATTAATACCAATTAAATCATGAGGGGGAGAATCCACACCTCATGAACTACGCTATAATCAATATGGTGCTACGGGCTTATCGTGCCAAATAATAATAACCTTGTACTATAGTGCCGGTGAAACCAGGGCGGTATCTAGACAAAATTATTATTATTTGTCGATGAGAAGTCAAAACATCCACAAAAACTAGAGGGGAAGAGAAAATAAATTTACCAAATAAAGCTCATGACACATGTTGAGACTTCACCGTCAACCCAAGCTTGAAATAAAATTAGCTACTCATAATTGAACTAGGGACAAAATGAAAATTTATTAAAATACGTAGAAAATATAAGATGGAGAAGGAATTACAGAAAATAGAGTTCAAAAATGGATTCAAAGATATGAAATTAGGGGTGGGGGAGGCCCCTTTTTTATAAATACATTGAGTAAATCATGGTCATCGGATTAAAAACAGTTTGGACGCTCAGGATTGTGCCACGTCATCAGTCAACAGTACGTGGTTTGACCACGCGGTTTGAACAGTAACACGATTTGACCCGGCTTGAACAGTAACGCGGTTTGGTTGAAAATAATCTTGTGTAATCCATGTACCGTACGCGCAAGTTTTGGTCCACTAACATGCTGTCACGTCATCAATCAACAGTGCATAAGAATTTTAGTCCAACAGGATTGTGACACCTCATCAGTCAATGCCACATCATCGGTCAATGGCACGTCATCGATCCGCCTATATGAACAGTGTCATGAACAGTAACGTAGACAGTACATGTGAACAGTACCATTTTTCCTTTTATACTCCTCTTAAGATTTTCGACCGTCCTGAGTTCAAAAGTGATGTCCATTTTGCCGTATGATCTCTCGTTTATTGTGAAATGACTATAATGCCCCTAGAATACATAAAATACTTAATTAAAATAAAATACACGTAATTAAATCACAACAAGGTTAAATACATAAAAGTAAGGGTGTTAGTAAAACTTGAAGTGTAAAATGACCATTTTTCTCCTTTATAAATATACATTTTCTAACACTCAACAATTAATATCTCTAATCATATTATTAATACTATTAAAATGGATTTCTTGCTAATTTTGATGATTGATGATTATATGTGTGTTGCTTGATGAATTGATGGAGTTGTTGGTTTGTTCTAATTGTTTAAGCCTATATGGAAGTGTTTTTAACCATATTTATGTATTTGAGGATTTGTTCATTTTTAAGGGGAGACTCTGCATTGTTCGTACAAAATGGTTAATATCTTCATTGAATTATTTTCTTTGATGATCTTGTTTGGATTCCATTTATCTATCTTTTCTTTTTTATGATGAAGGGGGAGATAAATTAGTTATATATTTAGGGGGAGCATATAATATGATTTTGGATAATATGCATTTTGAATTCTTTTGTTGTACAAAAGGGCAGACAAAGTAATATATAATTTTGATGTTGTCAAAAGGAGGAGAATACTATGCACTTTGAGTATTGGTTTGATTATGGTGATGATTTTGGGATATGATGATTTGATTACATAGTTGTTTTATATGATAATTTTATGTTATAATAATTACATGGTTGTAATATTATTAAACTTGTATTTGAGGTGATGCTTGTTATTAGGGGGAGATTCTATCAAAATTTCTGCTTGGACAACATGGGGTAACAAATTTGCTACTCTTATTCTTTTCCTTTAAGTTTTCTTTTTTATGATGAAGGGGGAGAAGAATACATGTTTTTAAATTAATTTTGCCAATTAATTTTTTTTTATGATGATGGGAGAGAAAAATGCATGTATTTAAATTTGTTAATTTAGTTAATTGACAAATTAAAAGAGAAGATTATATTTAGGGGGAGCAATTTGTGGAATCATTTTTTAAATATATGAAATATTTGTCATCATAAAAAATGGGGAGATTGTTAACATATATGTTTCCATAATGTTGATTTTGATGATAACAAATAAGATTAAGAATGATTAATCTCTTAAACTCAAATTATTTTTCATACATTTTAAATAAATCATTATTTTCACATTATAAAGGTATTATATTTAATGGAAAAATGATTTTATAAAATTGATTGTTTTTCAAGTTTATGGTCTAATTGAAAGAGTTTTGAAAACTTTGAAATCAATAAGTATTGCATGAAATTATAGAGAAGGACTTATCTGAAAAGTTTCATAGCATTTTCGGCCATATAATAATTTTAAAAAGTTTTGGGAATAGCAAGCATTATTTAGAAATTCTAAAATTGGACCTATTTGTAAAATTTATAACGTTTTGGGCCATAATACAGTTATAGAAAGTTTTAGGATAAAACTATAATTTGAGAAAATAATTATAATGACCTTTAGTAGAAATTGAAAACTGAGTTCTAGGTTTTTGAGTTTCAAATTTTCGCTGTAAAGTACATAAACTCCAAATCCATCACATATCCTAAAAGTGAAAATTTTGAGTTCAAACTAGATAAACTCAAATCCAATTCATTTTTGGTAATTTAAGCAAGGAAAAACAAAAAGCATGCAACATATATTGAGCTCTTATTTCGTAAATCATAAAATATTGAATCATCTTTGTTCTTCAATTTGTTTATCTACTCTTTGAGAGATTTTTTGTTGTAATTTTCAATTACTCATCAAATTTGTGAGTGTTTAAGTGTGTGAGACACTTGTGTGAAGAGATTGGGAGATAATCTCTTTGTTGTAAAGGTTCATTGACACCTTGAAAGTTAATTGTAAACTTTTGAAGCCTGGGAAGGTTTGGATAGTGAACGAGCTTGGGTTGCTTGGAGGCGTGGACGTAGGCGGAGATTGCCAAACCACGTAAAAATCATTCTGTTTGTTTTTTCTTCCCTTACTCATTTATTATTGTGCTTTATTGAACTTATTGTTTTTGAATTTATTAAGGCATTAGATTGAATTGTTGTGTGGTTTGCTTAGCTTAAGTTTTAAAAACTCAATTCACCCCCTCTTGGCAGTAAATTGTACTGACGTCTGAATCATCTAGATTATGGTTGGCTTAATTTCAACATTATTGGCTTGAACAGCAGGGAGTGCAATGCTTAGCGAGCACCATTAACTGTAGGCACAACATCATCTCTTAAAGGTCTTGCATCCTTATTTCCATGTACTGCTTCGTCAGTCATGATTAATTGTTGCTCCTGTAAAGCTTCTCTCCTTTCTCTATTAAGCCTTCTACACATACGATCAATCTCTGGATCAAAAGGCAATAAATCAAAACTTCTTAAACGTCTCATAAAATTAAACAAGAAAGCAAAAATTAAAATAAAACAATAAAAAATAAATTTCAAATTAAACTAAGGTTAGTTGGTATTGATGCTAATCCAAACAATTTTCGGCAACGGCGCCAAAAACTTAATTAGTAAATTGGCAAGTGTACTAGTCGACACAAGTAATATAATGAAGAGTAGAGTATCGTCCCATGGAGATTGTGTATCCTATTAGTTATCGAAATTATTCTGACCCTAATTTATTTGAATAACTGAATAAGTAAATTTAGATTAAAAAAAATAAAATAACTAAAAATTAAATAAAGATGTAAATAGTAATAAAAATCACCAAGATATTAAGACACTAGGACATTTTATTTCACCATTACCAATCCAATTTAATCATCCATCTATTCTATTAACATTTATTATGAAATATAAGTGTGCAACCCAAGAGGGGGGGTGAATTGGAATTTTAAAAATTATCCTAGGCAAACCACACAACAATTCAATCTAATGCCTTAATCAATTCGAAAACAATAAATTTAATGAAACACAATATTAAAAGAGTAAGGGAAGAGAAAACGAACACAAGGATTTTTACGTGGTTCGGCTATCCCCGCCTATGTCCCTGCCTCCAAGCTCACCCGCTTGAGGATTTCACTATCTAAACCTTTCCAAGGCTTCAACGATTACAATTGACTTCGAGGTGTTAATAAACCTTTACAACAAGAGATTATCTTTCCAATCTCTTCACTCTAAGTGTTTCTCACACTTGTACTCTCACAATTTTGATGAGAAATGAAAAATACAACAATCAAACTCTCTTTAAGAGTGGATATACAAATTGAAGAACAAAGATGATTTAAAGAATGATGATTCACGAAGTTGAAGCTCAATATATGTTGTGTGCACTTGTTCTTGCTTGCTTGGATTACGAAAAATGAATTGGTTTTGAGTTTATATAGTTTGAACTCAAAAACTAGCCGTTACTCACATTCTGGGAAATCCGATTTGCCGTTTATGGAATCTGGTAAGCCGGATTTTTGTTACCGTTAAGGCAAAATTCAAAACTTTGCCTATCCGGCTTGCCGGATTTGGAATCCGGTAAGCCGTTTTCATTTTGGGTGCATTCTGCCCAGTTTCCGGTTTGCTGAATTTTGAAACCGGTAAGCCGGATTCGTTTTGGGTGCATTCTGCCCAGTTTCCGGTTTTCCGGATTTTGAATCCGGTAAGCCGGATTCGTTCTGGGTGCATTCTGCCCAGTTTCCGGTTTGCAGGATTTTGAATCCGGTAAGCCAGATGCTACAGTAACCTGCTACAGTACACTATTTTTCAAAATTACCGTTTGACCCCAAAACTTTACAAAACTGTACCTACGGCCCAAAACGTTATGAAACTTTGCAAATAAGTCCAATTTCAGAATTTTTAAATAATACTTTGTTAATCCCAAAACTTTCTGAAATTATTATATAGCCCAAAATGCTATGACACTTTTCAAATAAGTCCTTTACCAAAGTTTCAAGCAATACTTGTTTATTTCAAAGTTTTCAAAATTCTTTCAATTAAAACATAAACTTTGAAAAACAACCAATTTCATAAAATCATTTTTCCATTAAATATGAAACATTTATAATGTGAAAATAATGATTTATTCAAAAGGAATAAAAGCAATCAATTGCATAAAATCATTTTTCCATTAAATATAAAACAATTATAATGTGAAAATAATGATTTATTTAAAAAGAATATTTAAAAATTTGAGCTTAAAAAATTAATTATTCTTAATCTTGTTTGTTATCATCAAAATCAATATTATGAAAACATATATGTTAACATATTATCCATGTTGACAGTGAATTTCCCTAATCTATTCAATATCCTCTCTCAAGTAATATCAAAAATACATTCACATATTAACCAACTATATCTCTATGTGAATTTAAATATGCAAAAATTCATTAAACTTTATGGAAATTCTTAGAAAAACTACATGAATTACGTTGGTACATCTCTGTTTTTCGTTCAATTCATGGTATTCATTACAAAGAGCAAAAATACATAAAACTTCTCTCGGTCTCATTATGTATCCTCAAATCATTCAAATACTGGCCAAATATTTAAAAGCATTAAGCATAATAATGAACACTCAACCATGGAATAATAAACTAAAAATAACAAAAATTTATGGAATTAAATCTTAGTAGTTAGGCTACCTCGTAGCCCTAGCAAAATAAATTAGTTCATGGGAATATCAAGAGTATTCATGAATATTATCAGGAACATCCAAGCAAGACAATAGAGGAAAGGAAAAGAAAAACTCAAGAATTAAACTTGGCTCTTGCTTTAGATCTCTTGCGGTTGTTGCTGTATCTTTTAATTCGGTCTTCTCTTTTTCTTTTTTCTTGGCCTCAGTTTTTTTTCTCATGGCTTGACAATTTGTGCGGCTGCTCTTGTCTTCTTAATTCCACTAATGTTGCCACAAGTCTATGCTTTTATAGTAGCTTTTATTTTGCACCCAAATCCTCACATGGAAAGGGTTAAAATTGCAGCCACCGCCTTTAAAATCTTAGGCCATTATATTGCAAAACCAAAAGGGGCGAGTTCACGTGCATGCCATATTTTCTTTGTAAATTAATTCTTCAATGCTTCTCCACGTGATTGCATGTATGTTGCTTAATTTAATAAAATCTTCCTTGAATTATTTCAATTAAATCTCTTTATTACTTTTCCTTTTTATTCCTTCAAGTTGATTTCCTCCTCAATGTTCCGATTTAATTTCTCTTTAATCCCATATTATACCTAAAATAACAAAATATAAAAATAAGATAAAATTAATATAATAAAATATAATTTAACTTAAAATTAGGTTAAAGAAGTATTAAAATAATAGATAAATCATCAGCACATCAACGACCAAAAAGGCAAGTTATTATATGTTCTTAAAAAGTATAAAAATGCAATTGGATGGACTTTAACTGACATTAAAGGTATCAATCTTTTAATTTGCACACATAAAATCAATTTGGAAGAAAATGCTAAAACACGTCAACAACCTCAAAGAAGATTAAACTCACACATGAAAGAAGTAGTAAAAATAGAAGTTCTTAAATTTCTTGATGCGGGAATTATCTATCCTATCTTTGATAGTAAGTGGGTAAGTCTTGCACTGTTGTTAGAAATAAAAAAGGCAAATTTATTCCAACACGAATTACATCTAGTTGGTGCATGTGCATTGATTATAGAAAGTTAAATGAAGCCACTAGAAAAGACAATTTTCCATTACCATTTCTTGACCAAATCTTAGAAAGAGTAGTTGGACATTGCTACTACTGCTTTTTAAATGGATATTCGGGTTATTATCAAATTCCTATAGCACTTGAAGACCAAGAAAAGACCACATTTACATGTCCCTTTGGAATATTTGTATTTAAAAGAATGTCACTTGGACTTTGTAATGCTCCTGCAACATTTCAAAGATGCATGCTAAGTATTTTCACTGATATGGTTGAACATTGTTTAGAGGCATTTATGGATGATTTCACTATGTTTGGGAATTCTTTTGATGATTGGCTTGATAATTTGGAAAAAGTTTTAAAAGGATGTGTTGAAAAAGAACTCATATTAAATTGGGAAAAATGCCATTACATGGTTATTTCTGGAATTATTTTGGGTCATATTGTATCTATAAAGGAATTTAAGTTGACAAAGCAAAAATTGAAGTCATATCTAACTTGCCACAACCAAAAACAGTTAGCGATGTGCGATCATTTTCAAGACATGTAGGATTTTATAAGAGATTTATAAAAAACTTTATTGCCATATCTAAACTACTTTGTAACCTCTTATTAAAAGACACACCATTTGAATGGATTTATGATTGTCAAAAATCTTTTGGGAAAATAATTTATCTTTTGACATCTACACTTATTATGCAATCTCCTGATTGGTCTTGGCCTTTTGAATTAATGTGTGATGCAAATGACTTTTTTGTTGGTGTTGTTTTAGGACAAAGAAGGGATGGTAAGTCGTTTCTGATTTATTATGTGAGTAAGACTTTGGATAGTACTCAAATGAATTATTCGACAACTGAAAAGGAATTACTTGCTGTGGTGTTTGCATTAAACAAATTTCGCTCATACTTGCTTGGTTCTAAAGCTGTTGTTTTTACTAATCATACTGCTATAAGATATTTGATGACTAAACATGATGCAAACCAAGACTAATTTGTTGGATTTTGTTACTTCAAGAATTTAATCTCACCATCGAAGATAAAAAGGGGTGCCCAAAATGTTGTTTCTGATCATTTATCAAAACTCACATATGAATTGTGCACTGTTATAACACCCATTAATGACTCCTTCCCTGATGAATTTTTATTTTCGGTTACTTCAATGCCATGGCATGTTAACATTGTTAATTTATTTGTTACAGATAAAATGCCTTTGCAATGGAATACTTAAAAGAATAAAAACAATTTGGTTGAAGTAAAGAAATTTTATTGGGATGATCCTTACTTGTTCAAATATTGCCTTGATCAAAATTTTCAGCAATGCATTCCTGATAATGAGGTAAGTAGTGTCATTAATTTTTGTCATTCTGAAGCATGTGGTGAATACGTTTCTTTGAGAAAAAACTACAGCTAAAATCTTGCAATGTGGATTTTATTGGCACATATGAATTTTACAAAACTTGTAAAACCTGTCAAAAATTGGAATCAATTACTAAAAGAAACATGATGCCCTTAAATTTCATACTTTAGATTGAAATATTTGACTGTTGGGAATTGATTTCATAGGTCAATTTCCACCATCTTTTGGATTTGTGTACATATTAGTTGTAGTTGATTATGTCTCAAAATGGATTTAAGCAATTTCTTGTCGAAATAATGATAGTAAAACTATTGTTAAATTTTTAAGAGAAAACATTCTAAGTCGATTTGGAATCCCTTGGGCCATTACTAGTGATGGAGGTAAGTATTTTTTTAATAGTCACTTGAGTCTTTAATGAAAAAATATGGAATTACACATAAAATTGTTACCCCTTATCATCCTCAATTAAATGGTCAAGTTGAATTAGCAAATAGGGAGATAAAATTTTTTGCCAAAAATAAATAACCCAAACTGCAAAGATTAGTCTCTTCGACTGATTGATGCACTTTAGGCCTACCGTACTGCATTTAAGACGTCTTTAGGAATGTCACCCTATCAGCTAGTTTATGGTAAACCTTGCCACTTACATGTTGAACTTGAATATAAATCATTTTGGGCTATTAAAGTTTTTAATTCAAATTTGGATGATGCTGGTAATGTGTGAAAATTGCAATTGAATGAACTTGAGGAACTAAGAAATGTTGCATATGAAAATTCAAGAATTATTAAGGCAAGAACAAAAGCTTTTCATGATAAAAAATGTTTTTTGGAAAACATTTGAGATTGGTCAAAAACTGTTGCTTTATGATTCTCGTCTTCATTTGTTTTCAGGAAAGATAAAATCAAAATGGAGTGGCCATTTGTTGTAAAAAAATGTATATCCATATGGGGCTGTAGAAATTGAGAATCCAAAAATTAGTGTTGTTAGCATAAAGGGCTATACATAATGTAATTTTGATGATAACAAATATATGTATTAAGTGATTTAATAGATATTGTATTTCACATTTTCACTAGTTTTTAAAAGGTAATATTTATACAAGTGAATCAAGTGAAATCAAGTTCAAGATACTCAACGGGCAACGGCGAAATCAAGAATAAAGTTTAGAGCTCAAACGGACAAATTAGTGCACTAAATTCTTGTAAAGCCGGTATGATTTAATTGATGCATGATTTAACATTTGTTAAGCTCAAGATATTAATATAATTAAATACTTTTCATAAACTAAAAGGTTTTATTTTTATAAAGTAAAGTATTTTGTGGATTTAAGTGATGTGGACTTAAAATGCTAAGTTTTGAAATCTTTGATTTTAATAAGTATTATTATTAAATTTCGGAGTTGGACTATTTTATAAACATTTGAAATGTTTTGGGCCATACTATAATTTATGAATATTTTGGACTAAAGTGAAAGATTTTGAGAACTTTGAAAAATATGGGTATTATGTTGAAAATGACCTTTGTGCGAAATAATAAAATCTTTGGGGTCATATCATAATTTCAGAAAGTTTGATAAAGACAACTATTCTTAGGAAGTTATGAAATTGAACCTATTGTAAAGTTTTAAGACGTTTTGAGCCATAATATAATTATAAAAAGTTTTGGGCCAAATTATAATTTTAGTGAATAGTATTACTGGACCAAAATTCAAAAATAACGGAAATATCACTGTTCCTGATCGGCTAGCCGGATAAATCAAGCAGCTAATCACTTGGGCGCGAGAATTTGCCTATAACGGCTAGTTTTCGGGGTTCAACTATTAAAACTCAACTCAAACTTAATTCTAGGGATGAATGCAAGCAAATATAAGATCATACAACTTATATTGAGTGTGTAAGTGTGGGAAACACTTGGGGTGAAGAGATTGTGGAGATAATCTCTTGATTGTAAAGGTTCATTGACACCATGGAAGTCAATTGTAAAAACTTGAAGCCTTGGGAGGTTTGGATAGTGAAATCCTCAAGCTTGGTTGGCTTCTAGGCGTGGACGTAGGCGGGGATTGCCGAACCACGTAAAAATCTGCGTGTTTCTTTTTCTCTTCCCTTGCTCTTTTATTTTTACGCTTGTTTGAATTTATTGTTCTCTATTTCATTAAGGCATTAGATTGATTTGTTGTGCGAATTGTATTGCATAATTTTTTAAAATCCCAATTCACCCCCCCTCGTGGGTTGCATAACTTGCATTTCAAGTGTCGCGTTTAAAGTTAACGGACAAAGAATAAAGCTCTATCTAGAATACCAACCACGTGAAGCAAGCACCGAAATAAATTTGAGTGACCCATAAAATCTTGATTATGTTTTTAATGAGTGTTTTAACTTTTTACTGTTGCTTTACTATTTGAATTATTTAATTGTCTTGAATGATACACGTTGTGATGTTTGTTGCTTAAGTTTATTTAATAATTGTGTTTTCTTCATCATTATACATCACAAGCACCTCAATAAGGAAGATTATGTTCATACATCTTAAAAACTTTTTGTGAATAAAATTTCACTTGAGAGGCTAGATACAACGCTGTAAATCACATTCAACATAAGAACGACAACCACCAACATCAGTGGCCTACTGATAACTCTATGAAATGAGAGTTATCATGAGACTTTTTAGGCTTAAATCATGACTACTTAGAGAGCAATTGATGTGTTTTTAGTACATTTTGATGTTGGTTTGGATTAACATCTATCTTAGTTTAAATTTGATGAAGTTTATATGATTTTGAATAATTGTGTGGCTAAAACATGTGCTTAATTAAAAATAATTAGAAACTCAAATTTTATGGAAAAAAATGTTGTTGCAATGGACTTATAAAAATGACAAACAAACATGGCACATAAGACTTGAAGTAAGGATGGAATAATGAACATGTTGTAGCAATCCTGGAGCATTGATAGAAAAATCCGGGCACGATATTCAGAATATTACAATCTGCAGTTTCTTCATCTGAAGATACGTGCCCTAAATTTTCCAGTTACCCTAATTTGCGATTATAAAAGGAGGCGTACATGAAAAGAAATGAGAAGGCCGTCAATCAAGATTAAAAACAGAAAAGAAACAACAAAGTTGCGGAATTCCCAATTAAAATTCAAGGCAGCTCTAGTAGAAGAAATTACATAATCAATTAGGATTCATTATTTCTCATTCTTTTCCTGTTTATTCGTTATTCATTGATGATGAAGATGTATTCAATGGCTAGAACTTGGTTGTTTATTTACCTTTCAGAAATTAAGAACTAAGTTTGTTTGTGGTTGAGTATTAAACTAGCTTGATGGTTAACTGACTAAACATAAATGTTGTTGCATGTTTGCTATAGCATTTGCTTTCATAGTATTTATTTAAAGTCATTATTTCAGCTGAACACCCATTTACTGATACAAGATAGGAAATAACCACAAAGGGCCTATCCTAGTGGAACATATCAGAGCAGTTTTAAACTGAGGTGGAAGCTGAGGTAGAAGCTGCCAATTTTGAACTTAAACTAGTGATGTTTTAGATGTTGCAAACAGTAGGACAATTTAATGGATTGCCATAAGAAGATTCTCATCTCCACCTTAAGCTGCTTCTAGACTTTTAAAATTGCTCAAGCATCACATGATGCATTGAGACTAAGACTTTTTCCTTACTCCTTAAGAGATTGAGTAAGAGCATGGTTAAACTATTTACCACCATATTCCATCACAACATGGAATGACTTGGTTGATAAGTTTCTGATGAAGTACTTCCCACCAACCAAAAATGCAAAGTTACAAAATGAGATCACTTCTTTTCATCAACTAGAAGATAAAAGCTTGTATGAGGCTTGGTAAAGATTTAAGAATTTGCTCAGGAAATGTCCTTATCATTGCATTCCTTATTGCATACAGTTAGAAACCCTCTATAATGGGTTAAACCCAAACACTAGATTGATGGTCAATGCTTCAACAAATGAGGCTTTATTATCTAAATCTTATAATGAAGCCTATGAAATCTTCAAGAAAATTGCTAATAACAATTATCAGTGGCCATCAATTAGACAAACTGCAGTAAGAAGAGTAGCAGAGATACACAATATGGATACATTTACAGCATTATCAGCCCAAGTAACATCATTGACCAATATGGTAAAATGTATGACCACTGCTCCAGCAACTGTCAATCAAGTTGCTAAGATTTCTAGTGTGTATAGTGGAGAGAGACATTTATTTGATGATTGCCCAGGGAATCCAATTCAGTCAATTATGTGGGCAACTTCAATAGACAGAACGAGAACAATCTATATTCCGATACCTACAACCCTAGATTGAGGCAGCACCTAAACTTTTCATGGAGCAACCAAAACCAATATGCTCCAGCATCCAGTGGACTGAATAGAACTACTTAGCCACTTGGTTTTCATTAGCAAAACAAGCACAAAGAAACACCAACAATGATCAATTTAGTTTCTGGGAAACACTAATGAAAGAGTACATTGTGAAGAATGAAGCAGTTGTCCAAGTCCAGCTGTGTCCTTAATAAATTTAGAAAATCAAATTAGACTGCTTGCCACAACATTAAGTAATAGACCTCAGGGGAGTTTGCCCAGCAACACAGAAGATCTAAGGAAAAAGGGTAAGGAACATTGCAAGGTGATGAACTTAAGATTTGGGAAGGATGTTGATATTCTTATTGGTATGCTAAGAAAAATGATGAAACCTATTTCATCTCCAGAGGAACTTCAAGTTAAAAAAGAGTTACAACAACTCAATTGTCAAAACATTGTGAAAGCAGTCAGGCTACAACAACCACATGAAGAAGTCACTCAGTACCTGTTGAAGCATAAACTGCAACACTAGCAGTAACAACCCAGAGTCAATAAAAAGAACTACAACCTATATCTCTTGTTGTAGTGCAGCAGTAGAGGCATCTACCCTCTTTCCCACAAAGATTCCAGAAGCAAAGACAAGATAACCAGTTCAACAAATTCTTGAAAGTGTTGAAACAATTGCATATCAATATTCCCTTTGTGGAAGCTTTAGAAAAAATGCCCAATTATGTGAAATTCTTGAAGGATATTTTGGCAAGAAAGAGAAGGTTTGGAGAATTTGATGCTGTTGCTCTAATACAAGAATGCAACTATCTGCTTTAAAATAAGATTCCTCAAAAAATGAAAGATCCAAGAAACTTCACAATACCATGTTCTATTGGAACTAGGTACAATGGTAGAGCACTTTGTGACTTAGGAGTAAGCATCAATCTCATGCCCTTATCTGTATTTAAGCAATTGGGAGTTGGTGAATGTAGACTAACAACAGTCACTTTACAACTTACTGATATATCTCATGCATACCCCGAGGGCAAGATTGAAGAAGTCTTAGTAAAGGTAAACAAATTTATTTTTCCGGTGGATTTTATTATATTAGATTTTAAGGCAGATAATGAAGTAACAATTATACTTGGTATACCTTTCCTAGCAACAGGGAAAACACTAATTGATGTGGAGAAAGGAAAGTTAACCATGAGGATGAATGACCAACAAGTCACTTTTCAATGTGCTGGAAGCTATGAAGAGTTCTGATGAGATTGAAGACTGTAATTTTTTTAGTGTTATTGACTTTCTTGTAACAAAAAGAATAGACAGTTGTTGCAGCAAAGAAGAAATCAGAGCTGCTACTTTTGAAGAACTTGAAGAAGAGGATACTGCAGCAACCCAGATAGCATGGTTAGGATAAAAGCAACCTGTAAGACATGACAAACACTTTGAATCTCTAGATCTTTCAAATAGGGAAGTAAAACCAACAGTTCCATCTATTGAATCATCTCTTATTTTAGAATTGAAACTCTTACCTTCACACTTGAAATATGTTTTTCTTGGTAAAAATAATACACTTCCTGTAAGCATTTCATCTTCTTTAAATGCAGATCATGAAACGAGCTTGGTAGAAGTGCTCACTACAAGAAAACAGACAATAGATGACAGACAATTTATGATATATTCAACTTATATCATAATAGTATGATAGACTTGTAATATAATTTTTAATCTATCACAAATTAATGATGGTTCTGTGACAATATTATTTTCTATCACAAATTTATAATGATTTTATGATATAATTATTGTTTATCACAAATTTATGATAGAATCGTGATAAAAAAATTATCTGTCAAGGAATTATGATAAAACAATTAATTTGACTATGTTTGACCTAAAGTTTAATATATTATTTTATTTAAAAAAACAAAAGGATGCATTTTAATAATTCAAAAATGAAAAAAAGAGAAAAGAAAAACACGTCTTGACCCAAGCCCCAAAATCACTAACACTTGCACCCAAACACAACACTCACTCACGGCCAAACCCTAGAATCAACCTTGAGCTCAATTGATCGATCAAAACACCATCCTTTTACCGCCATTCAAGTATATTGTAACTATGCTGGTAATGTTGTTTAAAAATTATAGCCCATTGTTGTCGGCACCATTTTGTTGTGGTATTGAAACCCTAGAACTAAACTCTCACCTTCTCAATTGATCGAAGAATGCCACCATTTTTGCCCCCATTTAAACCATTTATTCTCGATTACACACTTGTTTTGCATTGTTTCTTAGTCTCTTTGTCCTTTCAGTGTCACCATCACTCTTGTTTCACTTCGTGAAGGTAAACACTTACAATGTTTTTTTCAATTTGTCCTTTGATTTTGGTGTAGAATCGATTAGGTTTTGTAATATGAATGAGTTTGCTGAATAAATTCATTGGGTTTGACTTGCATGAAATGGTGACAAATTTTCCTTTGTAAATCTGACATGGTAATGAAGAAATCGATGAAAATTTATTAAATAGAAGTGGGTTTAAATTGTTTTTCCAGATTTTGACCTATATTTAATCAAAGAGAAATTAGGTGCTATTATTTTCAATTTTTGCCCTTGTAATTTGGAATTGTTTCAGATTGTTTATTTAGTAGCGAAGAAGTGATGGCTTCGACTGCATGTAGAAATGGTATTGTTTAGAAGGGAAATTTGAAATCATCCTCTTTCAAATTTAGGCCTCATCCCTCTCCCTCATTGGGATCGATTGTTTGTCGCAGCATTTCCGCATCTTCTGTCAGAAATGACGGAGGTCAATTTCATTTGTTCTGTTTTGTTTTCTATTTGATTTTTGTCTCAATAGTAATTTTAATGTCCCAAGCTGCTAAATTTTTTGTGCTTGTAGTGCCTGGAAGAGTTAGAGTGGCAGTGAGATTGCGGCCTTGAAATGCAGAAGAGACAATAGCATATGCCAATTTTGCTAATTGTGTCGAGCTGCAGATAGAGGTGGTCTCATTCTCATTTTAATTGCTGAGTTTCTGTGTGATTGTTAAAATTTCACTTTGATTCTTATATATGGTGTTTCTGAGCTCTGTGCTAGGTTATAAGCTGCCATTAATCATTTTGGGTTTTTGCTCTACCTCAGCTTAAGAGGTTGAAAGTTCGAAAGAACAATTGGAACTCAGACACTTATGGATTCGATGAGGTTTTTACTGAATCTTCATCACAAAAGCGTGTTTATGAAGTCATTGCCAAGCCTGTTGTTGAGGTCTGTTATGGTTGGTGTAGTTGTTAAAATTTTCACACCATTTTCAATCAAATAATATATGCTTCATTAAGTTTATTTGTAGACATGACATTATTTTTTTAGCTTTAAAATCGTAGCAATATTCCTTTTAGGATATATCATGCCTTGTGTAGCAATCTCTAAAGAGAAATTTGCTACAGGGCTTTCAAAATTCACTATAAGCCATCAATTTTAAATATTTGTTATTTAATTCTTATTTTCTTCCATTTTAATTTTTTAATTTTTATTTTATTTTGGCAAGTGATTATTCACAGGCTTTCCCCTCCGTTGAATCATTGTCTTTCCTTTCACAGTCTCATACATCTATAAAGATGCCGAATTTTTGCAAATTTCTTATTTTTATTTTCTTGGTCAGTACAATTTTTTTGAGCAGCAGTAGCAATGCT
The DNA here is from genome assembly GCA_018350135.1 of Citrus trifoliata. Classification (NCBI taxonomy): domain Eukaryota; kingdom Viridiplantae; phylum Streptophyta; class Magnoliopsida; order Sapindales; family Rutaceae; genus Citrus; species Citrus trifoliata. Next base: position 11,763,367 of record CM031385.1, on the reverse strand, counting down.
GGCTCAGAATATTCGCAGGCCGAGTGCTTGAAAGTGACAGCCTCCTCTTTCATGAGCTCTTTAAAGACCACCGTTGATGCCATTCAGCAGTGGTTCCTGTTATTTCTAAATTTGCTAATTTTTTTTGTGATTTTCGCCTCACCAATGCTATATCAGACTCTCTTGATCTTCTTGATTTCTCTACTGATGGGCTCAGCTGGTCCATCTCTATTTCCCAAAATCCCGCTGGTAAGCCCTTGGTAAAACTATAAATCGTAATTCTCATATAATGCATGAGATATTGTTGCATTCCCAACAACCAAATTCACTGCATTAATTAATTTTTGCATTTTGTTTTGTTCACATTGAGATACAGGGGACCTCTATTTTAATTGCCAATTGCTAGTTTATACACATTCGTTTCTAACATAATAAGAAAGCTTAACGGTAGTGGAGATCTAAGTTCAGACTTGAGAACTTGGTTAAGTGTTGCACTGATTAATTATGAGACATGCATTGATGGGTTTGATGGCACCAATAGCATTGTCAAAGGTGTGGTATCAGGTAGCCTTAACCAAATTTCTTTGTCAGTTCAAGAACTTCTAACAATGGTGCATCCTTCCCCCAGCCAATGGTCCAATGGGTTTAGCAACAACAACGATGGTGGCAAAGGTCACAGCAAAGGGGGAAAATCAAGTGGCCAATTTCCTTATTGGTTTAAGCATGAAGATCGGAAATTTTTGCCAGTAAATGGGGTGCAAGGTGATGTTGTGGTAGCAGCAGATGGTACAGAGAACTTTACTAAGATAATGGATTCCATGTTGGCAACAGAGGATTGAAATATGAAAAGATTTGTGATTTACATCAAGAGGGGTGTGTATAAAGATAGCTTGGTTTAATTTTTTTTTATTTTATAATGGTTGTTGTTAAGGAATGCAATGCAGATGTTATGCATTTGATAACATTGGGCATTAAGATTGATTTTATATAGATTTATTTGCTGGTTTGGTTTGGAATTTTGCTGGGTATGTGGCTAGAATTAGAGTGCTATTAGAAGATGGTGGGTTGCTGGGTATGGGTTGAAGTGTTGCTGAGAGTCTGCATTGGAGTGTTGGTGTGTGGCTGTTGGAGTATTCCCACTGGAAGAGCGCATTGCTACTAGAAGTCAAGCTTAAAGTCTTGCTATTGGAATATTTCCATTAATCTTTGGAAGTTTTGTTGGGTAACTTGTCTTGGTTTCTGGCGTTATAACTTAACTGTGTTGTTTTATATTTGGGATTTTTTTTAATTTAAGATGTTTATTATGTATTCATGGTGATTACATTGGATACTATACGTATATCTTTTGTTCACATATTCATTGTATGAATTAATTAAATCTGTAAACAGGAATTAATTAATAAATTATAATTGTAATATAACTTTTTTTAAAAAAATAACTCTATGACGGAAAATAGCCATCATAGAGTCTGTTATAAAAGCTTTTCTGCCAAAATTTTAGATATATATTAATAAATGATAATTGAACTTTCCACTAAAAATTAAAAAAAGGGTGCGAAATTTAAATAAATTAAAATTTGAATTAAATTATTTTTAATTAAAATATTAAGTGATGGATGTATGACCATAAAATACCATCATATATTCATGGGGAAATTATCATTTTTATACCCTTAGTTTACTCCATTATAAAAAATAATACAACATTTTGAGGGTGTATCAATTATCCACCCTAAGTTGACAAAATGTATCAGTTAACCACCAAACTGTTAGTTACCGTTTAAGTATGATGACATCAGAAGGGTAATTTGGTCTTTTCATATGATACAAGTGATAATTTAAGGGTATATAAGTGATAAAAAGAGAATTCAAGGGTATATAAGTGATAATTTTCAAGGGTAAAATCGTCAATTCACTGTAATTCCGTTAACTTTCAAACGACAACTAATGGTTTGGTGGTCAGCTGATACATTTTGTCAACTAAGGATGGATGATTAATACACCCTCAAAGTGTTGTAGTATTTTTGATAATAGAGCAAATATAGGGTATACGAATGGTAATTTCCCTATATTCATGATGTAAAAATATTCTGTTATAAATTAATGATAGTGACATAGATGACGGATGAACTGTTTGTCATGCACCCCCTTTTGTGACAGTTATTTCCCGTCATCTATTACCTGTTTTCTTGTAGCGACTGAGGAAATATAAAAGGGCAATTGGATGGACTATTGCAAATATTAAGGAAATCGGCCCATTCATATGCATGCACAAGATTCTGCTGGATGATTGTTACAACAAATCAGTAGAACAACAGAGGAGATTAAACCCTATCATGAAGGAATTTATAGAAAAAGAAATCATCAAATAGCTGGATCTTAGGATCATATACCCGATATCTGACAGTTCTTGGGTAAGCCCATTACAATTTGTTCTAAAAAAATGTGGAGTAACTATTATAGCAAATGAGAAGAATGAACTACTTCCCACAAGAACAATAATAGGATGGAGAGTCTGTATGGACTATAGGAAACTTAACAAAGCCACAGGCAACGATAACTTCCCACTACCATTTATAGATCAGATGCTAGGCAGACTTGTTAGAAAACATTACTACTGCTTCGTAGATGGGTATTCAGGCTACAACCAGATTGCTATAGCACCAAAAGACCATAAGAAGACCACATTCACTTACCCTTATGGAACTTTTACTTTCAGAAGAATGCCATTTGGTTTATGCAATGCTCCAATAACCTTCTGGAAGTGTATGGTGTCAATTTTTTCAGATATGATTTAGTAGACATTGGAATTTTCATGGATGATTTCTCAGTCTTTGGAGAAGTATATGAAAATTGTTTGCATAACTTAGAAGATGTGCTTAAAAGGTGTAAGGAGACCAACCTGGTACTCATTTGGGAAAAATGCCACTTTATGGTATAAGAAGGTATAGTTTTAGGTCATAGAGTGTCCAAGAATGAGATAGAGGTGGACAAGGCAAAGATAGAGGTGACAGACAAACTGCTACCTCCAAGTCTTTTAATTTTGATGGAGATAGATTCAAAGCCTTTAGTGACATATCAAAACCTCTAGTAATAGCACCGGTTGCTATAGCACCAGATTAGAGTCTACCTTACCTTTTGAACTAATGTGTGATACTAGTGACCATTCTGTTGGAACAGTGCTGGGGCAGAGAAAGAACAAGATTTTTCACTCTATTTACTATGTCAGCAAAACTCTTGCTACTGCTCATATCAACTACACCACTATTGGAAAAGAATTGCCAGCAATAGTATTTGCCTTTAATAAATTAAGAGTTTATTTTGTGGGCACCAAAGTGATAGTATACACATACCATACAACAATAAAATATCTGATTTTAAAGAAGGATGCCAAACCAAGATAGATCAAATGGATGCTATTTTTACAAAAGTTTGATTTGGAGATCAAGGATAGGAAAGCGACTGAAAATCAAGTAGCAGATCATTTCTCAAGATTCAAAACAGATGTCAGCACATTAACCAAATAAGATATTACTGAAGCATTCCCTGATGAGCAATTGTTAATGCTACAGTATGCACAAATGTTGTAGCAAGCTGGACTCCCATGGTATACAGACTTTGCTAATTACTTGGTGAGTAGGTTATTACCAACTGATTTGAATTATCAGCAAAAAAATAAAATTTTTCATGATGTTAGAAGCTACCAGTGGGATGATCCATATTAATATAAGCTCTACTCAGACCATGTGATCGAAAGATGTGTACTTGATAAAGAAATCTCACACATATTACACTCATGCCATTCTGCAGCATATGTGGGACATTTCAGAGGCCATAGAACAACTACCAAAGTTCTACAATCAAGTTTTTTCTAGCCTTTTTTCTTTAAAGATGCTTATGAGTTTGCTAAATGTTGTGAGAAGTGCCAAAGAACAGGAAACATATCTCAAAGACATGAAATGCCAATAGCAAACATTTTGGAGGTATCTTTGATGTATGGGGATAGACTCTATGGGCCCATTCTGTTAGAGTGCAATTTATGCACTAGTTTTGCATTGTTTATTTCCCTTAATATCGATGTTTTGCACTTAATAATAATGATTTACTTGTGTTTTACTTTTATAGGTGCAATTCTATGGATTGATGATAAAATTTAACTACAAGATGATGTTTAAGGATAATTATTCTTTTGGAGAAATTATGAGCGGCAGAAGAACTTTGTTGATAAGGCGTGGGCGCGTGCTGTCAACTGCGAACCTGCAGTTTTTAGTTTAACGTGTTTTGTATTTTTGGCTATTTTTATAATTACGAATTTAATATTTAAGATATTAGTATTTTATTTTAAATAGAACTCTAAAAGAGAAGAGGGAGAGAGTATTTAAGGAGGAATCTATTGTGAAAAGAGGGGGATTTTAGATTGGAGAAAAAGAAAGAAACCCTAGATCTAAGTTTTCTCTTCTCTCTATGGGGAACTAAACCCATTTTTCTGGTTGAAGGTTAATGAAGCTTTGATTCATCACTACTGTGAGATCTTTCTTATGCTTTAATTGTTTTATTACTTTTTGGGTATTTGTTTATTCTCTGAATTATTTTCATGATTATGTTTGTTAATTAGGTAATTGGCCACTATTTAATTATCAACTTAATCTATTGTCAATTAAAGGATTCATCGTATGAAGAATTTAATGTTTGTGACAAATAACATAGCAGAGAGTTGTGTTGTGAGAATAAACAATCTAATTTAAATGAATCATCATATGTGTTGATTAGGATTTGGGTCTCTCTGGTTTTTCAGGCTGTCAATTGATTAAATCCTATGATCGTATCTAGGGTTGTCTATTGATTAGGGAAATAACCAACGGTCGTACCTTGGTTATCGACTGGTTAAGGAGAGATTGGCTATTAGAGGGTCTCAATAGCTATAACCGGTCTATTCATGAGTAATAATAATCTATATTTGAATCAATGATCAGTAGTCGAATCAAGCTGAGTTAATTCCTTCAATCAGAGCTTTCTCCAATTTGAATTACAATTTTAATTTGCATTCTTGTTATTTTAATTTGATTTTTATTATTGTCAACAAAAACCCATTTTATGTTTTGCGTTTTAAAAGGATTTAAATAATTACCTATCTCTGTGGACACGACCCTGCTCAATCACTATACACAATTTATTTAGAGTAGGAATTTATTTTTGTTGGTTTCGACACCCATCAAATTTTGGCGCCGTTGCCGGGGATTGGTGTCATTTATTTAATCCTTTTTACATTTTACTTGGTGTATGGTTCGTTCTTCTCGTACAGGTACACTTTCGTTTGATCCTGAAATTGAGAAGACAGCTCGCCAGCTGAGACAGCAGACGAAGCGAGCTAAGCAACGATTCTCGTCGCCTTTGCTTTCTGAAACAGATACGGTGCCTGATTTAGTTGAATCATCTAGCGATTCAGAAGAACAAGTGATGGATAGAGCTGCACCTGTAGAAAGAACTCTTAGAGAGTTAGCTAAACCAGACTTGAATCAACAACCACTCTGCATTCAATATGCAGACTTGGAGGTAAATTTTGAATTAAAGTCTGGTCTTATTCATTTATTACCCAAGTTTCAGGGTTTTGCAGGTGAAGATCCTCATAAACACCTTAAGGAGTTTCATGTTGTGTGTTCAAGTATGAGACCACAAGGCGTGACTGAAGATCAGATTAAGCTGCGTGCTTTTCCGTTCTCTGTAGATGGGCTAGCTAAAGACTGGTTGTATTACTTGCCTCCTGGATCGATTACAACATGGAATGATTTGAAGAAGCAGTTCCTCGAGAAGTACTTTCCTGCTTCAAGAGCTGCCAACATCAGAAAAGATATTTGTGGGATCAGACAACTTCCTGGGGAGACTTTGTATGAGTATTGGGAGCGATTCAAACAATTGTGTGCCAGCTGTCCTCAGCATCAGATTTCTGATCAACTTCTTATTCAATATTTTTACGAAGGACTGTCATTGATGGATAGGAGTATGATAGATGCTGCTAGTGGAGGCGTGTTGGTGAACAAGACCCTTACTCAAGCAAGGGAGTTGATATCAAATATGGCTGCCAACGCACAACAATTTGGCAGCAGGCAAGATGCCACTTCAAGGAAGGTGAATGAGGTAAATATTTCTTCTGTTGAACAACGTTTAGATAAACTTACTTCTCTTGTGGAAAAGTTTGTTGTAGGCAATGTGCAACAGGTGAAGACTTGTGGCATTTGTTACAATATGGGTCATTCAACTGATATGTGTCCTACACTTCAAGAAGAACCCGTTGAACAAGCCAATGCAGTTGGAGGATTTCCAGGCATGTCTCAGAGGAGGTATGATCCTTATGCACAAACATACAATCCGGGATGGAAGGATCATCCCAATTTCAGCTATGGAGTTAGACCATCAGGATTCTCACAACAGTATCCACCAAGACAACCAGCACCTCCACAATCAAACTCCAAGTCAGGTATATCTCTTGAAGAAATTGTTAAATCGCTTGCGACTAACACTCAACAATTTCAGCAGGCAACTACAGCAAGCATTCAGAACTTGGAGAACCAAATGAGTCAATTGGCGACTACAGTGAGCCGTCTGGAGTCTCAAGTATTAGGGAGATTGCCTTCACAATCTGAGGTGAATCCAAAGCAAAACGTTAGTGCTGTCATCCTTAGAAGTGGGACGGAGTTGCAAGAGCTTAGTAAGAAAGTGACAAAGCATGTAGAAGATGAGATTGAGAAGAATGAATTGATGCCTCAATCTCAAGATGCACAACCCACCAAAGTGAAACCCCTACCTATTGTGATACCTCCTCCTTTTCCAAGCCGATTTGCAAAATCCAAGAAGGAGGAACAAGAGAAAGACATCCTTGAGACATTTCGCAAGGTTGAGGTAAATATTCCTTTATTAGATGCTATAAAACAAATACCTCGATATGCTAAAGTCCTTAAGGAACTGTGCACCTCTAAAAGAAAATTAAAAGGAGATGAAAAAGTTCACATGGGGGAGAATGTTTCAGCAGTTCTCCAAAAGAAACTACCTCCTAAGTGCAAGGATCCAGGTATGTTTACTATCCCTTGTAAAATTGGTAGTGTTAGAGTTGAAAAGGCTATGTTAGATCTAGGAGCTTCTATTAATGTCATGCCTCGTTCCATTTATTCATCTTTGAATGTTGGCCCATTAAAAGAAACTGGCGTGATAATTCAACTAGCTGATAGGTCTAATGCATATCCTGATGGGGTATTAGAAGATGTCTTAGTACAAGTTAATGAGTTGGTTTTTCCTGCTGATTTTTATGTACTTGATATGGAAGATGATAACTCCTCTAATTTTATCCCAATTTTGCTAGGAAGACCTTTTCTTAAGACTGCTAGGACTAAAATGGATATACATAAAGGGACTCTCACTATGGAGTTTGATGGAGAGGTTATAGAATTCAATATGAATGATGCCATGAAATATCCTAGTGAGGAACATTCGGTATTTTCTGTGGATGTTATTAACCCTATAGCGCAGGAAGTTTTTTATAAGGAAAAGACAAAGACATTTCATGATAGAATGATTTTGAGAAAGGAGTTCTCTGTTGGTCAAAAAGTTCTTCTTTTTCATTCTAAGCTTAAACTTTTTCCGGGTAAATTACGTTCTTGCTGGGTTGGACCTTTTATTGTTACTAATGTTTTTTCTCATGGTGCAGTTGAGATTCGGAGTCCGACCTCTGACAAAGTTTTTAAGGTTAATGGTCATCGCTTAAAACCTTTTTATGAAGGTTTTTCGGTGAATATTGTGGAGGATGTGGCTCTCGAGAGTCCCAATTATGGAGATTGATGCATAAATGTGTCTAGCCAAAGACATAAAACAAAGGCGCTTTTTGGGAGGCAACCCAAATGATTTATTTATTTTGGTTTTTGTTATATCTTCTTTTAATTTTGATTCAGATTTTTTTTAAATAATGTGTTTGCTTATTTTGGCCAGAAGAAAATTTTTGATAAGGCGTGCCCACGTCTTAACTAAAAAGTACTTTTGTAATTTTTAAAGTAAAATCGTTTTAAGGCGTGCCCACGTGCTTATTAGAAAAGTACTTCAGAAATTTTTTTTTTTTGTGTCTCAAAGTGGTTCATCATAAAAAAAATTATTTATTTATTTATTTGAAAATAAAAAAAAAACAAAAAAAAACTTTTTTTCTTTTCCTTTCATTTCTTTCCTTTTATATATATATTTTTTTATTTGAAAAAAAAAACAAAAAAAAAATTTGTTCACAAAATCCCTAATTCACAGAATTGGTTTTCTTCTCCAGCCTTCACCGACCAGCCCACGCAGCAGTAGCAGCAGCAGCAGCAGCCATACGCGCAACCAGCTCCATCCCACGCGCGCGCAGATCTAGCCTTTGCCCAGCAGCGCGCAGAACCAGCATTAGCCCAGCTCTCGCGTGCAATCAACCCCAGCGCGCAGATCCAGCAGCCCACTAGCGCAGCAGAATCAGCCCCAGCGCGCAGCATCCCGCACGCAACCAGCAATCCACCATCGCGCCAAGCTCCAGCCGAGCAGCAATCTTCCGCAACTAGTCTATGCCCTGTATTCCAGCCGGGTGAATCGAAATCCGTGAGTGAAATTATTGTAACAATGCCGAAGAGGAAAGCATCAACTTCGAGAGTGTGAGATTTATCCCACCATTTCCGCCAAGCCCATAGACGTTATGAGGATCAAAGCTCACAATTCAGGGAAGTTTTTGCCTTTAATCTTTTATCCTTACGTTTTAATTTTTATGTGAGCTTTGATTATCTTACATTGGGGACAATGTAAGTTCTTGGTGTGGGGGAGAGATTTTTGCATTATTGATGTCTGAGAGTATTATTTTCACTCTACTCATTATTTTCACTCTACTCATACTTAAATGATTTTGGAATTAGTATGCTTCATATATTATTATTTTTCTTTTCTTTTCTTTCTCACTACTCTTTTCCCATCCATCTCAAATTATTTACATCTATTTTTATTCATCATACTCTTTCATTACTCACTTTTCATCTTTCTCACTTCTTATCATTTTTACCTTTCCTTTTATATATCATTCATACATTCTTCTCATTCTACACCACTATTGATGGTTGATTCATTTGAAGAGTGTACATGATTTGATGGCAAATTTACCAACTTTGTGAGGATTTGAGCCTATGAGCAACCACTTTGCTCTAATTATTTTCGTTATGTGAATATCAATCCTAGTTTGTTTATTCTAGAACTTGCTTTATTATGCATGTTGAAGCCACATTACGGGATTTTATGCATTAAAATGATAAGGGCAAACCATTTACCATGTTTCTAGTCTCGCATTTTCTTTTTTTTCTCTACCCGAAGACCTTTATTTGCTACCTTTGTTTGAGCCTTAACCATTACCCATCTAATTCTCTCCGTCTACTTAACAATTTTTCTTCTTTTTGAGCCTCAATTTAAGGAGATTTTTGGACTCATTGTGTGGATATATTTTGTTGTTTTTTCTACCTTGTATTGAAGTTTCTCAATTAGATCAACAAGCATTATGCTTGAATTAAATTGTGCAAGGTTCGTTCCTTTGATTCAAAAAAAAAAAAAAACAAAAAAAAATGAAAAAAATAAAAAAATAAAAAAAAAAGAAAAAGAAAAATCAAAAAAAAAAATGTTTACATTCTTGGTGACTTGAGTAGAAATAAGCATTTTGATATCATAAGTTCATTCAATGAGTTCATTCTTCTCGTTTTGATCTATTTTTCTTTCATAAACCTTTCTTTTTCATTCAACCTATTTAACCCCATTACAACCCTTTTAAGACCCTTAGATTTTTGCATTTTATTCATGTTTTGTGGATTGAGATGTGATATATGAGCAAGCTTATGGTAATAGCATTCTTTGATTTGATTTGAGTGGATAAATGACACCCTAAACACTTTGAGTGCATGGAGTGAAGTCATTGAGAGGGCTATTAAATCTTGTTGCACTTGAATTTTGAATGGATCTTTTTGGTGGTTGAATGTTCTTATTCTATCTTATGAGATTCTATGATTTAAAATCCTTGTCTCTTGAATGTTGATCGACTTAATTTCTTGAGGTATGCTTGCTTAAAATTGTTTTTGGATGAGTTGAGATGAGAATTGAGTGGAGATTTGGGATTAATCTTGAGTTATATGCTTGAGGACAAGCATCATCTTGGTGTGGGGGAATTTGTTAGAGTGCAATTTATGCACTAGTTTTGCATTGTTTATTTCCCTTAATATCGATGTTTTGCACTTAATAATAATGATTTACTTGTGTTTTACTTTTATAGGTGCAATTCTATGGATTGATGATAAAATTTAACTACAAGATGATGTTTAAGGATAATTGTTCTTTTGGAGAAATTATGAGCGGCAGAAGAACTTTGTTGATAAGGCGTGGGCGCGTGCTGTCAACTGCGAACCTGCAGTTTTTAGTTTAACGTGTTTTGTATTTTTGGCTATTTTTGTAATTACGAATTTAATATTTAAGATATTAGTATTTTATTTTAAATAGAACTCTAAAAGAGAAGAGAGAGAGAGTATTTAAGGAGGAATCTATTGTGAAAAGAGGGGGATTTTGGATTGGAGAAAAAGAAAGAAACCCTAGATCTAAGTTTTCTCTTCTCTCTATGGGGAACTAAACCCATTTTTCTGGTTGAAGGTTAATGAAGCTTTGATTCATTACTACTGTGAGATCTTTCTTATGCTTTAATTGTTTTATTACTTTTTGGGTATTTGTTTATTCTCTGAATTATTTTCATGATTATGTTTGTTAATTAGGTAATTGGCCACTATTTAATTATCAACTTAATCTATTGTCAATTAAAGGATTCATCGTATGAAGAATTTAATGTTTGTGACAAATAACATAGCAGAGAGTTGTGTTGTGAGAATAAACAATCTAATTTAAATGAATCATCATATGTGTTGATTAGGATTTGGGTCTCTCTGGTTTTTCAGGCTGTCAATTGATTAAATCCTATGATCGTATCTAGGGTTGTCTATTGATTAAGGAAATAACCAACGGTCGTACCTTGGTTATCGACTGGTTAAGGAGAGATTGGCTATTAGAGGGTCTCAGTAGCTATAACCGGTCTATTCATGAGTAATAATAATCTATATTTGAATCAATGATCAGTAGTCGAATCAAGCTGAGTTAATTCCTTCAATCAGAGCTTTCTCCAATTTGAATTACAATTTTAATTTGCATTCTTGTTATTTTAATTTGATTTTTATTATTGTCAACAAAACCCCCATTTTATGTTTTGCGTTTTAAAAGGATTTAAATAATTACCGATCTCTGTGGACACGACCCTGCTCAATCACTATACACAATTTATTTAGAGTAGGAATTTATTTTTGTTGGTTTCGACACCCATCACATTCCCACCATCTTTTGGGAACTTATATATTTTAGTTGTTGTGGACTATGTGTCTAAATGGGTGGAGGCTGCAGTACTACCAACAAATGATGCTAAAGTAGTAGTGAACTTCCTTCAGAAAAATATATTTTCACGGTTTGGAGCTTCAAGAGCAATCATTAGTGATGAAAGTACTCACTTTTACAACACGATCTTTGCTGCAGCATTAGCAAAGTATAGAATTAAGCATAAGATTGCTACAGGATACCACCCACAATCCAATTGTCAAGCAAAAATGTCCAACAAAGAGATTAAAATGTTTTTAGAGAAAGTTGTGAACACCACCAGTAAGGACTAATATTTGTTCTTGCATGACTCTTTATGGGCCTACAGAACAACATACAAGACACCAATTGGCATGTCTTAATACATAATCATCTATGGAAAAGCTTGTCATCTACCCCTTGAGTTAAAACATAAAGCATATTCGGCATTAAAGCAACTAAACCTGGACATACATGCTGCAGCAGAATAGAGGAATCTTCAACTTTGTGAACTTGATGAATAAAATTGTTCTCCTATGAAAATGCAAAGATCTACAAGGTAAAAATAAAACTATGGCATGACAAACACATTCAGCAAAGGAGTTTAATTCCACGCCAACTCGTTTTGCTTTATAACTGAAGATTAAAGTTGTTTCTAGGTAAATTAAAATCTAGGTGGTTAGGACCTTCCAAGCTAGTTAGAATCCATCATCATGGGGCCGTAGACCTCTTAGATGAAAGAACAAACCAATAATTCAAGGTTAATGGGCACAGAGTAAAACATTACATGGATTCTGCTGTGGACCACTCAAAGGAGGACGTGCTCCTCAAAGATCCAACATTGTGAGAAATCAGGGAAGGTCATGCTGAAGGACCGAAAATCAAGTGCTAATTGAGAGGCAACCCAACAATTAGGGAAGTTATCTTGATTTATTTTACTTTAGACTTAAGTTATCATGTTTTCTTTATAATTTTCATCAAATTCTTTATTTTATTAACTAATTTCCTTTCATGTCTAAACATAAAATAAAATAAAATAAAGAAAGAAAAAAATGAAGATCATTAAGAGGAGATGGGACTCGCATGCTAATTGCTATAACATTGCACTTAACAAGACAAACATGTGGCGTTTCTATTTAAAATGTGGAACTTTACAGCAGTATGTTGTAGAACGCAAGCTGAGTGCTGCAACTTATTGGTTACCGTTACAATGACACGCCGAGGGAAATTTCTTTTTATCATTAAGGCTACAAATGTTGACAGCTAGCATGGTTAATATGGATCACGATTTAAAGGGATTTCAATCCGTAAATTATTGCATCACAATCCCTAAATTAGAATTATTTTAAATTTAAAATCCATATTTCCAAGTTTATCTCATTCAAATTGATTTCCTTCCTAAATTCATTTTTACGACATGTATAAATAAGGATTTTATTATACAAAAAGGGACACGCTAATTTTATTTTCTCTTTCTCTTCCAGGAACCAAACAGATACTTTCACGACTCCCTGTAGCAACTGGACCTTTATTTTCTTGCAAGTACCTTCAACTTGCTCCAGCAATGCCTAAATACAAGGTCAGTGCACAACATCTTAAGAATCCTTTCTACTTCCAGGTTACAAGGCAGAAGAGAAATTTGAAGAATTTATAAAGCTAAGAAAAAGTTTGGAAGAAAAAGGCTTTCAATTTCAAACAAAGCCCTTGGGAATCATTTAAACCATTCAAGCTGCTGTGGTAAGACGGGGATAGGTTAACTTTTGCCAACATTTGAGAGACCCTGTGGTGCCAATAGTGAAGGAATTCTATGGCAACAAGCTGGTCCAAGAATAGAAAATAATTTCGGTAAGAAACCCCTCATCCCTTTAGACCCATGAGTCATTAACGCTTTTTACAACTTGCCCTATGACGTAGAATGTGAAAATTCCAAGTTGATTGCAAACATGACTGCTAAAACATCGAATAAAGCAGCAATTATTATAAAAGGAACATCATGGGCTAATGAGGAAGGTCGAGTGATCAATTGAATTGACCTTAAATATGTTGCTAAAGTTTGGGTCAAATTTTTAAAATCTAGAATGATGCCTACTACACATACCACCATTGTATCCCAATAACGATTGGTGCTTTTATATGTCATTGTTCGGGAGCTACCAATTAATTTGGGAGCCATTATTAAAAGGGAAATTAGGGAGTGTTCCATGAAACAACATAAAACATCAACCCTCTTTTTTCAATCTCTTATTACTAACTTATGCCTAGTATCTGGGGTGAGGGCCACTGTTCAAGATGAGCACATTAAAAATCTAGAAGCTTTGAATACTCGAACAATTGAACGAATTGTTAGAGAAACTGCTGCAGCACTACTAGAACCAGTTGCCTTAACAAGTATAAGAAGAGTTATTGGGGTGGAGAGAAGACTGCAAGAACTAAGTGATAGCATTACCAGTGTGTTGCTGCATAACAACGAGAGAATAACATATTCTGGACATACTTGATGCATTTGGAGAACCATTTGCATCAGTTTGTTGTGTTCAAGAATTTGCCAGAATTTGCCAGGCTCTTTGTTGTAACAATTCAATTTTGGAGAGCCAGTAGTAGAAAGTGAGGAAGCTGCAACAGAACTAAAGAGTGAAACTAAGCTAGACGAAGAAGACCAGCTAGTACCATCAGAAGCAGAGGGTCCTAAGTCAGAAGCCCATAGCTCCACAGAAAAATGAGGAAGAAGGGGATTCAAGGAATGATCAAGTTGAGCCATCAAAGATCACACCCCCTAAGAAAAGACGAAAGCACACCATTGGAGATGAGGATGATGATAATGCCGAGGAGGAACTACTAGTCCCAGTCCCATCTCATAAGGGCAAAGAAAAAGTCAAAAGTAAAGAGGACTCTGAGGATGTTTTAGCATATATCGATGTAGAGTTACAAGCAGCTGCTGAAAAAGTTACTCAGACGCCTGCAGCAAAGAAGCACCTCTTGGATATCATTGCTGAAATAACTGCTGAGGAAGCTGCCGCTGTAAAATATACCTCATCTCCAACCCTGCAACCTTCAGCTAAATCTCCTTCCACCACCACCAAGACAACTAGCAAATGTAGAGAGCCACCTCTAAAGGTGTGACAACACCAGAAGAACTAGAGTCCAAACACACAAGATCCACTCAGTCCACCCCTACTGCCACTACTAGTACTCCCTCAACTAGTCCAACAGCATGCCAAAAGAAGCAGAAGTCTGCAGTCACACCTCAAGGTTCCCCTAAAGACCGTTTGAGGAGTGCCACGAAAAAGAAATGAATCTTACGCTATAGCAAAATAAACTACATCAAGGGAGTTCCCCTTACTAGCTTAATTTACTTTCTTTCCTTTCCAGAGCTTTTCTTTCAGTTAAAATTTTTTTTTTACCACCATATGCATGTGTAGTTTAATTGTTTTTGCATGCATGTGAGGACACAACACTTTTCCAGTTTGGGGGGGAGTTGTGCTAAGTTATCTTATTATGTTTAGAGTATAAGTTTGTATTCTGTGTTTAGTGTGTTATATAGCTCTATTACCTAATAGTGAGTGGATCTAATAAAAGCCCAACGAGGATATACCTAATCTAACAAAAGAAGATTTATGATATATTGGATAATGAGTAAACGACCAAGAGTTAGAAACATTTGAGAGAGTTTATTTATTTGGTAGTTTAAAGGATAGATGAACAACTATTAACTTGCATGTGAATTTTGTAAATCTTAATTTAATATAACGTTTTAATTGCTAGGGGCTAGTAATAAGTTAGTTAGGTGTGTGATTAGTGTTAAGAATTGTATGTTTATTAAGGGGTAAAAATGTTATTTTGTGCTATTAATGTAATTTATATTTGTAATTGTGTAACATACTGTGAATTTCTAATTATTTTTCTATGTATTTGATTTTTTGTATTTTGTGTGTTTATTAGGAAAAATTTAATAATTTCATGCAATTTGAGGCTTCAAACAAATGTACGAATGTCAAATTTGAATTCCAGAAGTCCGAGAAATTATGTCATTGTTAAGGAGGATCCGAGACTTTAGTGTAAATTCTTAAGTTTTTACCATAGTAAATGTGGTAATTTTGAATGATAAGTTTTTATCATATTAGTTATGGTAATTGTTAGTGGAATGTGTTGGATATGCTAGTTTGAGTAGATTAAGTTAGATTTATATTTTATTAGTGGGACAAATGTAAGGGTAAGATGAATTTAGTTTTATTTATTTATGTGGTGTGGATTAACCATGTATTAGTATAAATAGAGAAAGGAGGAACTCACCTCTCCACACATTCTCTTCTCTTCTTTCCCCTCAAATTCTTCTTCTCATCTCTCTTTATAATATATTTTCAATAAATAAGTTAGTTTTATTTCAATTTTCAAACAAAATTTTTTAATTATGTGTTTTTCAATTTTAATAATTTCCTTTATTTCAAATATGTTTAGCTAAATATTAATAATTAGGGTGAGGTGAAACTCTTAGTAGAAAAATATGACTTAATCAAATTCTATTTTTAATAGTACAAATTGAATTATTTTCTATTTAATTTTATCCATATTTTATATTTTGAAATTTTGATTTATTGTATACAAAAATGAGAGTTTGGCACAATGACTTCTTAATATCTTAGCATAAATATGGTAAAATGATATTTTGACTTGTTGTAGATAAGTTGAGTTTTGGCACATTAAGTTCTTAATCCATAATAAAATTAATGGGGAAATTGTTTTAATTTATACAATTTAGTCTTTTGGGAAATAAAATAAAAATAAAAAGAATTTATTAAATTATTTTTATTCCTAGGAGTGGATCAATAACCCTAATTAATTTAATTTCATAGTATTTCTCAAATTAAATTGCATATTTTTGTGATTTTTATTTTCATTTTTTAAACTTAAATAAACAAATTAAATTCTTTCTCTGTGGATCGACCTCGGACTCACCGAATTATAATATAATGAGACACTCTTATATTTGGGAGTTAGAAATCACTTTTAAGTCATGTCAATTATAAGCGAAGTATTTTATGCAATTAGTTGTTTTTCAAGATGTGGACTAAAATGAAAAAGTTTTGTAATCTTTGATTTTACTAAGTATTATTTTGAAATCTGAATTTGGAGCTATTTATAAATATTTGAAACACTTTAGGCCATATGCTGATTTTTAAAAGTTTTGGGCTAAAGTGCAAATATTGAAGATTAATAGACATTCCATACGAACCTTCAACTGTTTAGCAAAAACAGATAGCATAAATTTGTTTTGTAGGTCTCTGGAAATTAATGGCAAATTGATAGTGGCAAACAATCAATCGTTTATTTGATATTCAGCATAACGGTCACTTGGACCGGTGAAAATGGTTAACCGATAACTGTTAACGACGATCTGATTTCGAGCAGAAAGTCAACAACGGCTATTCTTTAGCTCCAACTATAAATAAGCTCAATCAAATTCAAATAAGGGTTGATCATTAAAAAAATTTAAAATAATAAATAATTTTCAAATAAAAATCTTAAAAATAAATAATGAGTAAATTAAATAGAGTAAAAATATATCCACAAACACTTATACTAGTTTATTTTGTACAAACTGATGTGGCATGATAAAATTGATTGAATTAAATATCTCTTGGCCCACGTGATCTATTTTTATTATTTTGTATTTTCATTCAACCAATGAATTTATGCCAAATAAGTGTGTACAAGAGTTTGTGACTATATAATCACTTAATTAAATAATAGAAGTAAAGTGGCAAAGCATATAAATGAATCAAATTCAAATCAAATCTTAACCAAATTAGGACAAAATTCTTCCTATTCGGATTCGATTCATATATTACATGAATTGAAATCTCAGGATTCAGATTCAATTCATTTATTAAATGAATATTCAGTTTGATTTGTTTAATTTGTTTAGTCATTAATTAATGAATCGAATTAAATTTGGATTTGTTTACTATTTGTTTATCCTATAACAAATACATAACAAATTGAATTGACTATGAATTCATTTACAAAAATATAATTAATAAATAAAAATGAAGCAAAATAAAATACAAAAAGACCACAAATTTAACATCTTACAAAATACAAACTTATTATCATTAATAATTACTATACCATCCCTTAAACTCTAAAATTCTTTCACACATGTTCAAGGATAAAAAACTAATTTAATTAAATGAATTCATTTAACAAACGGATTATTTTTAATTTGTTATGACCCATTTATTAAATGAGTTCTAAATGAATAAACGAATCAATTTCTTTAAACTTGGATTTGATTCGTTTAATTAGCGAATTGAATCAAATTCACCTATTTATTAAATGAATCATTTTTTTTTCAAATGCAAACTCATTTAATTTGCATCAAATCGAATTAAACAACTCAATGTTGACCTAGATTGCCACCCCTAAATAGAAGTTACATATAAAATAAATAACTATCAAATAATAAATAATCAATAACTTAGATAACAATTTTTTTGGCAACAAATTAGATAGAAAATATCAATAACCCTAAAACACCTTTTCCTTCCCACCTAAATCGTCTGTAGCCATTGTTGTGTTTTTAGTAATTTTGTCCCTTAGCCTGTCTAACTCCATCGTCTTCCTTTCCACCTTTATCAGTATTAAACTCTAAAATTCTTGAAGTTGGCTGCTTAGAACATGCCCTTCAAACAACCTCGTTCTGCAAGACTCAGAGGAGATGCTTCTTGGCATTAGCCTTACAAGCAGTCCTCAGCTTTATTATCTTCCAAATGAGGCCTCTAGAGTCATGTTTTTCACAATCTCCATTACTTTTGTCCCCCAAAATCTTGATTTGGATATTGGGACTTTGAAATTTTGATTTAGGTATATTTTATGTTTTCATCTCATTTTTTTGTTTGATTTGGATATTAAGGGTATCATCAACGCCAACAGCACCAATTGTTGGTGGTTATTTTTGTCAGGGGAATACATCATCATTTTCTTGTGTTTAGTTTAACTGAGAATTTTAACTCTTTGATGCTAGCTATATTCTAACGAGGTTATGATGGAATCAGAGCAATAATACACTTCAAATGGACTTCAGTAAAAAGGAAAAAAAGATGTGTATTTTTAAAAAACAATAATAAAACAAGTGGTCGATGGATAATTGTCCTAAAATTAAGCAAAAAAGCTTAAAAGAATAGTTAGAAATATAAACTGATGCGTACAATATAGGATGGACATGATTATTATTATTATAAAAACCTAGTAAATACAGTCCAAAGGAAATAAATAAATAACAATGTATACTTGTGAAAACTTTATATACAAGCTAGAAAAATCAAGCACAGAATTAGCAATTTAGGAATAATAAATTTTTTAAATTCAGTCCATTTATAAATACAAAATGATACTTCTACAATAAGAACAAATTGTAATAGCAATATAGAATTTTATAAAAAAGTACAAAAAAAAACTTCGAAAAGAAAAATTCTTTTATTAGTAAAAGATGGATATACTTGTTAGAAGTAATAAAAAGACGAGGATATAAACCAAAGTTTGAATTTATAGTAGATAAAGATAATATTTTAGCTAATATCTTTTCCAAACGAATTACTCAATGATTTTTTTTTGTAAGAATGGAGTACTTTTATTAATTTTGGACCAAGAATACTTAAATAGTTCCTTCAGGAAAAATTTTGAGTTTTAGAAGCAAATTTTAGGTATTAGAAGTTAGAAGTGCATTTTAGACAATTTGTCATATTGTCATGACTAACAAGATAAAATATAAGTACTCAATGCACTCAAGCATTATTTTAGAGAAATTAATGAACAAGTAAACAGTAAAAATTTTACATTTTATGTATTAATTAAAGGTAGAAACTAAACATTTATACACACTAGAATAGGATAGTTGACCTAACAATCGATTATCCCAATCCACACTTTAGAGGATTTATATATTTGATGAAGCAATTGAATACACTAGTAGAATCAAACTGTTATGCTAGCCATTTATTAAGCCTTTAGACAGTGCATAATTGCATCGTTCTCATCATCACCGTCATCCATACAGTATTGTAACCATTGTGAAGTCATGACACGTACAATTAGAAAGCTTAATGATGTTAAATATCATTTAGACTGTGAAGTTGAAATATGTAGATAGAAAATAATTGCACTAGAGATTGCAAATACGGAATTATATAGCCAGATCACTTTATTACATGATAAATGTCATCCACCAGATGATAACAAACCACATGTTTTGGATAAATAAAGAATTACACATTATACTTTTATAACAAGAAAATGTTTTCATGAAATTAGTTATTTTTCAAGATGTGGACTAAAATGAAAAAGTTTAATTTTAATAAGTATTATTTAGAAATTCTGAAATTAGACCTATTTGAAACTATTCATAACGTTTTAGGCCATAATGCAGTTATAAAAAATTTTTGGGTAAAATTATAATTTTAAAAAATTTTAAAGTAGCAAAGCGGCTAACCAGATGTTACAAAGCGGCAATCCAATTATGGGCAGAAACTCTCTGGAATGAAAGTGACTAACTGGATTCAAAATAAAGGCATATCAGATGTGCAAAAAATTAAATTTTTTAACATAACGGTAACATAAAGCAACTAACCAGATTCACAAAAGCGACAAGATGGTTATCCTTAAAAAGTTAATAACTGTTAGTTTTTTTCTTCAACTATAAATTGATTCAAATCAAACTCATTTAATGTGATGCAACTAAGGATATTTTGAGTATTTCTCTGCAAATCTAAAGCATAAACTTTGTGTATTCATTTCATTTATTCATACATATTGAGCTTCCATTTGTATTCAAATACATTGTGTGAGAGAAAGTTTTGTAATCATTTTTGTAAAATCAAATTAAGAGGTTGTAAGTGTTGGGATACACTTGGGTTAAGAGATTAGGGATAATCTCTTGTTGTAAAAGTTTATTGATACCTTGGAAGTCAATTGTAAGCGTTTGAAGCCTTGGGAGGCTTAGATAGTGAAATCATCAAGCCTGGTGTGCTTGGAGGTATGGAAGTAGGCACGATTGCCGAACCACATAAAAATCTTTGTGTTTATTTTCTCTTCCCTTACTCTTTTATTATTGTAATTTATTGAATTTATTGCTTTCGATTCCATTAAGGCATTAGTTTGAATTATTATGTGGTTTACTTAGCTTAAGTTTTAAAATCTCAATTCACTCCCCCTCTTGGGTTGCATAACTTGTATTTCATTTGGTATCAAAGAAAGATGCTCTTGTGTAGACTTAACCGTCTAGAGCTAACGATCAATGGCAACCTAAAATGACTCAACCTTTAGGGAAGGACAGTCCACAACTAGACCACCGTTCTTTCACTTTGTAAAACTATGATGAAAATTTATTTGCAAACTTTAAATTATGAAATTTGGGAAGTTGTGTATGATGGTCTATTCATGCCTTTGACTAAGAATGAAGTAGGGGAAGATATTCCAAAACCTTCATGGGAATGGAATGAATTGGAAAAGAGAAAAGATTCTTTAAATTCCAAAGCTATAAATGCCTTGTTTTGTGCACTTGACAAGAAAGAGTTTCATAATGTGTTTAGTTGTGAAAGTGCTCATGAAATTTGGGACAAACTTGAAGTTGTTTATGAAGGCACAAATCAAGTTAAAGAGTCTAAAATTAGTAAATACACTCGTCAATATGAATTGTTCCAAATGAAACAAAATGAAAGTGTGTATTCTATGTATACATAATTTACGGACATTGTGAACACCCTAAGAGCCCTAGTAAAAACTTTTTTAAATAGCGGGAAAGTCAAGAACATCATTAGGTCACTTTCAAAAGAATGGAGACTTAAGAGGACTACCATTGAGGAAGCCAAAGATTTAAATACCCTACTTATTGATGATTTAATTGGCTCTCTTATTTCTTATGAGGTAGACTTAGCAGTGGAAAAATGCAATAAGGAAAAGAGGAAAACATTGCTCTCAAAGCCTCAAAATATATGAGTGATAGGGAAAGTGAGCCAGATTATTAGGAATTGGCTATGCTAGCGAGGAGATTCAGAAATTTTTCAAGAAAACCAGTGAACGAAGAAAATTTAGAAACCTTAATAACTAAAATGAGAAGAAAGAGATAATCATATGCTATGAATGCAAGAAGCCTGACCATATAAGATCAGAATGTCCACTGTTGTGCAAATTTTATTGAACTTGCAAGTGCACGAATTTATTATAGAATAGATCAATGGTGACAAGTGTCGATCCCATGAGAAGGTGTATTTTAATTATGTGTAGAGTTAAATTTCTAAGTGGGTGATTGGGGTGGAAGTGATTTAGATTATCCTAAAATTTAAATTAAAATGGCGGGAATAAATTGAAGCAAAATCTATTAAAAGAAAACGCTTAGGTATCTGGATCTGTATCAACATGCACCATGAGCTTAATATTCTTTATTAGTGCCAATTAAATCATGAGGGGGGTTTCCACTCCTCATGAACCTCACTTTAATCAAAATGGTGTTAAGGGCTTATCGTGCCAAATAATAATAACCTTGCGCTAAGGCGTCGGTTATACCAGTGCGGTATCTAGACAAGATTATTATTATCTGTTGATGAAAAGTAAAAAATCCACATAAATCAGAGGGGAAGAGAAAGTAAATTTACCAAATAAAGGACATGGAACATGTTGAGACTTCGCCTTCAACCCAAGCTTGAAAGAAAATTAGCTACTCATAATTGAACTAGTAGTAAAATGAGAATTTATTAAAATACGCAAAAAATATAGGATATAGAAGGAATTATAGAAAATGAAGCTAAAAAATGAATCAGGGGTGTCGAATTAGGGGGGAGTCCTTTTTTATAGATACAATGACTAAATTATGGTCATCAGATAAAAATAATTTAGACGCTCAAAATTGCACCACGTGGCAAGTTCTGATTGGATAGAACACATCATCAGAGCTGTCGTTCCATGTAATACATGTATCGTATGCACGTTTTTTAATCCACTGACATATTATCACGTCACCAGTCAACTCTGCATAATCATTTTAGGCCAATAGGATCGCGACACATCATCGGTCAATGCCACGTCAGTGTATTGTATATGTGAACAGTTTCGTGAATAGTATCATGAATAATACTGTATATGTGAACAATACTATTTATCCTTTTATGCTCCTCCTAAGGTTTTTAACTGTCGTGAGTTCAAAATTATTGTTCGTTTTGCTATCTGATCTCTCGTTCATTGTGAAACGACCATGATGCCCCCTAAAATACATAATTATAATTAAGCATACATAATTAAATTACAAGGGACTTAAATACATAAAAGTATAGATGTTAGTGAGACTTGGAGTGCAAAATGATGATTTTCTCTTTTATAAATATACACTTTCTAATGCTCAACACCCACTTCTCAACAAACTTAAGAAGAAAGTCACGATTGCTACTTAGGATGATAGCAATGATGATTCAAGTAATGAAGAAGAGTCGCAAGAAGTATCAAACCTAACACTTATGGCAATAGGAGATTATGCTGATCTCAATGAGGTAAGTGATCCTACCTATGATGAATTATATGATGTTTTTAAAGAATTGCATGATGAGTGGATGAAAATTGGAAAAAAGAATGTATGTCTTAAAAATAAAATGATAGAGGTCAAAAAGGAAAATGAATCTCTAAGTGCAAAGATTATATGCCTAGAATTAGAGAATAAAACATTGCATGATAGAATTGCATTATCAAATGATAAACTTAGCACTTCATATGAACATCTAGAATCACACATAGATGACTTGAAAAATGAAAATGAAATGCTTATGAAGAAGAATAACGAGTTAAATGAGATTGTTTTAAAATTTACAAATGGAAAAAAGATGTTGGATAACTTGCTTAATTCAAAAAATGTGTGTTTGATAAAGGAGGACTTGCCTATAAGCCTAATTTAAAACAAACGTATTATAAGAACTACTTTGTGAAGAGTACATCTACTAATAATTAAGTTTTATGTCATTATTGTAATCAAGATGGTCATATGAAAAATAGATGTCCAGTGAAAAGAAATGCATCTTTTGGTGTAAAATGTATTTGAGTTCCAAAATGAACCATTGCTAACACTAAAGGATCCAAAATGTTTTAGGTACCTAAGACTTGAGATTTTCTCTGTAGGGCTTAAAGAAGAAGAAAAATAAATGGTACTTGGACAGTGGTTGTTCAAGGCATATGACTGGAAACTATGCATGGTTTTCAAGTTTTATTTTACTCGAATATAGATACTTCCTCATAGAAAGAGAATTGAGTAAGCACCAATGTTGGAGGAGTTTCAATTGAATTTGATGATTCACCTAGGTTTTAGAATGCCTTCATCATGTATAGATTTATCTAGATATGCAACTATGAAGATAGAATCCGAAGGAGAAAAAATTATTAAGTCAGTTAATATTTTTAAATCCAAATTAAATAGATCAATTTTGTAGAAAAATAACAATAGTTGTCCTAAATAACTTTGCTACAACCAATAATCCTTTTGTCAAACTATCTATAGATAGTAAACTACCCGAGTGGAATGAGTAAGGAGTTATATTAACTCAACATAAATTAATAGTCAAATTCCATATATTTTGATACCCACTTTTTGTAACCAAATTCCCTAGCCATGTAAACACTGAACTCACGAAGTAATTCGTAGACAATTTTGTTGGGCGCATTTTAGTTTAATAATTGAAGATGCAATCCAAAAAAAATTATTCTAAACACGGTCTCGCTGAGGTGCCTTCATCGCTAAAACTAAACATACTAAATTAAGTTGAGAACTATCCTAAAGAATTCAAATCAGAAATCAAAGCTCAGAAAGAACAAAAAGAATTGGCCCAACGAGAAGTTAAACTATGGGACTAATTAGATGATGAAGAAAGAGATAACATTGAAAATGATATTAATGATTAGCTAGCCAGCTTTTTTAAAGAACGTAATCAGGAAACTCAAGTAGTCAGCTTTTACTTTATTTTATCTTTACAACTATCCTTCCTTTACTCACTACCCATTAAATGAAAAGTTGTGAAGGCATCATTTTAGTTTTGTCATTTTATTATCAACACTTATTCATCAAAAATATAGTAGTCAGTTATGCTTTTTCCTATTTACTTTTTAGTCAATCCTTTGGCATATTGCCAGATGGAAATGTAATCTTTATCATTTGTAACTAGAGTTAATTTTTGTGACTAGAGTCATTCTTTTTGAGGTAATTATCAGTCGACCACTCATTTTTTCTAACTTTTTAAAAAATACAAAAATCGGTTTTTTTTTTGCAACGCTCCACTTGAAGTTAACATTTTTTTCACTGGTCCATTTCTGTTATAACATTGTTAGAACTTTGCTAATATCATAAGGGTAAAATTATAATTTTACAACGACATTATTTGAAGATATAAGTGGACAGGTACAAAACAATATAACTTCAAGTGGAATTCACGAAAAAAAAATTAAGAATTGTATATTTTTCAAAATATGCAAAAAAATATAGTTGGTTGGTGGATAATTGCCCTTTCACATTTTAGGGATAAAAAAATCATTTATACAATATTCTATTGATTCTCTTAACTGTTTGAAGACGAAAGTGGACATGTGCAAAATAATATAACTTGTAATAGAGTTTAGTAAAAAAAAATTTAAGAATTATGTATTTTTTAAAAAGTATAAAAAAAAAAAAGATAGTCGGTGGATAATTGTCATTCTTTTTGTAACTATAGCCAATTGACGAGGCAAAGCTTGACGAGGCAAAGCTTGAAGTGTATATGTATCCCCTCAAACTACTAAGAGAAGGGAGCGACTTTAGCAAGCACAATGCTTTACATTCAAAAAGCAAAGCAATAAAATTTTCTTTTTATATTTAGAAAGTTTAGACATCATTTGGAAAGTGATTAGCAAATTAGTTATTTTAATTTCTTTAATCTTATTTATTTGTCTTTGAGGTTAAACAATCTTGCCTAGTTAATGAAAGTATAAATTATATTTAAAGTATTAATGAAAGGCTGTTTTTTTATTATTAAGGGAAAGGAGTTTGGAAAAAGAGCTTTTGAAAATGGATTTTATTTTAACAAAAATATTAAGAACTCATTAAAAGTTTCTACTAATTTTCATAAAAACTTCTTTTGGGCGTGAGTTTGAACTCTTAAAGTGTTTTAACACATGTTTTTAGAAACCAGTTCTAATAAGCTTTGAGAGGCTAGGTTTTGCCCAGACAGCTACTTTTGCTTTCACAAAATATTTTTCAACTTGGGAACCCTTTTCTCTTGGTATTGGAGCACCTCTTTTGTTTTTATTTTGTTTTAAAATATATTTTGTTTTAAATATATTTTAAGGACATACTACTACAAAAAAAGCTTAATAATGAAGGTTTTTAACCATCATGTACCCTATCAAATCTGGTGGCCAACCGTCATTAAAGTTCGTATCAAGAAATTATCGATAACGGTTTTTTATGTCATGAACTTTATATTGTATTATCCTCATAAAAATGTCATTGACATATAACTTTTGCCAGTCATTATTGTTTTCCATATATGACTAATATTTGTCATAAAAATAATTAATCAAATTAATATAAAATGATATAAATACAAAATTAATTTGGTGGGAATTACATTTTCTAATTTTTGGTGCCAATTATTATTATTGTTGAATTTATTTTCATATGTATATAAATTTTCATACATACATACATACATATACATACATATATATCTATATAATTAAATTTGTAAAAATGTAAATTGCTAAAAAAAAATTAGGCAAAAGTCATCAATAATTGAAAATACGATTATTACTCTAAACACTCTTCAAACACTGCACGATTTTTTTCCATCTGATCAATATTGCGTAGAATATGGAAGTAAATAGAAGGGCTTACAAACTTTCAAGTCCCTTGCATATATGACTGTTTTTTTAGGCCCTCCCCAAATGCTTTGCAAGCAAATCATTTCTGCCATTCGAACTGTAAGACCCTATCTTAACATTCCTTCCAGCCTTCATCTAAATAATCATTCACACCTTTGATCAGATATTCCTACAAGTAATAAAAGAAATGGAAATGAACTAAATAGAATTAGCACTTATAAGTGAATCTACGATCAACCGAACACCAGGATGTTATCCTCTGTTCTCCTTTCCCAGGTGCTGTATTTTTTCTCCTCGGCTATTTGTCTTTGCCTCCCTTTTATAATACTATTAATTTTCACACCTTAAATCCTTGTACGGAAAGGATTAATACAAAAGTCAAGCCACCTCTTTTAATTTATTAAGCCATTATATTTTGCAAACCCAAAGGCGCAAGTTCACGTGCATGCACGCCATTTGAATACAAGGTCAATACTTCTCTAATTATTCACATGAGTTGAACACTTAAAAATAGCCAATTATTCTCCTTTAAACATCCTTTTTACTCTTTTTTTCTTCACATGGTTACCAGAATTAAGCCTTGGCTTCTTCGATTTTCTTCAATTTTAATTCTATTACATTCTTTAAATTTCTAATCAATTTCTTCTTTAAACTGTTATTACTTGAATATTTCAAAATATGCCTATAAAAATAAAAATTAAGATAGAAATTAACATAATAAAATATAATTTAACATAAAATTAAGTTAGAAAGTATTAACATAATATATAAATGATTAGCGCATCACGTGTTGAATTAGTAAAAAAAGTCATTACATGGTTACTTTTAGAATTGTTTTAGGTCATGTTGTATCTGTTAAAAGAATTGAAGTTAACAAAGAAAAAATAGAAGTCATATCTAAATTGCCACAACTGAAAAAAAAAATTAGAGATGTGTGATCTTTTTGAGGACTTGTACGATTTTGTAGAAAGTGAATAAAAATTTTAGTGTCATATATTAACTACTTTATAACCTCCTATTAAAAGATACACCATTTGAATGGACTAATAATTGTCAAAGCAATTTGTCTTATTAAAAGACACATAATTTGAGAAAACAATATTTCTTTTAACATATGTTTGCAACTATTATCCAATCTTCTGATTTGTTTTAAAAGTTTGAACTAATATATGATGCAAGTGATTTTGTTTTGGTTATGATTTAGGACAAAGAAAGGATAGTAATCCTTTTGTGATTTATTATGCGAGTAAGATTTCGGATAGTACTCAAATGAATTATTCTACAACTGAAAAATAATTACTCGTTGTGGTACTTGCATTAAACAATTATTATTCATATTTGCTTGGCTCTAAATCTATTACTTTTACTGAATGCGCTGCTGTGAGATATTTGATGACTAAACATGATTTCAAACCAAGATTAATTCATTAGATTTTGTTACTTCAAGAATTTGACCTCACTATTAAAGATAAAAAGGGTGCCAAAAATGTCGTTGCTGATAATTTAAATGTCGTTGCTGATCATTTATCAAGACTCACATATAAATTCTACAGTGACATAACAACCATCAATGAATTTTTCCCAAATGAATTTTTTTTTCTATTACTTCAATGCCATGGTATGCTAACATTATTAATTTCCTTATTACAGGCAAGATGCCTATGCAATGGAATACTCAAGATAAGAATAAATATTTGGTTGAACTAAAAAATTATTGGGATAATTCTTTCTTATTCAAATATTATCCTAATCAAATCTTTCAGCGATATATTCCTGACAGTGAGGAAAGCAGCGTCATTACCTTTTACCATTAACCAGAACTGATTTAAATCAGTTTTTTTATAAAAAGAACCGAATAAGAATCGAACTTAATAAAAACCGAATATAAACAAATCTTTTTGGATTGTTTTGATTCGGTTCAGTTTTTTTGGTTTTGGGCCTATTTTGAATTTCTAAATTTTTAGCCCATTGGTCCTCATGAATGTAATAAATTTTTTCAACAATTAGTTCATCCTAATTTCATTACAAATATTAACAATAAATACAAAGTATTCAAAACACATTTTAATAAATACAAAGTATTCAAAACACATTTTAATAAATACAAAGTATTCAAAACACATTTTATCACTAATATCTTACTAACCACTAATAAGGTACTCACAAAATATGAAATATTAAGATTTTAAAATACATAACCAAACTCCAATACTCCATCTACATAAACAAAATGTTGTAAAGACAAATAAAAATAACAACAGTTACAAGCTTACAACACAAAATAAAAAGAAAATTTGGAAACAAACGCCAACAACATTCTCCTTTCTTCATCAATATCAGCATCAACTTTAGGCATTTTCCAACTCAATATTTGGATCTATAAAAAATTTTTAAAACAATAAATAATTAAATAAGCAATCTATATAAATAAGATACTAGTTTTTTAAAAATAAGGGAAATTATCAGCCATATACCCTTAAATGATGCCCGTATCAAACGTGATATAACATTTTTAACGTATATTACTCGCACACCCTAAGTTGACAAAAGACGTATGCCGTCCACCAAACCGTTTACTCCCGCTAGAATATGCTGACATCATAGGGGTAATATAGTCTTTTAATATATGAGAGGCTGTAAAGAAAGACGGTGTCATTTTTGTTGGGCAAAATGACGTCGTTTTAATTGGATTTGAATTTCACTGTAACTGAAATTAAAAAAAAATGATGTCATTACACTCTATCTTTACCCAAAAAGAAAGTCACAGAGAAACGACGTCATTTCACTGTAACTCAAAAGACAAAAAAAGAAAAATGCCATAAATTATAGAAAAGTGGTCGAAAAACATTATTGGTTCCAATGGTTACATTTTTGCCTACTTTACTTTTGGGGTAAATTTGTCTTTTTCAGTTGATTTGAGTATAAAGGATAAAATAGTCATTTTCCTAAAATTCTGTTAATTTCTTAACAGCAGGAAACGAATTGGTGGACGGTAGAAGTCTTTTGTCAACTTAGGGTATACGAGTGATATACATTAAAATTGTTGTAACACGTTTGATACGGGTGTCATTTAAGGGTATATGGCTGATAACTTCAATAAAAATAAAGAAACCTTATTGGTCAGCAACATCAATCAATTGTCATTTGCTCCTCACCTACTTGTTTTTGTTGTTGAGATTGCATTGGCCTAGAAAATTCTTCAAGAAATTGAAACAATTACATTAAAACCATTAATTTTAATATACAAAATGTTATAAGTGAAATCACAAAAAAAAATTAATAAATTACAATATTACATGTTTCAACTAATTCATAAAATTCAGCTTCCTTCTAACTTTGTTATATTATACGCTCTCCTAATAGAGTTGAGCAAAGCCAATTTTGAGTGGAGATTAATGACTCGATTGTTTTATGAGTTAAAGAACTCCTAAAATGATAAAAAATGCGCCCTCCTATGCTGAATGCTGATTCAGAAGCCACAGTAGACATCGGAATTGCGAAAATATCTTTGGCAATTTGAGGCAAAATCGAATATCAAGGCCAATTCAATTTCCACCAAGTCAAAATATCAAAATGGGAATTACTAGCACTCTCACAAGTCTGACAAATATTTTTCAACATCATTTTTTCCACCAATATCATCATTTGAACTTCTTTCATCTTTCTAAATTGTGTAAAATGATTAAATGACCCATAACTATTGGTAGCACCATAAGGCACAACACTACTTCTCTCACCTCTGTTTGGATTACTCTCACCACCATAGCTTTCAAAAAGCATGAACAACAACTCTTTAATGTTTACTCTCAATTCACCAACCTTTCTAGTATCATACAAGCTACTGAAATACCATATAACAAAGTCAAGTTTGCAGAGAGGATCACGCACATTTGCCACAATCAACAACATGTTAACCTTTTCAAAAGAATGACCCCAATATTTGGCAAACTTTTCCTGCATCTTGTAATCTATTTTATTTAAGAAAAAATCTTTAGAATCAACAAGTGACTTCAAATGAGCATAAACTTTCCACATTTCATTACAGTAATTTATTGGAAGTGACTGTTTAAGAGCTACTAAATTTTAAAGTCAGATGATAAAAAACTGAAAGACACTTGACTGACATCTTTGCATTTTCCCAATCCTCATCAGTCGGTGACCCCACCCTCCTTTTCTCACTCTCATCCTCATCAAACTAGTTTGTATAATGGCCATCATCTTACTTTGGCCTATCAAATGCTTTCTTAAATGCTACCGCTTTTTCTAACATCAAATATGTTGAACTCCACCGAGTCGACACGTCTATGACCATAAGCCCTCCATATGAGATTTTCTTCCTATCAACACATGTTTTAAACTTTTGCAATCTTGCCAGAGAGGATCTAACAAATTTCACTACATTTCGGATACTAGCTATTGATTGATTCACTTGTGACAATCTATCTTGCACAATTAAGTTGATTATATGCGCCGAACACCTCACATGCATATATAAACCATTCAAAATCATCGAATTTCCACTACAATTTGCCAACTTCCTTTTCACATAGGATATTGCAAGTGTATTAGCACTTGCATTATCCATTGTAATTGTGAACAACTTCTCAATCCCCCAATCAATCAAACAATTTTCAATTAGTTTCCCAATACCATCTCCTTTGTGATTAGATATAGGTGTAAAAGTAAACATTCTTTTATGTAAAAACCACTCTTTATCAATAAAGTGAGCTGTAATTACTATAAAGTTTAGATTTGAATTAAAATCCATGTGTCAGTGGTAATACACACTCCCTGTTTATTTGCACTCAAAACACTTTTCCACAGCCCCTTTTCATTTTGATACAATTCAAGAATATCCCTTGTAATTGTTCTTTGATATGATACCTCAAACTTCGGACACCAAGTTTCCATGATCTCCAAAACCCCTTCAGCCTTTACAAATCTAAAAGGCAACTCATATTTGATTATCATTTTCATAGGTGCCACTTTACAAGCCTCTCTATTAAATCCTACATATATAACCTTAGCAGTACCAACAACTTTACCTTTACCCTTTTTACGAACTAATGTACGTTGTTTTGTATTATTTGTAGCCTTCAATTTTTTGCACATTTTACATCTACCCAAATGAGTCTTTAAATCGCTTATTCCAGAATTAGGACTATAGGCTGCATAACGTTTATCGCAATAATGATGCTTAGCTCTTTGTCCTCCAGGTACCTTCGAAATATGCTTCCACACAAATGATCTCAACTCAATTTTTCTTTTTTTACTTACGCTGACCTCTTCTTCACTACTGACTTGTTGCACTTCATTATTAACCTTTTGTACTTCACCAACATTGTCAACCATCCTATAAAATTAGAACAATCATAATGTCAAAATAAAATCTAAATATAGCCACTGTCCAACATTCAATCAGTAGGCATATTATAAACATAATCAGCAGCTATTTTTGTAAATCATGCAATTTATAGCCACTGTCCAACATACATTCGGCGCCATGTTACAAACACAATCAGTAGCCATATTTGTAAATCATCCAATTTAATTTCAAGTCACTGGCCAATATTTTTTGCCACATCTGCATATACATACATGCACTCACATATTTAGATTCATATTATAAGTTAAATGCTTCTTGTAATAAACTATTAATGATAATCAGTATTTTTTTAATTAAATATCTCTTCTTTATAAACAAGAAATTTAATTTTGTATACGGCCCCCTACTCTTTATTCATGTGCCCTATAATATTATCTATGGATGATAACACCACTTACCTGTCGATTAGTTGGACTAATCAAGTACACTTTTCAAAGGAAGACACACAACAATGATTAAAATATAATAGGAATAAAAAGCCTATGGACACAGAGTAGCATGCATGCATATATCTTTACTGAAAATGTAATGAATAATACACACAATTTCAGACATCATTACGTTTCCTTCAAAAGAAGCCGGCACTTAGCCAAAATTTTACTTTCTCTCACTCACACACCAACTAATTATAGAAAATTTAGGAAGCAAGGCTTGACATACCTACTGGTGCACGGTGGCTGGCGAGCAGAGTATAAGCTAGCCCACGATGGCCTATGGGTTGAAGTTGTCTCATTGTGAAAAGAAGATGTGGACTTTCATGCGGTGAGACGAAGATAATAGTTATCGTGTTGTGGAAGAAGGTGTTGTACGGTGAGCACAAGTTGTTCAACTGTGACACTATCACCAGTAAGCAGTGTCGGTCGTGATTGCAGTGTATTTGGGTGGGTCATTTTATTCAATTTTGATTGTAGCCTTTAGGGTTTGTTTTGGGTGAAATTTGAAAATTGTAAGATATATAAACTCATAATTGTGTGTGTGCATGCCTATTTTACTTATCTTACGCAACCAATTAAAGTTTAACACATGTCGATTTGAATAAAATCTAAAAAATAACCCGATTTTTCAGTTCAGCTGAGTGAACCGAAGACTGAACTAACATTCTGGTTTTTTTACAAACCGTGTATTTCAGTTGTTTTTAAAAATTAAAACAGGTTTGAATTAGAACTGAACTGCCGGTTCGGTTCGATTTTTTCAAGGCCACGATTTTTTTGCCCAATGCTATCTACAGCATGTGATGGATACTTTTCTTCGAGAAAAACTACGACTACAATTTTGCAACGTGCATTTTATTGACCTATCATATTCAAAGGCACATACGGATTTTGTAAAACTTGTGAAAGTTGTTAAAAAAGTCAAATACTTAAGATAGAAATATTTAACTGTTAAAGAATTGATTTCATGGGTTTGTTTCCACAATTTTTTGGATTTTCATACGTATTAGTTGCAGTTGATTATCTCCAAAAATGGATTGAAGCAATTGCTTGTTGAAATAAAGATAGTGAAATTGTGATTAAATAAAGTCGATTTAGAATCTCTTGAGCCATTACCAGTGATAGAGGTAAGCATATTTGTAAAAAGCCATTTGAGTCCTTAATGAAGAAATAAGAAATTACACATAAAATTGCTACCTTTTATCATCTTCTAACAAATGGTTAAGTTGAATTAGTAAATAGAGAGATAAAGTAAATTTTAGAAAAGACGGTTAACCCAAACCAAAGATTGGTCTCTTCGATTAACTGATGCACTTTAGGCCCACTATACTTCATTTAAGACGTCTTTAGGAATGTCGCCCTATCAGTTGGTTTACGGTAAACCTTGCCACTTACATGTTGACCTTGAGCATAGATCATCTTGGACTATTAAAGCTTTTAATTAAAATCTTGATGATGCTGATAATATTCGTAAATTGTAATTGAATGAACTTAATGAATTAAAGAATGATGCATATCAAAATTCAAGAATTATTAAGACAAGAACCAAAGCTTTTCATGATAAAAGAATTTTTCAAAAATTATTTGAGATTAGTCAAAAAGTGTTACTTTATAATTCTCATCTTCATTTATTTCCAAGAAAGTTAAAGTCAAAGTGGAGTGACCCATTTGTTGTAAAATATGTATATCCGTATGGGGTGATTTAATTAAATGGGCAAAGATTAAAGTCATATCTAGTATACCAACCACATAAAAATAGCGCCGAAATAAATTTGAGTGACCCACCACATCTTGATCACATTTTTTGGTGATTTAATTTTTTTGTTATTACTTCACATCTTGTTTGGGATCTACAACCACTAATGTTAGTGTCCCATGTTAAAAATCTTGAAATACAACTCAGGGAAATAAAGGGTGTAATATATGACTTCTTGATAGAGCCTGAGGTTAACTCAATAAAAGGATTAAGGTGACTTGAATGTTTGATTATATCTTTTTTTTTTGCATTGTGTTTTTTCACTTTGTTATTTCATTCGCCTTTATGTTTATCTCGATTTTACAGAATGGATTCACTTTTTTTATATGTTTTAATTTACTTTCCCATTTAAATTGCTGATAACGGTACTCCATGACTTCTTAAGTCAATATCTCTAGGTTCCCACAATAACCAAAACCCCAATATAAAAAAGGAAGAAATACAATGTAAATTGCATATGTGTTTTTATTCTCTTCCTCAAAATGCCCTCAAGAAAATTTTCAAACCTCGTTGTGCGCAACTGTGATTGTCAATGATCAATAGAATTCCTATTGATATTAGTTGGTTAATTGAAGCAAAGGTCTGATTGACAACTGAGTTTTCTAATCTATTTGTTTCTTACATACCTCATTTTAGTAAAAGCGCATTTGTTGAAAGAATGAGAGCTAAATGACTTGGCTCAAAATGCCCCATCTGTGTAAGACTTGATTGCAATAAGCCACATCATAAAACCTTTAGGAATAATTTGAAAAATCATAAAAACAAAATTAAAACTTTAGAGCCCTAAAAGACAATGGAAAGGTCATCTTTGATCCATTTGAGCCTTTCTAACCATTCCTTTTGTGAAATATCCATTGTTAACCCTTTTGAGCCTTTAAAAAACAAACCTTTTCTTTGTCAAACTTATCATCCTGACCCACTCCAATTTGGAGTATTACTTGAAATCTTACAAGTTCCATCACTTATTTATGTTTGAGAAAATGTAAATAATTATTTTGTTTAGTGAAGTTGTACCAAACAAAAGAAAAAACATATTGTTAAAAAATAAATAACAATAATAGGTGAAATCCACCTTGCAACTTTCAAATAAAAAATCTTTGTATTTTTCTCAAACATACACTTTATTTTCCTTATTTCCCCTTCTTTGTTAGCCATGTCTCTAGCCTACATTACGACCTAATAAAAGCTTTTCTTGATTTTAGAGAACTATAGTCTGAAGTAAAAGCTAATTATATGCGCCAAAAAGATACAGTGGTGCATAAAAAAAAATAAATTGGACTGACTAGCATTTTTATTTGACTTGAGATCATATTATTTCTAAGTGGAGGGTATATTTCCTTCATCTTGGTAAGTGTGTATGATATCACTTTTTTATTATTTTCTCTCAATTACCATTCATTGGAGTAGCTGTGACAAAGTCTATTGGGCTGATTCATGTGGATGGTTGATATGGGTGTGATGTTCTTTTAGACCGGAAATATTGCTTATACTTTTATTTGATTACTATCATTAGTCTAATTGAATAAACAAGATTGTTAAAACAAAATCATTTTGGATTTGAATTTTATTTTCGCTTTATTTGCTAGGGACTAGTAATAAACTGGTTAGGGGGTGTGTTGAGTGTTAGAAAATATATATTTATAAAGGAGAAAACTGTCATTTTACACTTTAAGTTTTAATAACACCCTTACTTTTATGTATTTAAGCTTCTTATGATTTAATTATGTGTGCTTTATTTTGATTAAGTATTTTATGTATTTTAGGGGCATCATGGTTATTTTATAATGAACGAGAGTTTAGACAGCAAAACGGACATAAATTTTGAACTCAGGACAGTCAAAAACCTTAGGAGGAGCATAAAAGGGAAAAATGTCACGGTTCACATGTACGGTAACATTCACATGTACAATATTGTCTATGTTACTGTTCACAACACTGTTCATATAGACGGATTGATGATGTGGCATTGACCGATGATGTTGCATTGACTGATGAGGTGTCACGATTCTATTGGAAAAAATTCTTATGCACTGTTGAACGGTGACGTGGCAGCATGTTACTTGACCAAAAATTGCACGTACGGTACATGCATATACATAGGATTATTTTCAACCAAACCGCGTTAGTCACTGTTCAAACCGGTTGACTTTTCAAACCGCGTGGTCAAACCGCATATTGTTGACTGATGACGTGTCACAATTCTGAGCGTTCAAACTATTTTTAATCTGATGGCCATGATTTACTCAATGTATCTATAAAAAGGGGGCCTCTCCCCCTAATTTGGTATCTCTGAATTTATTTTTGGGCTCTAATTTCTGTAATTCCTTCTCCATCTTGTATTTTTTATGTATTTTAATAAATTCTCATTGATCCTTAGTTCAATTATGAGTAGCTAATTTTCTTTCAAGCTTGGGTTGAAGGTGAAGTCTCAACATGTGCTATGGGCTTTATTTGGTAAATTTATTTTCTCTTCCCCTCTAATTTTTGTGGATGTTTTGACTTTTCGTCGATAAATAATAATAATCTTGTCTAGATAATTCCCTGATTTCATCGACTCCCTAGTACAAAGTTATTATTATTTGGACCAATAAGCCATTTGCACAATATTGATTAGAGTGTGGTTCATGATTTAATTGACACTAACAAGAAATATTTAGCTCATGGTGCATGTTGTTGCGGATCCAGATGCACAAGCGCTTTATTTCAATAGATTTATCTTCAATTTATTCTCCCCATTTTAATTTAAAGTTTAGAATATTCCAAATCATTTTCACTACAAATCCAATCACCCATTTAGAAAAATTAATTCTATACATAATTAAAATTCACCTCCTCGTGGGATCGACACTCGTCACCATTAATCTATTCTACAATATATTCGTGCACTTGCAATTTCAATAAAATTTGCACAACAATGTGCATAGAAAAGAAAAATTGTTTGCAAATCTAAAGAAGTGTACCTTCTACACCAATAAACTTGTATTTATAAGATTTGTTGTAAGTGCACAGGGAGTACTGGTTGATGAGGAGAAGATACGTGCAATCTACGAGTGGCCGAGTCCCATAAGCATAAGTAATGTGAGATGCTTTCACGGGATAGGTAGTTTCTACCGACGATTTGTGAAAGATTTTAGCACATTTGCCGCACCGCTTATTGAAGTAATAAACAAATACATTGGATTCAAGTAGGGAGAAGAGCAAGAAAATGCATTTCCAATGATTAAGCAAAAGCTAACCAATGCTCCCTTATTGTCCTTGCCTAACTTTAGTAAAACGTTTAAAATTGAATGCAATGCCTCAAGTATTAGTATTGGCACAGTCCTAATACACAAGGGACGACTCATTGCTTTAGTGAGAAACTAAGTAGGGCAGCCTTAAAATGCCCTACTTACAATCAGGAGTTGTATGCATTAGTTTAAGCATTAGAAACGTGACAGTACTACCTATGGGCTAAGGAGTATGTGATTCATACCGATCATAAGTCCTTGAAACACCTTAAAGGCCAATACAAGTTGAACAAGAGGCATGCTCGATAAGTAGAATTCAAGTAAGGTAAGGAAAATGTTGTTGCAAATGTGCTTTCCCATAGGTAAGTCTTAATTTCAACACTTAATGCCAAATTGCTAAGTTTTGAACATATTAAGGAATTGTAGGCTAATGACCATGATTTTAGTGTTGAATACCAAACTTGTGAAAAGACCATGGTAAGTAAGTACTTTAGGCATGATGCTTACTTATTTCGGGAGATTGGAACCTGGAATGCATAATGTTATATCTAATGTTAACGTAATAATTAATCACTGTTAGGTTGCGTTTAGATATAAGATATCCAACAAGCGACAGTTGAGGATGCATGATAGATTCTGCCTAGTGCTGTAGTTGATGTTGTAGCAACAAAATTTTAATTGGAAAAATGGTCAATACAATTAAGTTAATTTAATCACTCAACTGCTCCTTTCTCATTAAGTACATCCCAGATTTTAATTTGAGATTTTCGTTATTGCACAACAACAAGTTTTTGGCGCCGTTGCCGGGGAGGTAAGTTATTTTAATTCATAGAATCAATTTTTGTGAATAATTTCTTTTATTTGTTTTCTTGTATTCTTTTCTTATTAAAAAAAAAAGTGAATCTGCATTTAGAGGTAATAATTTCTTTCTCTATTCTTTACAATTCTGCAATTTAATTTTTAAGTTATTTTCTTTGTAATTTTTTGTTTATTTTATTAATTTATTTTTAGTTAATTTATTTCATGTATTTTTTTAGTGTGTTTTTATAGAAAGGTTTTAACAGCGCGACAAGGTTAGTACCGTAATTTTTTCTTCTTATTTATTTTTATTAATTTTGTTCTCAATTGTTTTGTATTCATTGCATGTATGGTTGAAGGTCATTATTACCTAATCTTGAGCCTATAGATCATGAACTAATAAAAATACTTCGCACACATAAACACATGGTAATTAAAGATAAAAATAAAATGGTGTTGCAACAACAAGCACCACCACAGGAGAGGCCATTTAAGGACTACTTCAGTCCCTTAGCTAATTTGAGCATATCATGTACGTTAGTTCTATACTCCAACATAAAATTCCTCTAAAATAAAAAAACCTATGCTGCCCCACTATCTCATGTAGCATAGGGAACCACACAATTGAGAATGTTTTGTTGGATTTAGGAGCTAGTGTAAATTTGTTGCCTTACTCAATATTTGTGAAACTTGGACTAAGAGAATTACATCCAACTCTAGTGGTGTTACAACATGCAGATCAGTCTATGGAAATATCTAATGGTATTGTGGATGACGTGCTTATCCAGGTAGACAAATTTTATTTTCATGTTGATTTCATTGTAATTGACACTTAACCAATACAGAGTTCAAGGAAGCACATCCTCATTATTCTAGGCCGACCTTTCTTGGCAACTGTGGATACTCACATTCAATGAAAGACTGGAAATATGCAATTGTCCTTTGGCAACATGACTATGGAGCTAAACATCTTCAACATTGCCAAACAACCTCACAATGCATATGATGGAATTGTTGATGTGGATTTAATAGAAGCATTAATTGATAATACTTTTGTTTCAAACCTTAGTGATGATCTTTTACAAACATGTTTAAGTCACTTGGGTTTTGATTTTGATATTGATAGCTCAGTCGATGAGGTCAATGCTCTACTTGACTTAGCACCATCCATAGACACTAATAAATGGAAGTTAAGAGTTGAACAACTAGCACCATTAGAGAAGAAACTCATTATATCATCAGAATCAACACCGAAACTCGAGCTCAAACCATTACCCAACACATTGGAATATGCGTTTTGGGGAGAAAAAAGTACTTTGCTAGTAATCATATCATCATCCTTCAATGATGAACAAAAACATAAATTGTTGGATGTTCTAAAACAGTACAAAGGAGCATTAGGATGGACCATAACAAATATAAAAGGTATAAACCCAGTAGACTGCATGCATTATATTCATCTTGATGAAAATGCTAAACCTACTAGGAAAATGTAACGTTGGTTAAATCCTAACATGAAAAAAGTTGTTAGAACTGAAGTTCTTAAGCTATTAGACGCAGGTATCATTTACCCAATTTTTGATAGTTCATGGGTCAGTCTTGTGCAAGTTGTCCCCAAAAAGTCAGAAGTCACAGTAGTTGCCAATGCTGATAGTGAATTGATACCCGCTAGAATAACTATGGTGTGTATGCATTGATTATAGGAAGTTGAATTTTGTCACGCGTAAAGACCATTTTCTTTTACCATTTATCGATCAAATTCTTGATAGAAAAACAGGCCATGAATTTTATTGCTTTCTAGATGGCCACTCAGGATATAATTAAATTCTCATAGCACCAAAAGATTAGGAGAAAACTACTTTCACTTGCCCTTTTGGCACATTTGCATATATGAGGATGTCATTTGAATTATGTAATGAACCTGCCACATTTCAACGATGCATGTTAAGCATTTTTTTTGATATAGTTGAATAATTCCTTGAAATCTTTATGGATGACTTTTCTGTTTTTGGTGACTCATTTGATTTATGTTTACATCATCTAACACTAGTTCTGTAGAGATGTATAGAAAAGAACTTAGTCTTAAATTGGGAGAAGTGTCATTTTATTGTAAAACAAGGTATTGTTCTCGATCACATCATTTCAAGCAAAGGTATTGAGGTTGACAAAGCCAAGGTGGATCTCATTTCTAATCTTCCTCCACCTAAAACATTTAAAGAAGTAAGATCTTTCCTTGGGCTTACTGGTTTTTATAGACGTTTTATTAAAGATTTTAGCAAAGTTTCTAGACCCTTATGCAATCTACTTACTAAGGATGTACCTTTTATCTTTTATGATTCATGTCTTGTGGTGTTTGAAAAACTAAAGTGGTTGTTGACATCATCACCCATCATTCAACCCCCAAACTGGAGCTTACCATTTGAGCTCATGTGTGATACATCTGATTATCCAGTAGGAGCAGTTTTAGGACAAAGGGTTGATCGAATTCCCCATGTTATTTACTATGCTAGTATGACATTGAATGATGCACAGTTAAACTATTCAACTATTGAAAAAAAAATGCTAATAGTAGTGTTTGCATTAGAGAAATTTCGATCTTATCTCATTGGTTGTAAAATACCCCATTTCAGCGCTAAGAAAACAGCGACTAAAGTTTTACAATGTGGTTTCTATTGGCCAACAATATTTCGAGATGCTTACACTTTCTATTCTTCATGTGATAAGTGTCAATAAATGGAGAACATTACACGAAGGAACATGATGCCACTAAATTCAATTTTAGTGGTTGAGATTTTTTATGTATGGGGTATCGACTTAATAAGACAATTTCCCCCTTCTTTTGGCCATCAATACATATTGGTTGTTGTTGACTACGTAT
The DNA here is from genome assembly GCA_018350135.1 of Citrus trifoliata. Taxonomy (NCBI): domain Eukaryota; kingdom Viridiplantae; phylum Streptophyta; class Magnoliopsida; order Sapindales; family Rutaceae; genus Citrus; species Citrus trifoliata. Next base: position 11,722,614 of record CM031385.1, on the reverse strand, counting down.
CGAAATGGATAAAAGCAATTCCAAGTAGAACCAATGATCACAAGTTGGTGATAGGATTTTTAAAAAGTAACATTATTTCACATTTTGGATTCCCTCGTGCAATAATCAGTGATGGTGGTGCACTTTTATAACAAATCATTAAAAGCTCTTTTGACAGTATTCAATCACTCACAAAGTGGCGACTCCATATCATCCGCAAACCAGTGGTCAAGTTGAGATCTCTAATCGAGAAATAAAGCACATATTAGAAAAGATAGTGAGGCCGGACAGAAAAGATTAGTCATTAAGACTTGATGATGCATTATGAACATATAGAACAGCTTTCAAGACCCCGATTGGGATGTCACCCTACAGGCTGCTGTATGGAAAAGTTTGCCACCTACCTGTGGAACTCGAGCATCGTGAGTACTGGGCCATCAAGAAATTCAACTTTGACATGCAGCAAGCTAGCTCAGAAAGAAAATTATAGCTGGCAGAACTTGAAGAAATTTGCAATGATGCATATGAAAATGCCAAGATTTACAAGCAACGAATGAAAGTCTTTCATGACAAGCAAATTATGATAAAATCTTTCACTCCAGGTCAGAAAGCTGTTATTCAATTCTTGCTTGCACCTATTCCTATGTAAGTTACGCTCTTGATGGTCTGCTCCTTTATTGTTCATACTGTTTTTCCACATGGATCAATTGAAATTAAGGATTTAAAGAATGATGTCACGTTTAAAGTTAATGGTCAAAGATTAAAGCCATATCTAGAGTATCAACCACATGAAGAGGACACCGAAATAAATTTAAGTAACCCACCAGATTTGAATTCAATTTTTCTTTCTTTTTCGTGATTTGATTTTTCTTTTTTTCTTTCCTTTTATTATTCTTTTGCATAAGTGTGTTTGTTTAACCATTAAGTTTTCTCTTGTCATCGTTAATCATGAGTGCCATAGCTAAATAGTTCCTCCTGTACATTCTTAAACCACTTGAACGTGTAAAATCTCATCTCAAAAGACAAATTTGATTTTGTAAAACACATCGTATTTGGGCTCTGCAACCACTAGAGTTAGTATCCCATATTGAGGATTTAGAGAGCCAACGCAGAGACATTAAGAGAAGTGTCTACAACATCCAGTTGGAGATTGAGGTAAATTCAATAAGAGGACGATTGTAATTTTCTTTATGTGTTTTAGTTTATTTTTCTTTGTTTGTGTCCTTTAGTTTGTTACCTCGGTGAAGTGGCGGATAACGGTACTCCATGACAATCAAGTCGGTTACTTTAGTTTCCCAAAATAACTGATATTTTGAGGTGAATGTATGGACAAAAATGAGATTTAAGTAAAGCTTCACAATCGATTCCCTTCACTTCCTCAGAATGTCCTCCTTACAATTTATAAAGCTTGGTCCAAACGCATGCAATTGCTCATGAGGAATAACATACCTGCTGATATCGACTGGTTAATCGAGGCTAAAGTACGATTGGCAGGTGAGTTACATTCAAAATTTATTGTATACATGCCTGGTTGTGGTAAAGGAAATTATGCAAGAAAACGAAGAGCTCGAAGAATTTTTGTTGCTTGTCATAAATATGCTGGAATGAGATGCAATAAAATCCCATGTTCTTAAGAATGGTGTCTGATAACAGGGAAGATAAGATTCAATTCATTAGGGATGGATTGAATAAGGAGTCATTAGATGATATCATTTTGTCTCTTGAAACGCATCCCAGTGGATATGTACAAGGAGCGATTCTCCAGTTATGACCATTATTCCAAAAAGAGCATGCACGATATAGTCTCAGGAATCTGACTATAAACGACCATGTTTGCTAGTTTATAATTAAACTGGATGGGAAGCCTATCCTCGACCCATAAAGAGCGTTCAAGCTGTTTCTGGACATAAAATCAGAGGAAGATATGAGCCACAGTCGCAACTACTTGTAAAATTACTTTTACTTCATTGTTATTTTATTTCCCTATTGTTTTATCATTTGTATTATTGTCTTTAATAATTTTATTTTATCATTTTTTCTTTTTACTATTTTCTTTTTGACTATCGAGCCATGTGCTTTACGTATTATTTGACACTGACATGCTACCTTATACGCAGCTGTGACCCACTATCATTAAGATTCTTAAATATAATTTTTGTCAAGCACTTACAAATTATTTTTGAGAAGTACCCCAATGGCAGCTACTCCTAATAGACAATTCAAGAATATTTGTGTGCTTTCTAGATTTAACTATGGCAAACATAAAGAGTTCATGGAGGCAGCTATAGATCTTGGTTGAAATATAGCAGAGAGAAAATTACACTTGGTGTATGGAGGAAGTAACCGAGGGTTATCAAAATTGGTCTCAAAAGCTGCTTTTGTCAGAGGAAGCCAAGTGTTAGGCATCATCCCAAGAGCCCTAAAACCTTTGGGCAGCTTGTCTGACTCACCGACTAGAGAAGAGTTAGTCGTCTTAGGTATGCAAGAAAGAATAACTGAAATGCTTAATCATGCTGATGCTTTTATTTTCCTTCCAGGAGATCTTGCAACACTAGAGACACTTATCACACTAGCATCTTGGGTCCATCTGCACATTCACCAGAAACCCATCGGTTTGTTAAATGTTAATAACTTTTATGATGACTTCATCGCATTTCTTAACCATGTAATAAAAAACTATTTCATTCCTTCCAATGCGAAAAAACTTTTTATTTGTGCTCACACTGCTAATAAGCTACTTGATCTATTACAAGCTTATAGACCGAAGCCAAACCCTTGGACCTTTGTGTTGGAGCATCCAAATAATGATGGTAACAGTAGCCGCAGTAAGAAGTACAAATTAGATTTAACTCTCTGCTTGTAAATATTTTCTTCTGTGTTGCACCACCCAGGTGATGTCTTCTCAACTCTACTTCTTTCCTTTAAAATATTGAGAACAATGTTTCGTTCTGGTTGGGGGGAGGGAATAGTCGACAATTGTGGAATCTTAGTTAAGTTTTTACTGATTTTTTTGTTGTAGAAACTAACTGTTGCTAACTTTTTGTGTTGAAGATAGCTGAATATGAAGTATAGTGACTCTAGAAATACATTTTCATCTTTTGAAAAAAAAAACAAAAAATTTTATTTTCTTTTTCTATCATTTTAAGTGTAACTTTTCTAATTAGTTTTTCTGTATCATTTTCACATTTCTACATCCATATTTTCCTTTCATGTTTAGAATAGGTTGCGGGTAGAATGTTGTTTGAAAAATAAATTTTTGATTTTTTTTTAACATTGGATGACATTATGAATTTGAAATTTTAGTATTTGTATTATCTTTGGTCTTAAGTGATTTTATACTATGTTTGCTACGCTACATGTTGATGTCTAAAACAAATATGAGTTGCTTAAAGGAATGAACATGTCATAATAAGTACCAAGTGAGTTTTTGAACCTATCATTTTTCTTGGAGAGTAACCCTTTTGCCCATTCTTTATACAGCTTAGTAGATTATTATTTTATACAAGATCTCTAGATTTCTTTTGAGTTAACCTTTAAAAAAAAATTGTACAATTAAAAAAAGAAAAAAAGAAAAAAAATGTGTGTTGCTACATTTGGAGGCCCCTCTAACTAGTAGATATAGAAGAATATTTAGAGCCCTAAAAGACGATGGAAATGCCATTTTTGATCTGTTTGAGCCTTTCTAGCCATCCCTTTTATGAAATATCCATAGTTAACCCTTTTGAGCTTTTAAAAAAAAAATCTTTTCTTTGTCAAACTTATCACCTTGACCCACTCCGATTTGGAATATTACCCGATATCTTACAAGTTCCAACACCTTTTTATGTGTGAAAAAAATGTAAATAATTATTTTATTCAGTGAATTTATGCCAAACAAAAGCAAAAAAAAATAGAAAATAGAAAAAAATTGTTGTTTAAAAAAACAATAATAGGTGAAATCCACCTTGCAACTTCCAAAAAAAAAAAATTCTACATTTTTCTCAAACATACACTTTATTTTCCTTATTTCCCCTCATTTGTTTGCCATGTCCCTAACCTACGTTACATCCTAATAAAAGCCTTCTTGATTTTAGGGAACTATAGTTTAAGTAGAAGTTAGTAATATGGGCTAAAAATATATAGCAATACATATAAATAAAAAAAGGAAAAAAATAAATTGGGTTAACTAGTATTTTTATTTGATTTGAGATCGTATTATTTCTAAGTTGAGGGCATATTTCTTTCATCATGGTGAGAGCATGTGATATTACTTCCTTATTATTTTCTCTCAATTACCATTCATTGGAGTGACTATTTTTTGGGTTTAATTTCCTTATGAGAGTGTCACTACTTCCAGTGAGATTTTGGGGATTGACATGTCATTCTTGAAAGTAGCTATGACAACTACTGGGCCTGATTCATATGGATGGTTGATGTGTATGATGTTTATTTAGATTGGAGATAATGGTTATACTTTTATTTGATTGCTATCATTAGTCTGATTGAATAAGCAAGATTGTTTAAAAAAAAATTTATTTTGGGTTTGAATTTTGTTTTCACTTTATTTGCTAGGGAATAGCAATAAGCTGGTTGGGGGACCTGTTGAGTGTTACAAAATGTATATTTATAAAGAAGAAAATCGTCATTTTACACTTCAAGTTTTACTAACACCCTTACTTTTATGTATTTAAGCTTCTTGTCATTTAATTATGTGTATTGTATTATAATTAAGTATTTTATGTATTTTAGGGGCATCATAGTCATTTCACAATGAACGAGAGATTAGACGGCAAAACGGACATCACTTTTGAACTCAGGACGGTCGAAAACCTTAGGAGGAGCATAAAAGGAAAAATGGCACTGTTCACATGTACAATACTGTCTACGTTACTGTTCACGACACTGTTCACATAAACGGATTGATGACGTGGCATTGACCGATGATGTTGTTAACATATATGTTTCCATGATATTGATTTTGATGATAACAAACAAGATTAAGAATGATTAATGTTTTAAGCTCAAATTATTGAAAAATGTATTTTGAATAAATCATTATTTTCATATAATAAATGCTTCATGTTTAATGGAAAAATGATTTTATGCAATTGATTGTTTTTATTCCTTTTGAATAAATCATTATTTTCATATTATAAATGCTTCATGTTTAATGGAAAAATGATTTTATGAAATTGGTTGTTTTTCAAAGTTTATGGTTTAATTGAAAGAATTTTGAAAACTTTGAAATAAACATATATTGCTTGAAATTTTGGTAAAGGACCTATTTGAAAAGTGTCATAGCGTTTTGGGCTATATCATAATTTTAGAAAGTTTTGGGTTTCATAAAGTATTATTTAGAAATTCTGAAATTGGACCTATTTGAAAACTTTTATAACGTTTTGGGCCGTAATACAGTTCTGTAAAGTTTTGGGGTCAAACTGCAATTATAGAAAATATTTCACTGTATCCGGACTGTAGCACTGTAGCAGGTACTGTAGCAGGTACTGTAGCTATCCGGCTTACCGGATACGAAATCCGGAAAACCGGTTACGGGGCAGCAAGTTTTCATTGTGAATCCGGCTTACCGGATTCCAAATCCGGAAAACCGGTTACGTGGCTGCAAGCTTCCATTGTGAATCCGGCTTACCGAATTCCAAATCCGGCAGATCGGATAGGCAAAATTCAAAATTTTGTCTTAACGGTCAGAAAAATCCGGCTTACCGGATCCCAAATCCGGCAGACCGGATTCCCCAGAAATGTGAGTAACGGCTAGTTTTCGAGCTCAAACTATAAAAACTCCAATCCAACTCATTTTGAAGCGATCCAAGCAAGCAAGAACAAGAGCACACAACATATATTGAGCTTCAACTTCGTGAATCATCATTCTTCAAATCATCTTTGTTCTTCAAATTGTATATCCACTCTTAAAGAGAGATTTATTGTTGTATTTATCATTTCTCATCAATTTGTGAGTGTACAAGTGTGGGAAACACTTGGGGTAAAGAGATTGGGGATATAATCTCTTGTTGTAAAGGTTCATTGACACCTCGAAGTCAATTGTAATCGTTGAAGCCTTGGAAAGGCTTGGATAGTGAAATCCTCAAGCGGGTGAGCTTGGAGGCGTGGACGTAGGCGGGGATAGCCGAACCACGTAAAAATCCTTGTGTTCGTTTTCTCTTCCCTTATTCTTTTAATATTGTGTTTATTTGAATTTATTGTTTTCGAATTGATTAAGGCATTAGATTGAATTGTTGTGTGGACTTGCTAGGATAATTTTTAAATTTCCAATTCACCCCCTCTCTTGGGTTGCACACTTATATTTATTTGGTATCAGAGCGAGGTGCTCTTGTGTAGACTTAACCGTCTAGAGTTAAAGATGTATAGCAACCCAAATTAGCTCAACCATAATGGAAGGACAATCTATCACTAGACCTCCATTTTTCGATGGAAACGATTATCCTTATTGGAAAACTAGGATGAGAATTTATTTACAAGCTTTAGATTATGAAATTTGGGAAGTTATTTGTGATGATTTACTCATTCCTAGGAAGAATGCTTTAAGTGAATTGGATAAGAAAACTATGTCTTTAAATTCCAAGGCTATGAATGCTTTATTTTGTGCCTTAGATAAAAAGGAATTTCATAGAGTTTCAAATTGTTCTAATGCTTATGAAATTTGGAGAAAGCTTGAAATTGTGTATGAGGAGACTACGAGTGAGGAGGAATTTCACGAAGTGTCGAATTTGGCACTTATGGCAATTGGAGATGAATCGGATGATGAACTTGATGAGGTAAGTACTCTTCCTACATATGATGAATTGCCTGATGCTTTTAAGGATTTGCATGATGAGTTAATGAAGATTGGTAAAAAGAATATATGTCTTAAAAAGAAGATGATGGAGCTTAAGAATGAAAATGAATCATTTAGTGCAAAGATTACATGTTTAGAATTAGAAAATAAGACATTACATGATAGTATTGCATTACTTGAGAATTCTAGCACTTCACACAAGCATCTAGAATCACATGTAAATGACTTGAAAAATGAAAAAGATGCCTTGCAAAAATCCAATGATTCATTAAATGAAAAGATCAAAGAATTGGAATTAGATAATGAAATGTTACATGATAGAATTGCATCATTCACATGTAAACAAAGTACTTCGTATGAGCATGAGAAATTACATGTTGATGAATTAATAAATGAAAATAAAACGCTTAAGAAAAAGAGCAACGAGTTGAATGAGATTGTTTTGAAATTCACAAATGGGCAAAAGATGTTGGATAACATGCTTAATTCACAAAAATGTGTGTTTGATAAAGGAGGACTTGGGTATAAGCCTTATTTGAAACAAAAATATTATAAGAATTATTTTGTTAAGGCTACCTCCACAAATGATCAAATTGTATGTCATTATTGCAATCAAAATGGTCATATGAAGAATAGATGTCCAATTAAAAGAAATGTATATTATGGAGCAAAATGTATTTGGGTTCCGAAAGGAACTAAATCTAACACTCAAGGACCCAAGCGTATTTGGGTACCAAAGGGCACAACGTGAATGTTTTCTTTGTAGGTACCACAATCAAGGAATGGTGGAGAAGTTCCTTGATGAAAGCTTGTGAGGATAATCACTTGAGTATGATCTAGGAGAAAAAGATGAGACAAGATAATTTAATTATTTTGGTAACAATTCTTGTCATATTAATTTTGTTGAATGAATCATGATAAATGAAATTGCGAAAGTATGCTTATATGTTTACATGATGGAATTATCATTGTGTGTAACATTGAGTGTTTTATCATGATGCATGGTTATATATATAAGATGATAGCTTGTCAACTCATCATGATAGCTTTGTTTGATTTTGATGATTATATAATGCCTAAGCTTGATAAATGAGTGATATGCTTGAATTATTAATCTTTTGAATGATTATATGTTTAATCGTCGTTGAAAATATTTAGTCTGCACATGATGAAATGAATCGGTCATAACGTCTTCTAGAGAACTCCAAATCTAGTTCTGTAAAATTTATTGGAAAGCTAACTCAATTATCTTTCCAATGGTATATAGCATGCACGTTACTTCTTGATCAATCAATACAGTTTTTATTCCAAATTTGACATTTCTGCATTTTATCTTGAGTCTGCACATGCTGTAATGAATTGATCATAACTTCTTGTAGCGAACTCCAAATCAAGCTCTGTAAAATTTATTGGAAAGTTAATTTAATTATCTTTCCAACGATATATAGCTTGCATGTTAGTTCTTGCTCAATCAATACAGTTGTTATTTCGAAGTTTGCCTTTCTGCATTTTCTTAAGTTTTGGATGCTTATATGTTTCATGATTGTGTAAAATATACATATGATGAATGAATTATATGCATGAATTCTTGTGTCGTTAATTGTGTTATATCATCATTCATTTATAAAATTGACATCATTATTTAATACGATTTTATATGTTTAGTCTTGTATGTATATATGTTTTATACACTAATTGGCTTATTGAAAAGTTAAATGTTTTTTAGCATTGATCAATTTCTAAGCCAAAAATAAATTTGTGTTTATAATACAAGTCTAAGAGCTTACAAAATTTCAAAAAAAAATATTTCCAAAGCTTAACCGGTATACCACTTCTAATCAATCGGAAAGCTGTTTTTCATTTTGGAGCTCTCGGGTTGAAATTCGGATAACCGGATTTTCAATCCGGAAAACTGGATTTGCTAAGCTTCTTCTCTGCTTCACAACCGGTCTACCGGTTAGCAAAATCGGAAAGCCGAATTCGCATGGAAGCTTACTGGAACAAAACCGGATTTCCGGTTCTTCAAAATCCGGCAAGCCGAATTTGTGGAGTCACAAATCTGTCTCGAATCCGGCCAGCCGATTATGCAAACAGGCAAGCCGAATTCATGCTTCTTGCTTTCGGGTCAATTTCCGGTCAACCGGATCACTCATCCGGCAAGCCGAATTCGAAGGTCTTTTAAACTGTTCATCTTCTTCTTCATTTCGGCAAACTGGTTCTCACTCTCTCTCTAGATTATTCCTCACTTGATTTCATTCCAAAATCCATTATTCTCATTCGTTTTCAATCTAAATTGATTCATATAAATTATTTCTCATCCATTCTTGTGTTTAGAATCGTTTTAATTGATTCAAACTTATTTTTTTACTCAATATCTTGAAAATCCAAATTTGCTTTGAGAATTTGCTGGAACAAAACCAGATTTCCGGTTCAAGACATCCGGAAAACCGATTGTTTTTGAAGGATCTCGAAACCGGCCAGCCAGTTAAGGAAACCGGCAAGCCGAATTTTTCATGTTGCTCTCGGGCTCATTTCCGGATTTCCGGATTTCACATTCGGTAAGCCGTTTTCGGCTTTGCTCAATTCTGTCCAATAACCGGCTTGCCGGTTAGCAAATCCGGCAAGCCGGATTCGTGCCCTTCTATTTTGTTCCAGATTGCTTCTTCTTCCTCTCTCGTGAGTTTTCTGCACTTGTTCTTCCTCTCTCTCTCAAAACCGTGAGCCACCCTCTTCTATTTCCAATCAATTCCTCTTCATTTCTCAACCATTTTTATGCCAAGATCAATCTCTTAAACCATTACCCATGCATTTCATCTTCATTACACATTTCTCCATCATGATTTCTTCATTTGTTTTTCTTTCATTTCATCATCATCTCTCACGCGTGAACAGTAACTCCGTTTCTCTCTCTACATTTTCAAGCTTCCTTTAGCCCATTTTTGATCCTACATCATATATTAGTTTCATTCATCTCTAGGATCAATTTTTTCTTGGCTCAAACAAATCCATTTCACTCAATTTTTGTAAACCCGAAATTGGATTTTTAAGCTTGTTTTTGTTCCAACAATGGTGGATGGTAATAAATCCATGAGCAAACAAGTTGCCAAGAGATGTAAGAACAATTATGGAGATAATACGGAGTTTATATAAACACCATCCATTATCTTAAATCATCTCTTGGATTTTACAAAACCGAATTTGTGCATTTTGGGTATTTTAAATTACCATGGTTCCTGCACCTACATTTTCATTTGCATAATTATTTTAATTGTGGATTGATGATGATTATTGTTTGATATTTGGATGCAAATGTTATATTTTGAACGCAAAAGATAATCTTGGCAAATTTGATCCAAAATTTGATATTGGTATTTTTCTTGGCTATTCAAACACAAGCAAAACTTATTGAGTGTATAACAAAAGAATTTTGATTGTGGAAAAATTTATACTTGTTATATTTGATAAGTCTAATTCTTCCTCTACGGAGAAAGTTGTGTTTGATGATAATGTAGATGAAGAGCTACAAGAAAATTATCAAATGATAGCTAAAAGAAGGCACCACTTGAAAATCAAAAGGAGCAACATGAAGAAACAAATGTGGAGTAAAATGAAGGTACTTCTCAAACACTCCCCAAGGAGTGGAGGTATGTTTCTTCTCACCTTAAGAACTTAATTTTGAAAGATCCATCATAAGGTGTAACTACTAGATCATCACTTAAAAATATATATGAGCATTTGTAATAATGGATTTGATCACTTGTTCTTTAGCTCATAATGATGGCTTTTTAGTTGTGTTGATTTTGATGATCTATAATGGCACATGTTGATGTTGATGATTTATTTATTGTTATTATGTTCTTATGCTTTGCTTAAGTTTTGATGATAATATTTGTGCTTTGATGATTCCATTGTATTTGATGAAGTTTGATCTTATGAAATCTATGATTGGTGAATGGATACATTTTTGTTTGTGCTTTCTTAACGAATTCTTAAATATGCATAACTTGCTTTAAATGATATCGAAAAAGGGAGAAATTCATATACTTCGAGATTTTTAAGCATATGAGATTTTTTTTGTTATATTGAAATGTCACATTAGATCTTTGATGAGTTTAGTTGTCTTGATTTCTAAAATGTGATTAGTAATTATTTGACTTTTTGACATTATGCTCTTATGACTTTTGCATTCCCTTACTTAGCTTATTACTTGTTCCATTTTGGATAATATGCTTTTTGAACATTTTTATTGTCCAAAGGGGGAGACAAAGTAATAAATCATTTTAATGATGTAAATTGGGGGAAATAACATACATTTTGAGCATTCTTTTAATGGTTGATATATGATTATGGAATCCTCGAATTTAATTGTTACAAGTGTTGGAGGAATTCATATTAATTTTGATGATTAATGATTATATGTGCATTACTTGATGAATCGATGGATTTGTTGGTTTGTTATAATTGTTTAAGCTTATATAGGAGTGTTTTTTAACTACATTGTGTATTTGAGGATTTGAGCATTTTAAGGGGAGACTATGCCGAAATTTTTGCTCACACAAAATTGGTAATTTCTTTGTCGACTTATTTTTTATGCACTTGTTTCAATTACATCTATCTTTCCTTTTTACGATGAAGGGGGAGATAAATATGATATGCTTTCGGATAAAATCATTTTTGGTTAAAATTTTAAATTGGCCATATATTTAGGGGGAGCATATAATAAATTTTGGATAATATGCATTTTGAACTTTTTTGTTGTTCAAAGGGGGAGATAAAATGATATATCATTTCGATGTTATCAAAAAGATGAGAATAATATGCATTTTTGAGTAATTGTTTTGATAATTGATATTTGATTATGATGATGATTTTGATGAATTTGAGATAATGATGATTTGATTACATGAGTGTTTTATATGATGGTTTTATTTTTTGAGTTGTTGATTTGGTAATTAATGGAATAATGGTTCATGATATTTTGGTATGATTATTGGTGTATGGAGTTGGTTTTTATCATGATCTATAATAATTTGGATGTGATATTACTAATCTTGTATTTGAGATGATGCTTGTTGTTAGGGGGAGATTTTGTCGAAATTTCTATTCAGACAACATGGGTAACAAATTTCCTACTCTTATTCTTTTCCTTTACGTTTTTCCTTTTTATGATGAAGGGGGAGCAGAATACATGTTTTCAAATTTATTAAAAAAATTTTTTTTCTTTGCCAATTAAGTTTTTCTTTTTGATGATGAGGGGGAGAAAAATCCATGTATTTAAATTGTTGGCAAATTGTAAAAGAAAATTATTTTTAGGGGAAGCAATTTTCGGAATCATTCTTTAAATACATGAAATGTTTGTCATCATCAAAAAGGGGGAGATTGTTAACATTTATGTTTTCACAATATTTTTTAAAGATAATTTTATGTTAAATTATATTTTATTATTTTAATTTTATTTTAATTTTTATATTTTTTATTTTAAATATAATCTGAAATTAAAAAGGAATTAAATTAGAACATTAAGAAAAAAAAATCTGCTTGAATGACTAAAAGAAAATAAAGAGATTTTATTGAAATAAATTAAGAAAGATTTAACTAAATTAAGCATCATACATGCAATCACGTGGGGGAGAAGCTTTGAAGATTTAGTTGACAAATATGGCATGCACGTGGAGAGCATATGTTGTGATTAATTGAGGAAGCAAATGCTTTGGCATGGCTTTAAATGGCAAGCACGTTATGGCATGGGTTTGGCTTCAACTATTCTTATTGGCTTAGGACTTAATGGAGGCAGCCAGCATGCTTTCTTTGTAAAGGGCCATCAATTGAAAAAGCCAAGAGCTAGGGGACGATTGGAAGCCAAGAGAAAAGCAACACGGGAAGGAAAAAGAGAAGCCGAAGCAGCCACAAGAGATTTAAAGGGAGGAGGAAATTAATTCTTGAGTTTTTCATTACTAAAAAAATAATTTTTACTGACATTTTGTTTCTGATAATTTGAAAAAAGTGTCAATAATTATTTAATTATGCATCATTTTTTATTTTTAATAAATAAATGTTATAAATTATTAATATTAATATATTAGTAAATTAAATATCAGAGATCACTGATGCAAACCGCTGGACGCCATAAAATTGAGTTGGAATTACAATGTTATATAAAATCTTAACATATAAAAACCCAAACCCTAATTCCCCTTCTCCATTGTGCAATAGAGCCCATGCCGCAACTGCTGCGTAATTTCCTCATCTTTCTTGACTTCTTCTCTATCGTGAAAGATGGAGAATGACCAAGCCCAAACGCCCACATCCACGGCCGCGCCCAACCTCCACGGCCGCGCCCACCCCCACGTCGTTGCCGCTAACACTTCCGTTCAAGTGGTTTGACACTGCAGGTACTAAATTAAGAATTTAAAGCATGTAAAACGAAAGTAAAACATATCCCAAACTTAGCAATTGTCCCCATCTCGCTGTCTTTTATACATACAAATCTCTAACCCAAACTCAAACCCAAAATTGTATCTTGCCTTTCTCTTTCTCTTTTCTTTTTCTCTTCTCGATCTCTTCCTTTTTTTTTTTAGTCCATTCACAAACTCGTTCATTTAACTCAAATAGATAATATAATGCTAAAACCTAAAGTGAGGCTTTTCTTTCCTTTTTCCTTTTTTTCCCAAATTGAAAAATGGATCAAAACAGTAATCGAGGCTTCTTTCAGCAATTTTTTTTCTTTTTATGGTCAAATTTCACTTTTTTTTGTTCAATATTCGAAACCCATTTGCTTGATTTGAATAAAATTATTGAGAAATTAGTTAATTTTCTTGCTATGGAAGGGATACCGCATCTTATACGTAGACTTGTGAAGGAGATTTTCAATGACTCTAAGGGCAAATAGGTTGCCTTGATTAAGGCTTTAACTATTGGTAATGGCTTAATATTTTATTTTCTTTGTCAAATTAATTAACGGGTTTGTTTTATTTTAGCTTATGATTATTAGGGTTTTTTGTTAATTTTAATTTTCTGGGTTGTTGCAGATGTTAAGAAATTCTACCAGTGTGCAGTCTTGGTGGGATTTCTTTTCCATATCAATTTTTTGTTTATTTAATTGTAATTTGAATTTTTTTCTTTTTTTCCTATATTTCTATATTATATAGATTGAATGGTTGTGTATGTAGTAATTACTACATGTTATTTATTGCTCTGTTTCATGCAAAGAGAGGCAAGTTATGTTATAGAAACCAACATGTTTATTTATTTATTTTTTTTCAGTTGGAAGATTTTTAATAGAGTCAATGACTATGAAATGAATTACCTAAGCTCCTGCTTGTCTGAATGTTTTGAGATTGCACAAAGTTCATGATTTGTCCTTAATTCAAGAAGAAAATGTTTGTTTTTAGCTAGTTTTGCTTGTTGTAGCACTTGGAGACTTACATTTTCTTTGTTCATTTGCACGGTTAGTTTCGCTCTTATCAAAAAATTTATGTGTTTCCTCACTTGCATGGTCATTAATTCATTCCATGATTTTTCTTCTGTAAACACACTTTTATTTTCCTTTCACTAGTTTGAAGGACTTTATTTTTTTAATTAAAAAATTCCAAAGATTGAAATGAATTGAAATTGCTGCTATAATGTACTTTCTTTGCTACTGAAGTTCAAGAAATGTCTATTTAAACGAACTAGAACTTGAAAAATCTTGAAGTGTTGTTGTACCCATAGACTTCATTTTTTTTCTTGCACATTACACTTATTTTGTTCATCTTCTTACCTTTAATTTGTCGCAGAGGTTAACAATGCTTGACGGGAAATGGAGGTTTGCATTTACAGCGGTTGAATCTCATGAACAAGAAGTTGGCAAACTGAGGTCTATATTTTTTCCTCAAATTCATAGTTGAATTCATAGTAAGCTCAAAGCAATTGATTGAGGGAGAAAATAAATTGAGTTTTATTTATTAGTACAATTTTTGTTATTCAGTGCTTTACACTCTTCATGACAACTTCTGTGATCTTGTCCTATTACCTTAAGGTACTACTGGATATTTGAGAAAAAATTAAAAATGATTAAGCTTATCTTTCTTTGATGATAGAATTACAGTATGTCTCCTCACTTATTGTAGTTCATCCAATTTTATTTTTGTTGCGCAGTCTGTGGAAATAGAGTACCACATTTAAGAGTTTTTATAAAATGTCTCCTTTACCTTTCCTATTATTTAAACTAATTTCATGTGTTTTTCTTTAGTTAATAATTGATTTTCAAGCAGTTGAAGGAAAGTAGCTTGTAGAACCTCCTTCTAAAATTGGTCTGGAACCTTTGTGTGCAATGGTTAGTGAAATCATAATCCGTTGCTTGTGTTAATATGCATCGATTGTGTGAAAACTATTGTTTACTATTTTCTGTGGCTGGTTATTAACATGATTCACAGATAAACAACAATAAACTCATACCCATATGCTTGCTTGCTTTCAACATGCATTTTCTTTTTTTTTTGTGCGTCTCCCTTTGAAGAATAATATTATTATCTTACACGAAAGGGGGAAATTGCCGTTATCTTGCTGCAAGTTTTGTCCTAGTTCTATAGTTCTACCGTTTTGTATCACCTTGGATGACATGTCGAGTGAATCCTGGAACATCATTTGTCAACCTTTTGATTCAGTAATAATTTATTAATTTTGAGAAATTAGTTTCATTTTATCTTGTTGGTACCTATAATGCATTGTGTTCAATGTTCTTGAAATTTTTGGGCATGGCTGCAAACAAATTTAGCAGTTTTTAATAGCCAACTATAGAGACACTTTAAACTTTGTTTAGGTGGTGAGTTTTTATGGTTTTGTAATTGGGGTGAAGGGTAGAAAATATCAATCTTGTCTAAAGAGCATTTGTACAAGATTACTTTTAAGTATAGTGGGGCAGCCTATATTAGTATTTTTATGAAATAAGCAGAAAAAGGAATCCCTTTCTGTTGTTAGCAATAAAAAGAATTTTCAAAAATGTAAATACTAAGCTTTCTAGTTGCACCGTTATTTGCAAAGATCTTTTCAATGTATTTGTAGATCCCAACATATCTTGATGCATGATCAATTAGTATATGATAGTATGGGTGATGATCTTTCCACTTGTTTCTCTTTTTCTAATTTTTTGGGCATCATCGCCTAACGTAAGCAGGCCTCCTCCATGTTGATTTGTTTTAAAGAGTTTGGAGCTTATGCATTGGCAATTCTAAAACATGGGCCAATATGCTTTCTATTTGTTAATTTATTTACTTATTGTCAATTTTGCAAGTTAATTTTGAAGATGCACAGAGAGGTTTTGTAGAGGTTGGGAAGGTATTTAAAACTTAAAGCTTTTAATTCTTCTTTTCCCTGCTTAATATATGTTTTCCCTATATAGTGTTTCAACATGACCTGATTTCATGCCTCCTCATTTATTCCAGCATCCATAAACACTGAAATTGACCTGATTAGTTTTTCTCCCAAAAATCCAAGAATTATTTTTTTGCGGTATACTAATTGATTTTATGTACTTGTAGGTGGGAAAAGAAAAATGAAGCCGCTTGTGGATGTTCAGTGACATTATGTGCTTTTTTTTGTTGGTTAATATTTGTTGAATCTTAACTTAGTACTTTGTTGTTCAGAGCTTGTCCAATACTTAATTTAGTACTTATATTTGTCTTTTCCAAACATTGATGTAGTTGAATTATATGAATTTAAGTGATGGATTTGCGATATTTCTTATGTAATTGTGTTGCGAGATTTTGTATATTTAATATATTTTGGGTTTTCCTTTGGTTGTAAAACAAACAAGAAAATATAATTAAAATAAAAGTATACTATTAACCAAAAGAATCATAATATCATTGAATACTGGCACTAAATGTTTAAAATGACATTAATAATTTTTTATGTTATTGAGTCAGTGTGTTCTTGATACTGTAGTCTCATAAATTATTGACATAAATACTATCATTAAATACTAATGCTATTGTGATATTATTTTAGTGATACCATAATGACATGAATTACTGGCACAAAAATCATTGACAATAAAAAATAGTGTCAGTGTATTCTGGTTGGAGCATTATTAACGCAATTAACAAGTGTCAGGAAAAGTAATTATTGACACTAAATTAGTGTCAGTAAAGCCCATTTTTCTAGTAGTGTTTCTTTCCCTTTTCTTTATTGTTGTGTTTAAATATTCCCTACAATATTTATGGATGTAGCCTAATTATGAAAATTTAATTGCATAAATTTGTGTTATTTTTAGTTTATTATTTCATGGTTGAGTGTTCATTATTGTGCTTAATGCTTTTAAATACTAGGCCAATATTTGAATGATTTGAGGATACATAATGAGACCAAGAGGAGATTTATTTATTTTTGCTCTGTGTAATGGAAGTCATGAATTGAATGAAAGACAGAGATGTGCCAACCTGATTCATGCATTTTTTTTCTAAGAATTTCCATAGAGCTTAATGCATCTTTGCATATTTTAATTCACATATAGATATAATGGGTTAATATGTGAAGATATTTCTAATATTACTCGAGAGAGGATATTGAATGGATTGGGGAAATTCACTGTTAGCATGGGTAATAAACTTTAATAGCATAGATAGAGGATTAAATTGGATTGGTTATAGTGAAATCGGATGTTCTAGTGTCTTAATCTCTTGGTGACTTCTATTTCTGCCTACATAGTTATTTAATTTTTAGTTATTTATTTTAATTTTAATTTTTAATCTAAATTCGCCTATTCGATTGTTCAAATAAATTAGGGCTAAAATAATTTCAGTTGTTAATAGGATATAAAATTTATATGGGACGATACTTTACTCTTCATTATATTACTTGTGCTGACTAGTATACTTGATAGTTTACGCAATAGAAATCCAAGCAAAGAGAGAAGAAAAATCAAAGTGGTGATGCAGCAGTGGTAGAAGATGAAGGATATGAGTCAGCAGGTGTTCTGATGCCTCAGATTTTAATCAAGAAGGTAAATGAGTTTTGGACTCTAGATGCTTATTTCACATGTGTCCCTTTAAGAGTCATTTTACTCTGTATCAAGTTTGTAATGGGGTTAAAATAAGGATGAGAAACAATGTCGTTTATGAAGTTGTTGGCATAGGAAATGTAAGGCTAAAAATACAAGATGAACATGTCATTGAATTAAGGTAGGTGAGACATGTTCCTGAGCTTAAAAAAAACTTGATCTCACTTGGTATGATGGATCAGATTGGGTGTATTGTCAGAGTCCAAATGGTATTCTAAGTGTGATTAAAGGATCTCAAGTGCTATTAAGGGGAACTAGGAAGAATGGTCATGATATTTTAGGGGGTACCACTGTAACAGGGGAAGTTTCCATGTCCTCAAGCTCTAGTGTGGATAAAACTAGTATGTGGCATTTGAGACTTAGTCATATGAGTCTTAAGGGTTGAAAAGAACTTTCAAAATAAAGGGTGTTAGGTGAAGATGACATTGAAGATCTGGTATTTTGTGAGGATTGTGTCCTAGGTAAATCCACAAGCTTCAAATCTTCAGTGCACTCTTCTAAGGTTACTCTGGATTATATTCATTTCTACCTATAGGGCTTTACACAAGAATAATCTCTAGGAAGAGCTAGGTGTTTTGTGTCCGCTGTAGATGATTATTGATATAAACTCTTAAACAGAAAGATCAAGTGTGTGAAAAGTTTAAAGAGTGGAAGGCCTTGGTAGAAAATCAAATAGGCAAGAAAATTAAGAAATTGAAAACTGACAATGGGCTGGAATATTGCAATTAAGTGTTTGATAAGTATTGTGCAGATAAGGGCATAGTAAGGCACAAGACATTGAGCTTAACATCTCAAGAAAATAGTTTAGTTGAGATAATGAATAGAACTCTCATTAAGAAATTGAGATGCATGATGTTCCAAGCAAAGCTACCAATCAGCTTATGGGTTGATTGAGTCTCAACACAACTTGTTACTTAATGAATTTGAGTCTTTCTTCTGTAATTAGTTTAAAACTCCTTATAAGATGTGGACTAGACAAACACTAAGCTATGCACATTTAAAGGTTTTTGGTTGTCAAGCATATGCTTCTGTAAACCAAGGGAAATTGGCACCAAGGGCTTTGAAGAGTGTCTTTATTGGTTATCCAAATGAGTTAAATGGTACAAGCTCTAGTGTACATATTTAATTCCAAGTGCATACTAAGTAGAGATGTTGTATTTAATGAAGGGGAAGTGGCTGACAAATTTAACAAAGACAAACATTAGAAAATGACTCAATCCACCAGTCATCAATTTGATGTGGAGACATCTTTTCAGAACAAACTAAAGGAAACATCAGTTTTAGATGACATCAGTGGTGAAATAAATGGGATACAAACATCTCAAGATGAGGACTCAGTCTCAAGATTATCAACTAGTTAGTGATAGATAGAAAAGACAAATAAAGGCTCTTAAGAGGTATAGTTTTGCTAACTTAATTGCTTTTGCACTTCATTCTGCTAATGACATTAATGTTGAAGAACCAAAGAGCTTTAATGAAGCAATAAATTATCAAAATGGGAAAGAATAGAATAAAACAATAAATGATGGGATCAATTCCTTGTACAAGATCTGCACTTGGGAATTAGTGAAGAAACCTAAAAATAAGAGAATTGTTGGATGCAAGTGGATATTTAGAGTTAAAGATGGACTTACAACCACTAAGCTAAGAAGGTTTAAGGCTAGACTTGTTTCCAAGGGATATACATAAAAGGAGGGAATTGACTTTAAATAAGTCTTCTCACTAGTTGTAAGGCATGATTTAATGAGGGTAATGCTAGCTTTAATAATAGAACAATTTAAAGTTGGAGTAACGTGATGTGAAGACTATTTTTCTACATAGAGAGATGTAAGAACATATCTATATGACCCAACTTGAGGGGTATGAAGTTCCAGAGAAAATGGATCATGTCTGCTTGCTTAAGAAGTTTCTTTATGGACTCAAGCAATCACCAAGGTAGTGGTATCTCAAGTTTGATAAGTTTATGATCACTCATGAATTCAGAAGATGGTCATGATTGTTGTGTCTACTACAAGATGTTAAAATCAAATATACATATCTATCTATTGTTGTATGTAGATGATATGCTCATTGCTTGTAAAGAAAGGGCTGAAATTGACGGTCTTAAACAACTTCTCATATCGTTTTTTAACATGAAAGATGTGAGAAGTGCAAAGAAGATATTGGGGGTTGAAATAATCAGAAACAGAAGAAATAGTTTAATTTTCTTGTCTCAGGAGAAATATCTAACAAAGGTGCTAGAAACTTTTGGTATGCTAGATTATAAGCTAGTACAACTCCCATTGGCTTCCCATTTCAAACTGTGCAAGCTCTATTATCCCAAAACAGAAGAGGAAATAGAAGAAATGAGCAAATATTCTGTATACAAATGTTGTAAGCTGCTTAATATATGCTATGGTACTAACAAGGCCAAACATCTCACATGTTGTGAGTGTTGTTAGCCATTACATGGCATCACATGGCAAAGAGCATTAGAAAGGGGTAACGTGGATAATAAGGTATATCAGAGGTGTTAAGAAAAGATGAATAATGACACACGATTAATCACCAATATTTGGCCAAACAAACAAAAAAACAGAGATAAACTAATCCACAAAAGTCAAAACTATGAAGAAGATTTAACGTGGTTTGGTACCAAGGTACCTACATCCACGGCTGAAGAACCCTAAAGGGTGTGAAACTTTATTGCTTAAGACTGATTATAATGTGACTACAAATGTCAGAGAACTAATCCCTTCAAACCAAGAATTCTCACTCTTAGTATTAGTTACTCAACTTAGTTGAAAAAGATGCCTAGTGATTAGCCTTAGTTCTGTTATTTATACAGCCCTTGGTCATAACTAATTAACCATATGCTGGCCCAAATAAGCTGACTCACTGCCACCTCATCAGTAGCAGAATGTAACTAACTCTCGACTTCACAAATCTCCATCTTAGTTTATTGTAAAATAGCTCCACCTTCTTCTTCAGCAACCACTATCCTGGTTTTACAAGCTACTAACACCAATCAAGTTCAGAGAGTTTCTGAACTTGACTGCAGGTACTAATTTGGTTAGAATATCTGCAGGATTAGTCTGAGGAGGAACCTTAACAACATTTACAACACCATTTGTAATTTCATCCCAGACAAAATGTAACCTAACATCAATATGTTTTGTTCTTTCATGATACTTAGGATTCTTACTGAGCTGAATTTGCACTAGAGCTGTCATAGCCAATACAAACTAAATCTTGTTTTAACCCAAACTCAGAAACTAACCCACTTAGCCACTTTGCTTCTTTCACTGCTTCTGTCAATACAATATACTCAGCCTTAGTTGTGGATAAAGCAACCACTGACTGAAGAGATGTTTTCCAGCTCACTACTCCTCCATTTAAAATGAAAACATATCTAGTAATGGACCTGCTCTTGTCCAGATTAGCAGCAAAATCTAAGTCCACAAAGCCTGATACTTGACATGAGTTATTTTTAGAACCACCATACAAAATTCCATGATTTGCAGTACCACTCATATACCTCAACAACCATTTGACAACACTCTAATGTTCTGGTTCCCCATAAACCTACTAACAACACCTACACTATGAGCTACATCAGGTCTTGTACAAACCATAGAATACATTATGCTGCCAACTGCACTTGAGTAAGACATTGACTTCATATGCTCAAGGTCATGATCCTCTTCTAGCTCCTGAAGCTTTGACAATCTGAAGTGTGCTGACAAAGGTACTGTCACAGGCTTTGCACTACTCATCTCAAATCTGCTAAGGACTTTTTTAGCATATATAGCTTGAGTAAGTAACAAGGTTCCTGAACTTCTGTTCATCAATATTTGCATTCCCAGAATTCTTGTAGCAGTCCTCAGATCTTTCTTTTTAAATGCAGTATTCAACTCCATTTTAAGCCTTTCAATCTCCTCTCTTTTTTTGCATGTAATAAACATGTCATCAACGTAAAGAAGAAGGTAAATTCTATTTTCAGAGGATAAAGTTTTAAAATACACACAACTATCATATTTACTTCTACAATATCCATGGCTAATCATGAATTCATCAAACCTCAGATACCACTATCTTGGAGACTGTTTTAGCCCATACAAGCTCCTCTTCAGCAAACATACCATATCTTCAGTCCTTCTTCAATGAACCCCTCGGGCTAATCCATAAGGATTTCTTCATCAAGATTCCCATGTAAGAAGATTGTCTTCACATCCATTTGATCCAATTCCAGGTCATTGTATGCTGCTATTGCCAGTAGAATTCTTATGGAACTATATTTGACAACAAGAGAGAATACCTCATTGAAATCCACTCCATACTTTTATGTGAACCCCTTTGCTACAAGTCTTGCCTTATACTTGGTAGGCACACCATCCACAGTCCCTTATTTAATTTTATAGATCCATTTGCAACCTACCAGCCTTTTGTCTTGAGGTTTCTTGACCAGAATCCATGTTCTATTCTTTTTTAGGGAGATGATTTTTTCATTCATGGCATCCATCCATTTTTCTTTATTTTTATTGCCCATAGCTTGTTTATAGCTAACAGGCTCTTTGCCAATGACTTCTTCAGCTGCTGCCAGGGCATAAGAAATCATATCAGCTATGCCATATCTTTTGGGTAGTTTAATGACTCTATTTTCCCTATCTCTTGTTAGTTGATAGTCATTTATTTGAGAAGTGATGTGTGTTTTCTAACAAGGCTTGGGATCCCTTTCTACAGCTTTCTTTTCTTCACTTGACTCCACCTTAAAGTTGTGTTCCTTAACCTCATTCGTATCAGGTGTAATGAGCTCTGTTTCTACCTTCTGATGCAGCATAGGCTCTTCATCAAACACAACATCTCGACTGATCAAAGTTCTTGAAGGTTTTCCATCTATGCACTAGATTTTATACCCTCTAGATAGCGTATGAAGTAACCCTTGACAGCTTTTGGCTCTAATTTTCCCTGGTTTATGTGAGCATAAGCAAGACATCCAAATACCCTGAGGTTGTTGAGAACTGGAGGCTTTCCCGACCAAACGTCTTAGGGAGTCTTGAAATGCAAGGCAGTTAAAGGGCTCTTGTTGACTAATTAGGCTGCAGTGGTGACAGCTTCTACCCAGAAGTGTTTTGAAAGGTTTGCATTAAACAACATGTACCTTACCTTTTCAACTAAGGTCCTATTAATCCTTTTTGCTAGTTCATTCTGCTGAGGTGTGTTCCTTACAGTTTTGTGCCTGGCTATTCCCTTCTTGATGCAAAGTTGTTCAAAATCATTGCAGCAATACTCGAGCCCATTATCAGTTCTTAGCCTCTTGACCCTCCTCTCTGTTTGATTCTCTATTAAAGTCAAGCAATCTTTAAATTTCTCAAAAGCTTCACTCTTGTGCTTTAGTACATATACCCAGACTTTCCTTGAAAGGTCATCAATGAAAGTGATGAAGTATCTAGCTCCTCTATGAGAGAGAACTTGAGAGGGCCCCCATAAGTTTAAATGAATATAGTCCAGTGTGTTTTTTTGTCTCTTATTTTCTTGGATTAAACTTCTGCCTGGTTGCTTTACCAAATACACACTTTTCACAGAATTCAAGTGCTAAAATTTGGTCAGCTCCTAGTAGACCTTGTTTACTCAACTCTTTTAATCCTTTCTCACTCATGTGTGCTAGTCTCATGTGCCAAAGCCTGGTTTTATCACTATTTTCATTTGTAATAATTCCAGGTAACTCAACTGAGCCTTTAAGCACATACAATCCATTTATCTTACTACCCTTCATTATAATTGTACCATCTTTAAGGATATGAAGTTCGCCATTTTCTACCTTTATGCAGTAGCCTAATTTGGTTTATCATCCCTAAAGATATAAGGTTTCTTTTAAGCTCTGGAACATATCTCACTTGTTCCAAGCTTCTTATTGAACCATCATACATTTGAATCCTAACAAGCCCTATTCCAGCAACTTTACAGGCTAGATTATTCCCAAGCAAAACTTTACCACCATCAATACTTTCAAAAGTCACAAAGAAATCTTTATGTGGACACATATGGAAGGCATAACGTGAGTCAAGTATCAACTCACCAGAAGATTTCTTATCTGCTACAATAAGGACATCTGCATCTTCTAACTCTCCTTCATCTACAGATACAACATCAACCTTTCTATTTGTAACTTTTCAAGCTTCTCTTTTTCAAAGCAGTTTTTTATATAATGTCCTTCCTTCTGACAGAAGTAACATTTTCTTTTCTTCTTCTTCTTGTCAACCTTTTCTTTCTGGTTTTTATTCTTCTTGTCTTTGAACACCTTTTTCTCTGTCTTTTCTTTAGCAACTAACCCATCCCTCGCAATGTGTTCCTTACTATCTGCTCTATTTTTCAAGTCTTTTGATTCAAGAGCATTCTTGACATCTTTCAAGGTGAGAGTTTGTCTTCCATAGAGCAGAGTGTCCACAAAGTGTTCATTGGAGTCTGGGAATGAGCTTAACAGGATGAGAGCCATATCTTCATCATCGAGTATGATGCTGACATTTTCAAGATCGAGTATTAGTTTATTGAACTCATCAAGATGATCCTTCATTACTGTCCCCTCATTAATTGAAAATGTGTAGAGCTTTCTTTTCATGTATAATCTTTTAACCAGAGATTTCTTCAAGAAAAGTTCTTCCGATTTTCCCCACAAGCCAGAGGCAGTCTTCTCCTTGGCTACTTCTCTCAGCACTTCATTAGAAAGATGGAGTATAATCGTGGTGTGAACTTTATTGTTTATGGTCCTCATATCTCCACTTAACCCTGACGAACCTTCCCCCTTCTCTTTCTTGGACCTTGATTCTTCCTCATCATCGAGGGTACTATCCAAGCCCTGTTGAATCAAGATGGCTCTCATTTTCAGACTCCATAAGTAGAAATCGTTATCACCATTATATTTTTCAAGATCAAACTTTGTAGCTGCCATTCTTGAAAAAAAGAAAACAAGAACCGAGAGCTTATTGGCTCTAATACCAATTTGTTAAGAAAAGATGAATAATGACACACGATTAATCATTAATATTTGGCCAAACAAACAAAAGAACAGAGATAAACCAATCCACATAAGTCAAAACTATTAAGAAGATTTAATGTGGTTCGGTACCAAGGTACCTACATCCACGACCGAAGAACCCTAAAGGGTGTGAAACTTTATTGCTTAAGACTGATTACAATGTGACTACAAATGTCAGAGAACTAATCCCTTCAAACCAAGAATCCTCACTCTCAGTATTAGTCACTCAACTTAGTAGAAAAAGATGCCTAGTGATCAGATTTAATTCTGTTATTTATACAGCTCTTGGTCATAACTAATTAACCATATGCTGGCCTACATAAGCTGACTCACTGTGCCACCTCATCAGTAACAGAATGTAACTAACTCTCGGCTTCACAAGAGGCATTATAGACCTTGGACTCATGATGGAAGGAAGAATATTGAGGGTACTGGGTTATGGGGTTCTGTTGATTCTGATTTTGCTGAGGATATGAATAAAAGAAGGTCACTTACTGGCTATATGTTTTTCTTAAATGGCTCCTTGGTAAGCTGGAAGCCAAGTCTACAACACGTAGTTGCACTCTCAACTACAAAACTAGAATATACAGTAGCAACTGAGTTAGTCATATGGCTTAGGGGCCTACTAGGTGAACTTGGCCTCAAACAAGAGCTTGTTACAATATCTTGTGACAGATCCAGTGCTCTACATCTTTGCAAAAATCCAGCACATCATGAAACGACCAAGCATATAGATATAAAGCTCCACTTCATAAGAAATGAAATTTCTAAAAGGGTAATCAGGATGATTAAAGTCCATATTGATACAACCCCTCAGACATGCTTACGAAGGTGATTTCAATGGCTAAGTTCAACAAGTGTTTGAGTTTAGTGTTGTGCAAATTTTATTCAACTCATAAGTGCACGAATGTATTGTACAATAGATATGAGTGTTGATCCCACGAGGAGGTGGATTTTAATTGCGTGCAAAGTTAATTTTCTAAGAAGCGTTTTGATCTCTAGATCCGCACTCAACATCCACCATGCTTAAAAGAAAATTAGGTACTCATAATTGAACCAGAGGTAAAATGTGAATTTATTAAAATACGTAGAAAATACAAGATGGAAAAGGAATTACAGAAAATGGAGCTAAAAAATGAATTCAAGCGTGTGAAATTAGGGGGCAGCCCCCTATTTATAGATACAATGAGTAAATCATGGTCACCAGATTAAAATAATTTAAACGCTCAGGATTACGTCACGTGGCAAGTTCTGATTGGATAGAACACATCATTTTGTGTATATGCACATACCGTACGCACGTTGTTTTAGTCCATTAACATATTGCCATGTCAGCGATCAATGCCACATCAACATTTTTGTCCAATAGGATCGTGACACATCATAGGTCAAGCCATGTCATCAGTTAACACCACACAAGCAGTCAATGCCATATCATTCATCGAATCGAATGCTGCCACTTCATCGGTCACTACCATGTCATCGGTCAATGTCATGTCAGCGGTCAATGTCATGTCAGCGGTCAATGCTATGTCATCGTACCGTATATGTGAACAATGTTGTTTTTCCTTTTATACTCCTCTTAAGGTTTGCGACTGTTCTGAGTTCACAATTACTGTCTGTTTTGCTATTTGATCTCTCATTCATTATGAAATGACTAGATACCCCCTAATACATAAATACATAAAATACTTAATTATAATAAAATACACATAATTAAATCACAAGAAATTTCAATACATAAAAGTAGGGATGTTAGTGAGATTTGGAGT
The DNA here is from genome assembly GCA_018350135.1 of Citrus trifoliata. Taxonomy (NCBI): domain Eukaryota; kingdom Viridiplantae; phylum Streptophyta; class Magnoliopsida; order Sapindales; family Rutaceae; genus Citrus; species Citrus trifoliata. Next base: position 11,696,020 of record CM031385.1, on the reverse strand, counting down.
GTAAAATGATGATTTCTCCTTTATAAATATACACTTTCTAGCACTTAACAAACCTCCCAACCAACTTGTTGATAGTCCCTAGCAAATTAAATGAAAATAAAATTCAAACCCAATTTTTTTTAAAAAACAGTCGTGTTTATTCAATTAGACTTATGATAGCAATCAAATAAAAGTATAAGTATTATCTCCAGCCTAAAGAAATATCACCCTCACATCAACCATCTACATGAATGAGTCCAGTAGACGTTTTCACAGCTATAGTAATCAAGTCACTTTTCAAGAATGATATGTCAAACCCCAAAATCTCACCGGTAGTAGTGACATTGGCACAAAGAAATTAAACCCAATAAAAATTGTCACTCTAATGCATAGTAAATTGAGAGAAAGTAGTAAAAAAGTAATAGCAGACACTCTCACCAAGATGAAAAAAAATATGCCCACAGCTTAGAATAATACGATCTTAAGTCAAACAAAATGCTAGTCAACCTAATGTATTCTATTTCTTTTTTAAATATATGTACTGCTACATCTTTTTAGCCCATATAAATAGCTTCTACTTCAAACTATAGATCTTTTGGAAATTACAAGGTGTACTTTGCTTATTTATTATTATTATTATTTTATTTATTTTTATTTTTTATCTTATTTTTGAATTTTTTTTGGTATGGTACCACTTTACTAAATAAAATAATTATTTACATTTTTCTCAAACATGAATAGGTGATGGAACTTATAAGAAATCAGGAATATTCCAAATCGGAGTGGGTCGAAATGATAAGTTGATAAAGAATTTTTTTTTATTTTTATAAAAGTCTTCAAAGGGTTAATTATGGATATTTCACAAAAGGAGCGAGAAAGGCTCAAACCGGTCAAAGATGACATTTTCATCGTATTTTGGGGCTCTAAATAATCTTCCATATCTACTAATTAGATAGACATTCAGATGTAGCAACACACTCTTTTAGAGATTATGTATAAAATAATAAACTGCTAAGCTATATAAAGAATGAGCAAAAATAGTTACTCTCCAAAAAAAAATGATAGGCTCAAAAACTCACTTAATATTTTTTTTATAACATGTGCATTCCTTCAAGCAACTTATTTTTGTATCCGACATCAACATGTGGAGTAGCAAACATGGTGTAACATAACTCAAGACCAAAGATAATACAAATACTAAAATTTGAAAGTCATCATGTCTTTCAATGTTAAAAGATCACACAAAATTGCTATATATATATATATGTGACATTCTACCCCCAAACCTATTCTAAACATGAAAAATGTGCATACAGAAAGGTGAAAATAATGTAGAAAAAATAATCAGTAAAACAAGAAGTTAGAAAAATCACACTAAAAATGATTGTTGAAACTTAATAATAAGATAATAAAGAAAAAGTAAATTTTTGGAAAGTAAATTTTTTTTTTAACTAAGAAGATACGTTTCTAGAGTCACTGCACTCCATATTCAGCCATCTTCAACTTAAACATTTGACAGTGTATATTTGTAAAGGAGAAGTTAGAAGAAGAAGTTAGAAAAAAAAAAGATTGTCAAAGCTTAATAAAGAAACATAAAATGTCTGTAATTTTTTTTTACTTCCAAACTAAGAAGATACATTTTTAGAGTTACTACATTCCATATTCAACCATTTTCGACTCAAAAAGTTAGCCACGGTTAGTCTCTACAACAAAAAATCAGTAAACACTTAACCAAGATCTAGATATTCCACAATTGTCAACTATTTCTTTCCCCCAACCAAAATGAAATATTGTCCTCAATGTTTTAAAGAAAAGAAGTAGAGTGTAGAAGACATTTCCTAAGCGTTGCTACACAGAAGAAAATATTTACAAGTGGAGAGTTAAATATAATTTGCACTTTTTACTGCAGCTACTGTTACCATCATTATTTGGACACTTCAACACAAAGGTCCTGAGATTTGGCTCTGGTCTATAAGCTTGTAACAGTTCAAGTAGCTCATTAGGAGTATGAGCACAAATAAAAATTTGTTTCGTTGTGGAAAGAATGAAATAGTTTTTTATTACATAGTTAAGAAATGCGATAAAGCCATCATAAAAGTTATTGACATTTAACAAACCGACGGGTTTCTGGTGAATGTTCAGTGGGCCCAAGATGCTAATGTGAGAAGTGCCTCTAGAGTTGCAATATCTCTTGGTAGGAAAATAAAAGCATCAGCATGATTTAGCATTTCAGTTATTCACTCTTTCATACTTGAGACGACTATCTCTTCTCTAGTTGGTGAATTAGACAAGCAACCTAAAGGTTTTACGGTTCTTGGGATGATGCTTAACACTTGGATCGCTCTGACATAAGTAGCTTTTAAGACAAGTTTTGATAACCCTTGGTCACCTCCTCCATATACCAAGTGTAATTTTATGGCTGTCTCAACGAACTCTTTATATTTGTTATAGTTAAACCCAGAGAGCACACAAATGTTCTTGAATCGTTTATTGGGAGTAATTGTCATTGTGATACTTGTCAAAACTAATTTGTGAGTGCTTAAAAAATCATATTAAAAGATCTTAGTGTCAGTGGGTCACAACAGTGTATAAGGTAGCATATCAGTGTCAATTAAGGTGTAAAGCACATGGCTCAAAAGTAAAAAAGGAAATAATAAAAAGAAAAAGCAAACATTGATAAAAAAAATTATTAAAGATCAAAATGTAAAATGATAAAACAACAGTGAAATAAAACAATAGCGAAATAAAAAGATATTTATAGGTAGTTTTGACTGTAGCTCACATCTTCCTCTGGTTTTATATCCAAAAACGGTTTGAACGCCCTCTTGAACGCATTCGTTGGCACCTATCACAAGAAAAACAAATAGTGTAAGTATCCGAGATATAGTTGGCCAATAGAAACCACATTGTAATATTTTAGTAGTTGTTTTCTTAGTACTGAAATAGTCTCCACAAGCTTGATCATGACAGAATGAAAGAATATTTTGAAATTCACTTTCTGGGACACATCGTCTGACAATTTGATCTGCACAATACTTGAACAGATAAGGGTCATCCCAAAAGAAATTCTTTATTTCTGTAAAAAATTTGACTTTGTCATTCTTAGTCCAATGCTTTAGAAGTTGACTTGTAACAAGATAATTAACTATATCAGCATACCAAGGTAATATTTCCACATTCATCAATTATTCATCTAGAAATGATTCATTCAATGGTAATGGTTCCATAATTGTGTCAAAACGGATACGAGAGAGATGGTCAACCATAACATTTTCTGCGCCTTTCTTATTCCTGAATTCCAAGTTAAATTCCTACAAAAGTAACATCGAACGAATTAGTCTAAGTTTTACATATTTCTTGGTTAGAAGATATTTAAGAGCAACATGATGTGATCGAAAACAATACTTTATTTTACCATAAAATGTGACTTATCCCAATTCAAGACTAAATTCTTCTCGATACATCTCTGCAGAACTAGTGTTAGATGATATAAACATTGATCGAATGAATCACTAAAGATAGAAAGTCATCCATAAAGACTTCAAGGAATCGTTTAACTATATCAGAAAAAATATTTAACATGCATCGTTGAAATGTACAGTACGTACATTTTTTCAAGCGTGTCAAATTAGGGGGAGCCCCCTATTTATACATATAATGAGTAAATCATGGCCATCAGATTAAAACAATTTGGACGCTCAGGATTGCGCCATGTGGCAAGTTCTGATTGGATAGAACACATCATTAGGCTTGTCATTCCGTGTATATGCATGTACCGTACGTATATTTTTTCGTTCTACTAACATACTGCCACGTCAGCGATCAACGCAACATCAACATTTTAGTCCAGTAGAATCGTGACGCATCATCAGTCAAGCCACATCATCAGGTCACCGCCACATAAGCAATCAATGCCACATGATTCATCCAATCGAATGCTGCCACATCTTTGGTAAGTGCCATGTCAGCTGTCAATGCCATGTCATTGTACCGTATCTGTGAACAGTGTCGTGAACAGTATCATCAACATTATCGTACATGTGAACAATGTCGTTTATCCTTTTATGCTCCTCTTAAGGTTTTTGACTGTCCTAATTTCAGAATTACTGTTTTTTTTAAATACAAGTAATGCAACCCAAGAGGGGGGTGAATTGGATTTTTAAAAATTGTGCAATACAATTCGCCTAACAAGCGTAAAAATAAAAGAGTAAGTGAAGAGAAACAAACACACGGATTTTTACGTGGTTCGGCAATCCTCGCCTACGTCCACGCCTCCAAGCCAACCAAGCTTGAGGATTTCACTATCCAAGGCTTTAATTTCTTACAATTGACTTACAAGGTGTCAATGAACCTTTACAATCAAGAGATTATCTCCCCAATCTCTTTACCTTAAGTGTTTCTCACACTTATACACTCACAATTTAATAAGAAATGAAAATTACTACAAAAACTCCCTTTAAGAGTGGATATGCAAATAATAGCTCAACAATGATTCAATCAACGATGATTTACGTTTTGGAAGCTCAATATATGTCGTATGATCTTATATTTACTTGCATTAGTTCTTAGAATTAAGTTTGAGTTTAATTTTTATAGTTAAAGCCCGAAGCTAGCCGTTATAGGTAAATTTCCACGCCCAAGCGGTTAGCCGCTTGATTTATCTGGCTAACCGCTCATGAACTGTGATATTACTGTTATTTTGAATTTGCTACAGTAATACTATTCACTAAAATTACACTTTGTCCCAAAACATTTTATAATTATGCTACGGCCCAAAACGGCATAAAACTTTATAAATAGGTCCAATTTCAGAATTTACTAAGAATAGTTGTCCTTCCTAAAATTTCTACAATTATGATATGGCCCCAAAGATATTATCATTTCGCAAAAAGATCTTTTTCAACATAATACCCATATTTTTCAAAGTTCTCAAATCCTTTCACTTTAGTCGAAAATATTCATAAATTATAGTATGGCCCAAAATATTTCAAATTTTTATAAAAAAGTCCAACTCTGAAATTTAATAATATACCTATTAAAATCAAAAATTTCAAAACTTAGTATTTAAGTCCAAATTAATCAAATCCACAAATACTTTACTTTATAAAAATAAAACCTTTTAGTTTATGAAAAGTATTTAATTAAATTAATCTTTTAAGCTTCTCAAATGCTAAATCATGCATCAATTAAATCATACCGGCTTTACAAGAATTTATCGCACTAATTTGTCCGTTGAGCTCTAAAATTTATTCTTGATGTCGCCATTGTCTGTTGAGTTTCTTCAATCTTGATTTCACTTGATTCACTTGCATAAATATTATCCTTAAAAAAACTAGTGAAAATGTGAAATACAATATTTATTATTTTTATTTAGGACACATGTTTGTTATCATCAAAATTACATTATGTGTAGCCCTTTAGGCTAACAATCTCCCCCTTTTTGATGATGACAAACATCTCATGTATTTTGACATTAAACTCCCCCTTAATACATGGCATACATGTCTTCAATTTATAAATCAAATTTAAGAACAAATTCCCCCTAAATATATTATCTATGACAATTTGTAAGCTCCCCCTTAATATTTCATAACCGTGCACAAATACTTTAAGATCAAAATACATATTATATGTCTCTGTATTCAAAATACATGATCTCTCCCCCTTCATCATCAAAATTACTAGAAATTCATGCTAAGACCGATAATATGTTAATGGTTAATCGAGAAACATGAATATATGACCAATTAAAAAAAATTTAACCAAAATGGTATTATCCAAAAACTTATCATATTTATTTCCCTCTTAAAAAAAAGATAGATATATGCAATTTGAAACAAGATCATAAAAAATAATTCAATGAAGATATTACCCATTTTGTGCGAGCAAAAATTTCGGCAGAGTCCCCCCTTAAAAATGAACAAATCCTCAAATACACAACGTGATTAAAAACACTTCCATATAAGCTTAAACTAGTATAACAAACTAACAACTCGACCAAGTCATCAAGCAACACATAAGAATTAAGCATATAATTAACCAAAGAGCTATAATATTCCAAGAATCAGAAAACATCATCCAAATATAACATATCTGAAGATCAAATAACCAGCATCCTTAATCCGCAAATTAAAAACAACATATCCAAATATCAAACAACAAGATGTCATCCGCAAATGAAAAACAACAATGCATGGAGAGATGTAGTGCAAAGTGACAAATGAAAAAAAAAATAGAGTGTTAAAGAGATGGTGGATAAGATGAAGAGGATGGTGGTGGAAATCCAAGAGCTACAAAAAGTTGCTACTGGCCATCAAGAAGCTGATGTTGTTGAGCAAAGAGACACTCTCGCTCGAAAATAGACTGAAGTTGAAAATTTCAAGCATAGACTAAAGTTTGTCTTGCTGCTCAGAAAGTGAATCCACTTTAGTTAACAGTTGCTGCAATGGATTCTCAGAGTCAGTGGAAGTAAAGTGAGAAGGGCCCTCGGAAGGTGGAGGACGTGAGAGATGTGGAGCACTAAGATCAGGAAGCAAGTGTAGGGGACGGACATCGTTAAAGAAACGATGATCTGTAGGAGCAAGGTTCGCAACCTTTTTGTTTCTATGATCTTTATACCATCTATCATCCATCCAATAAAAACCCAAATTAGCGATTGATTCATCGCCTAATTCCCTTGAATTTAAGGAGATTGGCTCGGTTATAGGGATATAGAAATACTCTAGAATTCAGGGTAATAATACTAGCATATGGAAGAGATCTTTTGGCTAAGCTGGGAGTACTAAGCATATGATGAAGGATAATATACCCAATATTTAGCACCCTCTCTCTAGAATACAGTCCAAAATGGCTACATCTAAACGGCTAACTTCATCCGCATGACCAGACCTAGGAGTAATAACATGATGAAGAACATAATGAAGGATTCGAGTTTGAATAGGTAAGGCTTGAGATTTCAAAGGTGAGTTACAGAACGCAGTGGACAAATCACGCCGTCGACAAATTTTTTGAATGACATTTTCAAGTGAAAACCAAGGTTCTTTGATTTTGGGTCTAGCACTATATAGTTCCAATCCCTCGTTTAGAGTTCCAAGGATAGAATTTAGCAAAGCAACATCAAATTCAATATGAACTCCCCTAACATTAGTAACAATTCTATTCGAAACTTCCGTATCCATATTCGAATAAAAAACCTTGACTAAAATTTCATAGTAATGTTCATTAACAACCAACACATTCTTCCATCCCATAGCAATAAGAAAATCTTTAAGAGATTTATCATAAATTTCTAAATTCTCTATATTACTGAGATTGACAAAATAAGGAGTAATGACCGACCTTGGCTTGAAATTGCTGAGAAAACATTTTCAAAGTAGGAGTCGTGGAAAATGATCAACATAAAGTCTGAATTATCTCCATGATCATCCTTACGCTTCTTGGCCACGTGTTTTCCTTTGGACTTGTCACCACCCGCCATTGTTAGAAGAAAAAAGAGCTTAAAAATGCAATTTCGGGTTTAACAAAATTTGAGTGAAATGGATTTGTTTGAGGCAAGAAAATCAATTCTAGAGATGAATGAAGCTAATTTATGATGTAGATTGAATTAAAATGAGCTAAAGGAAGCTTGAAAATGAAAAGAGAGAAACGGGTAGAGTGAGAGTTTTGATTTTGGGTTTTATGTGGAGAGTTAATGAAATGTTGGTTTGAGAGTGAAAATTGGAGGAGTAATGGATGAATAATGAGTTGGATGCTTGATTTTAACAAGAAAATGAGTGAAAGATGAAGAGATTTGAGAAAGAAAATGGAGAACACTATTCATGCATGAGAGATATGATAATGAAATGATAAAGAACAAGTGAAGAAATGATGATTGGGAAGTGTTTAATGAGAATGAAATGCATGGGTATTGGTTTGAATGATTAATTTTGGCATAAAAATGGTTTAGAAATGAAGAGAAATTGATTGGAAATGGAAGAGAGTGGCTTACGATTTTGAAGAGAGAAAGAACAAGTGCAGAAAAATAACGAAGGAAGAAGAAGAAGCAAAAACTAATGACTACAACCCGTGACCAAGCGGCTAGCCACTTGCTCTCAGGTTTGGGATAGTTTCCAAGCGGCTAGCCGTTTGGAACAGGCGGCTAACCATTTGGAACAGGCGGCTAGCTGCCTGGTTGCTGTCCACCTGCACTCTAGTTGATTTCCGGCTAATTTCGATCAATTCTGTGACCATTTTGTGATCCCGAAACATCTCAAGAGCCAATTTAATGCATGATTCATGATTTTAAACATCTAAAAGATGATTAATTCAAACAAATAATCCATCCAACAAGCATATATTCATGAAGCACATAAGCATTCAAAAATTAATAAAGCAAACACCTCATATATCTAACATGCTCAAACACTTCATAAACATTAACAATCATCAAGCAAACAATTTTAATAGATTCAATAACATAAATAACGTTGTTAATAGGAAAATTTTATCATCCCAAGTTCATGCCGAATTTTTGAAAATTGTTCTTTGCAAAGGGGTTTTGTAAAAATATCGGCAAGTTGTTTTTCCCTAGAGATAAATTCTAATGCAATATCACCCTTTTGTACATGATCTCTCAAGAAATGATGTCTAATCTCTATATGCTTGGTTCTAGAGTGTTGAATGAGATTCTTTGAATGATTAATGGGGCTAGTATTATCACACATGATAAGAATTTGTTCAAGATTAATATCATAGTCTCTAAGTGTTTGTTTCATCCAAAGTGCTTGTACACAACAACTATCTGCGACAATATATTCCGCTTCAGTACTTGAGAGTGCCACCGAATTTTATTTCTTACTAAACCATGAAACAAGTGAATGACCAAGAAAATGGCAAGTTCCACTAATACTTTTCCTATCAACCTTGTAACCGGAAAAATCGGCATCCGAATAACAAGTTAAATCTATATGAGTTCCGACAGGATACCAAAGGCCAATATCTATGGTTCGACTCAAATAACAAAAAATTCTTTTAACAGCAAGCAAATGAGATTCCTTGGGACATTATTGAAATCTTGCACACAAACATACACTAAACATAATATCAAGTCTACTTGCAGTTAAGCAAAGTAAAGAGCCGATCATACCTCGACACTTTTTAATATCAACCTCTTTACCTTTTTCATCTTTATCAAACTTGATTGTTGTGCTCATTGGAGTATTCTTGGTATTTGATTCATCAATGCCAAATCTTTTGAGCAAGTCTTTGACATACTTAGCTTGGTTGATGAAGATCCCCTCATTGTTTTGTTTGATTTAAAGTCCAAGGACATACTTCAATTCTCCCATCTTGCTTATCTCAAATTCCTTACTCATACAAGAGGAAAATCCTTTGCACAAAGATTCATTAGTAGAACCAAAAATAATATCATCAATATAAATTTGAAAAACAAGTATATATTGATTTTTATTTTTAATAAAAGGGTAGTATCCGCTTTTCCCATCGAAAAACCGTTATCCAACAAGAAATTTTTAAGCCTATCATACCATGCTCTAGGTGCTTATTTTAATCCATACAATACTTTTGATAACTTATAAACATGATTTGGAAATTCTTCATTTTCGAAACCAGGGGGTTATTTCACATAAACTTCCTCCATAATATAACCATTTCGGAAGCACTCTTGATATCCATTTGAAATAAAATAAAATATTTATGACATGCAAATGCTAACAACATCCTAATGGATTCTAATCTAGCTATATATGCAAAGGTTTCATCGAAATCGATTCCTTCTTCTTGGTTGTATCCTTGAGCCATTAATCTACCTTTATTTCTTACAACCACACCTACTTCATCCATTTTATTTGTAAATACCCATTTAGTGCCTATAATGGATTAATGTTCCGGTTTAGGAACCAATTCCCATACTTTATTTCTCTCAAATTGATTTAACTCCTCTTGCATTGCCATAATCCAAGACTCATTATTTTCCGCATCCGCAAAAGATTTTGGTTCAATTTGAGAAATAAATGCAGCATGCTCACATGTGTTTCTAAGTGATGATCTAGTTGTAATACTTCTTGAAGGACCACCTAAAATTAAATCCTTAGGATGAGAGGAAATATACCTCCACTCCCTGGGGAGTGTTTGAGAAATACCTTCTTGCTACTCTAGCTCCATATTTGTTGTTTTTCTTGTCTATCCTCTTGATTTTCTTGTAGTGCATTCTCTTGATTCTCTTTTGATGATTCTTCTTGTAACTCTCCATCTGCATCATCATTAACAACTCCTTTCTCCGCAAAGGAGGGGTTAGATTCATCAAATGTAACATGCATGGATTCTTCCACAACTAATGTTCTTTTATTATAAACTCTATAAGCTTTGCTTGATTTTGAATACCCGAGGAAGATGCCAACATTAGATTTTGCATCAAATTTATCAATATTATCTTTTGTGTTTAAAATAAAACATTTGCATCCAAAAATTTTGAAATAATCAATGTTGGATTTTCTATCTTTTCAAAGCTCATAGGGGGTTTTATTGAGATGAGGTCTAATCAACACCCAATTTAAAACATAACAAGCAGTGTTGACGACTTCGACCTAAAAATATTTTAGTACTGCATTTTCATTTAACATGGTCCTAGCCATTTTTTGAATATACTTATTCTTTCTCTCAACAACTCCATTTTGTTGTGGAGTGCTAGGTGATGAAAATTGATGCTCAATGTCAAAATCATTACAAAAGTTTTCAAATGCATGATTTTCAAACTCTCCACCATGATCACTTCTACTACAAGTAATAGAATAACCCTTTTCATTTTGAACCTTTTTACAGAAAATTCTAAATGCATCAATGGCATTATTCTTATTAGGTAAGAATGATACCCATGTGTATCTAGAGTAATCATCTACAATTAGAAATGCATAAAATTTACCACTTAAACTAGCATATCTAGAAAGTCCAAACAAATCTATGTGAAGTAATTGAAGAGGTTTTGAAGTAGAGATATGATTCTTGTTTTTTAAAGATGTTTTGATTTGTTTTCCAAATTGACAAGCTTCACAAATTCTATCCTTTTGAAAACCAATTTTTGGAAGACTTTTAACTAAATCATTTTTCGAAATTTTTGAAATTAAATCCATGCTTGCATGTCCTAGTCTTCTATGCCATAACCAACCATCATCATGCAATGTTGAAAAATATTTATCATGTGTAGATGCACACTCTATATCAATCGTGTAAACATTGCCACATCTATTTCCCATAAACAAAATTTTTTCATCACATGCATTCTCAATAACACATCTTGATTTATCAAAAGCAACTTTATAACCTTTGTCACATAGTTGACTAATAATAATCAAATTGTGTTTTAAATTTTCAACCAAACACACATTTTCAATTAGAGTTGAAGAAATTTTAGTAGTGCGAGCACAAATAAAAAGTTTTTTCGCATTGGAACGAATGAAATAATTTTTTATTGCATGGTTAAGAAATGGGATGAAGCCATCATAAAAGTTATTGACATTTAACAAATCGATGAGTTTCTGGTGAATGTGCAGATGGGTCCAAGATGCTAGTGTGATAAGTGCATTTAGTGTTGCAAGATCTCCTGGAAGAAAAATAAAAGCATCAGCATGACTAAGCATTTCCGTTATTCTTTCTTGCATACCTGAGACGACTAACTCTTCTCCAATCGATGAGTTAGACAAACTACCCAAATGTTTTAGGACTTTTTGGATGATGCCTAACACTTGACTTCCTTTGACAAAAGCAGCTTCTGAGACAAATTTTGATAACCCTTGGTTACCTCCTCCATACACCAAGTGTAATTTTCTCTCTTCTATGCTTCGACCAAGATCTATGGTTGCCTCAACGAATTCTTTATGTTTACCATAGATAAATCCAAAAAGCACACAAATGTTCTTGAATTGGCTATTGGGAGTAGCTGCCATTGGGATACTTCTCAAAAATAATTTGTGAGTGCTTGACAAAAAAAAATCACATTTAAGAATCTTGGTGACAGTGGGCACAATTGTGTATGAGGTAGCATGTCAGTGTCAAATAACACGTAAAGCACATGGCTCGAGAGTAAAAAAGCAAATAGTAAAAAAAATTGATTGATAAAATAAAATTATTAAAGACAATAATGCAAATGATAAAACAATAGTGAAATAAAATAATAGTGGAGTAAAAGGATATTTACAGGTAGTTGCGACTATGACTCACATATTCCTCTGGTTTTACGTTCAGAAACGACTTGAATGCCCTCTATGGGTCGAGGATATGCTTCACATCCAGCTTTCTAATAAACTGGCAAACAGGGTCATTTATAGTCGGATTCCTAAGACTATATCGTGCATGCTCTTTCTGGAATAATAGCCATAACTGAAGAATCGCTCCTTGCACATATCCACTGTGATGCGTTTTAAGAGATAAAAGGATATCATCCAATAACTCCTTATTCAAGCCATCCCTAATTAATTGAATCTTATCTTCCATACCAATCATACTTTAGCCTCGATTAACCAACGAGCAGGTATGTTATTCCTCATGAGCAATCGCATGCGTTCGGACCGAGCTTTATAGATTGTAAAGAGGACATTCTGATGAAGTGAAGGGAATCGATTGTGAAGCTTTGCTAGAATCTCGTGTTTGTTCATACCTTCACCTCAGAATATCAGTTATTATGGGAAACTAAAGTAACCAACTTGATTGTCACGGAGTACCGTTATCCGCCACTTCACCAGGGTAACAAACTAAAGCACACAAACAGAAAAAAAAAATTAAAACACACAAAGAAAATTAAAATCGTCATCTTATTGAATTTACCTCAAGCTCTAACTGGATGTCGTAAACACTTTGCTCAATGTCTCTGAGTTGGCTTTCTAAACCCTCAACGTAGGATACTAACTCTAGTGGTTGCCAAGCCCAAATGCGATGTATTTTACAAAATCGAATCTGCCTTTTGAGATAAGATTTTATACTTTGAAGTGGTTTAAGAATGTTCAGAAGGAACGATTTAAGTATGGTACTCATTATTAACAATGATAAGAGAAAACTTAATGGTTAAACAAACACACTTATGCAAAAATAATTTCAATTAACAAAAGAATAATAAAAAGAAAGAAAAAAAATCAAATCACTGAAAAAAAAATCAATTCAAATCTGACGGGTCACTCAAATTTATTTCGGTGTCTTCTCCATGTGGTTGGTACTCTAGATATGGTTTTAATCTTTGACCATTTAACTTTAAACATGACACCGTTCTTTGGGCCCTTAATTTCAATTGTCTCATGTGAAAAAATAGTTTGTACAATAAAGGGGCCAGACCATCAAGAGCGTAACTTACCTGGGAAAAGAGTCAAGCGAGAATTGAATAAAAGTACTTTCTGACCTGGAGTGAAAGATTTTCTCATAATTTGCTTGTCGTGGAAGACTTTCATTCGTTACTTGTAAATCTTGGCATTTTTGTATGCATCATTGCGAATTTCTTCATGTTCTGCTAGTTGTAATCTTCTTTCTGAGCTGGCTTGCTGCATGTCAAATTTGAATTTCTTGATGGCCTAATATGCACGATGCTCGAGTTCCACAGGTAGGTGGCAAGCTTTTTCATACACTAGCCTTTAAGGTGACATCCCAATCGGGGTCTTGAAAGTCGTTCTATATGCCCATAATGCATCATTAAGTCTTAATGACCAATCTTTTCTATCTAGCCTCACCATCTTTTTTAATATGTGCTTTATTTCTCGATTAGAGATCTCAGCTTGGCCACTGGTTTGCAGATGATATAGGGTCGTCACTTTGTGAGTGATGGAATACTTTGTCAAAAGAGCTTTGAATGCTTTGTTATAAAAATGGGCACCACCATCACTGATTATCGTTCGAGGGAATCCAAAGCGTGAAACAATATTGCTTTACAAAAATCCTATCACCACCTCGTGATCATTGGTTCTATATGGAATTACTTTTACCAATTTCGATACATAGTCAACAGCAACCAATATGTATTGATGGCCAAAAAAAGGGGGAAAGCGTCCCATGAAGTCGATACCCCATACGTCAAAAATCTCAACCACTAAAATTGGATTTAGTGGCATCATGTTCCTTCGTGTAATACTTCTCATTCGTTGACACCTATCACATGAAGAACAGAAAGTGTAAGCATCTCAAAATACAGTTGGCCAATACAAACCACATTATAAAACTTTAGTTGCTATTTTCTTAGCACTGAAATGGCTTCCACAAGCTTGTTTATGGCAAAATGAAAGGATATTCTGAATTTCACTTTTTGGGACACATCGTCTAACAATTTGATCTGCACAATACTTGAACAAATACGGGTCATCCCAAAAGAAATTCTTTATTTCTGTAAAGAATTTAGCCTTGTCTTACTTGGTCCAATGCTCTGGAAGTATACCTATAACAAGATAATTAACTATATCAGCATACCACGGTACTACTTCCACATTCATTAATTGTTCATTTGAAATGACTCATTCAATGTTAATGGCTATGTAATTGTGTCAAAATAGAGACGAGAGAGATGGTCTGCCACAATATTTTATGTGCCTTTCTTATCTTTGAATTCTAAGTTAAATTCCTGTAAAAGTAACACCCAACGAATTAGTCTAGCTTTTGCATCTTTCTTTGTGAGAAGATATTTAAGAGCAGCATGATATGTGAACACAATTATTTTACAACCAATAAGATAAGACCGAAATTTCTCTAATGCAAACACTACTGCTAGCATTTCTTTTTCAGTAGTTGAATAGTTCAACTATGCATCATTCAATGTCATACTAGCATAGTAAATCGCATGAGGAATTTGATCAACTCTTTGTCCTAATACTGCTCCTACTGCATAATCATATGCATCACACATGAGCTCAAATGGTAAGCTCCAGTTTGGGGGCTGAATGACGGGTGATGATGTCAACAACTGCTTTAATTTTTCAAATGCCACAAGACATGAATCATCAAAGACAAAAGGTACATTCTTAGCAAGTAGATTGCATAAGGGTCTAGAAATTTTACTAAAATCTTTAATGAAACGTCTATAAAAACCAGTATGCCTAAGGAAAGATCTTACTTCTCTGATTGTTTTAGGTGGAGGAACATTGGAAATGAGATCTACCTTGCCTTTGTCAACCTCAATACCTTTGCTCGAAATATTGTGACCGAGAACAATACATTGTTTTAACATAAAATGACAGTTCTCCCAATTTAAGACTAAGTTCTTCTCGATACATCTTTGCAGAACTAGTGTTAGATGATGTAAACATTGATCAAACGAGTCACCAAAGACAAAAAAGTCATCCATAAAGACTTCAAGGAATCGTTCAACCATATCAGAAAAAATGCTTAACATGCATCGTTGAAATGTAGCAGGTGCATTACATAATCCAAATGGCATTCTCCTATATGCAAAAGTGCTAAAAGAGCAAGTGAAAGTTGTTGAGTGTTAGAAAATGCATATTTATTGTAATACCCCACACCCGATTATTTTTTACTCTCCACCTATATAAATTGAGCGCGATTATAAGCTCGAGTAGTCGGATTTTATTTACGTCACGGGACCGGTATAAGTTTAATTTGTATCAAGCTTAAGTGGGAAAAATAAAAGAGAAAGAAGAAGAATTCGGGTTCCATATAAAAGGAGAAAGCCGTTTTCAAATGAGGGAGAAAGAGAAGAAATGAGAGAGAGAAGCACGCGGGAGAGAGAGGGAAATAGTGTTGACCTGGGTTTGACCCAACCCGACCCGGACCCGCGACTTTGACTCGGCGATTTCTCCCGATTCCGGCCACTTCACCAGTCATGCTTGGTACCGATTCAAAGCTTGAGAGACGAGCAACGTATCCATGCCATCCTCGTCGCCGGAAACTGGCCAGAACGCCGGCGATTTGAGCTCAAAAACTCGCGGCCAAACCCGTTTTCATCGCCGTCGATTTCGCCGGAGTTTGGGCACACTTCCAGTTGGGTTCTACTCCTCACATCCCCAGCATCATTTCCCGACCAACCACGACCACCAGGGATGCCGGAGTATCGCTGAACGACCACCGGAAAGCTTGCGGATTTTTGAGCTTCGATCCGCCGCCGGCAACGCGCGTGGGAGGTCACGGCCACCACCGTTGGACTCACCAAAGTCTAAGCTATCAGACCTGAGCTTCCCATCGCCGTCGGATGAATTCCGGTGACCATTGACCGGCAAGGGTATTTTGGTAATTTCATAGTTTAAGGGTAATGTTGTAATTTCAAACTTTGTGGGTATTTTGGTAATTACTGAAATGGAGGATAAAGTGGGTAATTTATGATTTTGAGATTAATTTGGTAATTTTGATATAAGGGTAGTTTGGTAATATTGAATTCAAGGGTAATTTGGTAAATTCATAAATGTGAGGGTAAATATATAATTTGGGGAATCAGTGGATAAATTGGTAATTTTAAGTTGGGATAATGAGGTAATTTGAGATTTCGAGAATAATTCGGTAATTTAAGTTATTAAGGATATTTTGGTAAATTTACGCTATGAGGGTAATTTCGTAATTTTTGACATTGTGGTTTTTATGCGATTTGAATTGAGGACAATTTGTAATTGAAGATTGTGAGGATAATTTGGTAAAATAATGATGTCTGAGGATAAGTTGGTAAATAATGATGTTGGGGGCATTTTGGTAATTTTGTCATGTAAGGGTATTTCGGTAATTTTGTGCATGCGAGAATAGTGTATTGTTGATAGATATTCGTTTCGAGAATTATTATGTAAGATTAGTTGTATTTCAAGTTTACGGAGAATAATTATGGTGTTTTCCGTGATTAGGAGGATCCGCATCCGCGAACGAGAATCTACCCGCGGACGTTGTTGATACCGAGTCTGGACATCATCACCCGCGGACGTTGGGGCCGTTTGAGCACACATAGAGGCTTTGGGCCGTGTGTTTGGATACTTTTGCCTTTTGGGGGCTTATGCATGCACAGTACAGATATATGAGATATGAGATATGAGATATGAGATAAGATCGTCCCCATCTATCCGTTATGGCTCCGGGGCGTGACGTTACCCAAATAGTGCGTCATTGCCTGGCCGTTGAAGCCCGAATATGATCAGATTATCCCCTGGGTACTTGTTTGATGACAGTTTTTAGTATTCAGTATTTAATATGAGTATGATGATTCCATCGATTTTTTATGCAGATTTATTATTGCCTGATTTGAATTAAATGAGTTTATGATATTTTGAGAAATTGATTTGAGAATTGAGTTACGAAATTGAAATTGATTTAAGAAAAGATTTGAGAAATTGATTTGGGAACGATGAAATGATTTTAAATAATTTATTAAATTATCAGCACCTACTATCCACTCACTGAGCTCACTGAGTTTTATACTCACCCCTCTTTTGTTTTTATAATATTTTTCCCCCCACAGGAGTTTTACAGGTACATCAGTCAACCCAGTAACGAACGTTAGTTTGATTTGTGGTCACGTGATGGTGCTAGGAGTCGCAGATTTCATTATTATTATATTTGAGATTTTTGCGAGTTGTGTTATTTTATTATTTTATGTAATCGATGTATTTTAATCTTCGGATGATTTGGGTGATATTTGATATGTTGATGTGAGAAGTTGGTTATGGAGGATGGTTGGATATTGAATTATTTTGGGAGTGTTATTTTGTAATGTGCAAGATTGGCTATGTTTTATTTTTAAAGGAGACTCTGCCGGAATTTTTACGGAATAGTTTCGATTTTACGAGTTTAGATAGACTCACTCTGGGGGAGTGCGGGGCGGGTCGTTTCATTTATAAAGGAGAAAATCGTCATTTTACATTTCAAGTCTTACTAACAACCCTTACTTTTATGTATTTAACATTCTTGTGGTTTAATTACGTATGTTTTATTTTAATTAAGTAATTTATGTATTTTAGGGGTATTATAGTCATTTTACAATAAAGGAGAGATCAGACGGCAAAACGGATATCACTTTTGAACTCAGTACGGTCGAAAACCTTAGGAGGAGTGTAAAAGGAAAAATGTCACTATTCACATGTACGGTAATATTCACTGGTACGGTACTGTCTACGTTACTGTTCAAGACACTGCTCACATAGACGGATCGATGACGTACCATTGACCGATGACGTGGCATTGACTGATGAGGTGTCACGATCCTGTTGGACTAAAATTCTTATATAATGTTGATGGTGACGTGGCAGCATATCAATGGACGAAAAATCTCGCGTACGGTGCATGCATCACACAGGATTATTTTCAACCAAACCGTGTTACTGTTCATCCGGGTCAAACCGTGTTACTGTTCATCCAGGTCAAACCGTGTTACTGTTCATCCACGTGGTCAAACCGTGGACTGTTGACTGATAACGTGGCGCAATCCTGAGCGTCCAAACTGTTTTTAATCCGATGGCAATGATTTACTCCATGTATCTATAAAAAGGGGGCCTCCCCCCCCTAATATGATATCTCTGAATCCATTTTTGGGATCCATTTTCTGTAATTCCCTCTCTATCTTGTATTTTCTATGTATTTTAATAAATTCCTATTTTGCCCCTAGTTCAATTATGAGTGGCTAATTTTCTTTCAAGCTTGGGTTGAAGGTGAAGTCTCAACATGTGTCATGGGCTTTATTTGGTAAATTTATTTTCTCTTCCCCTCTAGTTTTTGTGGATATTTTGACTTCTCGTCGATAAATAATACTAATCTTGTCTAGTACCGCCTTGGTTTCACCGGCCTTCTAGTACAAGATTATTATTATTTGGCACGGTAAACCCTTAGCGCCATATTGATTAGAGCGTGGTTCATGAGGTGTGGATTCTCCCCTCATGATTTAATTGGCATTAATACGGATTATTTAGCCCATGATGCATGTTGATACGGATCCAGATACCCAAGTACATCATTTCAATAGAATTCTCTTCAATTTATTCTTGCCATTTCAATTCCAATTTTATAATTTATTCTCGCCATTTTAATTTATATTTTAGCATAATCCAAATCATTTCCATCACAAATCCAACCACCCATTTACAAATTTAATTCTACAAACAATTAAAATCCACCTCCTCGTGGGATCGACACTCGTCACCATTGATCTATAATACAATAGATTCGAGCGCTTGCGAGTACATTAAAATTTGCACAACAAGTTTTTGGCGCCGTTGCCGGGGAGGTAAGTAATTTTAATTCATAGAATTAATTTTTGTGAATAATTTCTTTTAATTGTTTTCTTGTAATTTTTTTATTAAAAAAAAAGAAAAAAAGTGAATCTACATATAAAGGTTAGTATTTCTTTTCTTTCTCTATTCTTTACAATTTTGTAATTTAATTTTTAAGTTATTTTTCTTTGTAATTTTGTTTATTTTATTAATTTAATTTTTAGTTAATTTATTTCACGTATTTGTTTTTGTATTTTTTATAGAAAGGTTGTAATAGCGCAATAAGGTTAATATCGTAATTTCTCCCTCTTCTTTATTTTTATTTGTTTTGTTCCCATCTTTATTTTTATTTTATTTGTTTTGCATGCATGGTCGTATGTCATTGTTACCTAATCTTGAACCTATAGATCTTGAACTTGAAAAAACACTTCGCACACAAAAGCACATTAAAAATAAATTTGGAATGGATTTACAAGCACCACAAGAGAGGCCATTTAAGGATTATTTTAGTCCTTTAGCTAATTTGAGCACATCATGCATAATATACCCAAATGTAGCTGCTAGGAGCTTTGAGTTAAAACCTAGTGTGCTAAATTGTCTCCCCACATTCTATGGCTTAGAAAATGAGGATCCATATAATCATCTGAATGATTTTCATACTATTTGTCAAACTTTTAAATACGAGAATTTTTCAGACGATGATGTTAAACTCAGATTATTCCAATTTTCTTTAAAGGATAGAGCTCGTTCATGGTTAAATACATTGTCTGCCAATAGCATTGCATCATGGGAACAAATGGTAACTAAATTTTTGAATAAATATTTCCAGTGCATAAAACCAATGCTATTCGCAGGGAAATCTCGGAGTTTACCCAGAGAGAGGACGAGCAATTTTTCGAAATGTGGGAGAGATTCAATGGGCTACTCTTGAAGTGTCCACATCATGGATACGAGAAATGGCACCAATGCCAATACTTTTTGGAGGGATTACTACCAAACGTGCAAGAATAACTAATGGCAACAAGTGGAGGAGAGCTAATGTCAAAAAGTGCATAAGAGATTTGGGAATTTTTCCAGCGACAAGCGGATAATTCCCAACAACGGAGTCGATCACTCAGGAATACTAGAAGAATTAAAGGAGTAAATGAGGTTCAAATTGGTGAGTCAAATTCAGAAATCAAAGAAGTCAAGGAGATGGTTGAAGGTCTTGCTCGACAAATAGCATCGTTATCAACTGTTAAATCAACAGAACCACATGACCATGACTCATACTCAGATCAAGCCAATGCCATAGGTGTAATGAGAAAGCCATCAAATTACAACCATACTCCAACACATATAATCCTGGATGGAGAGACCACCCTAATTTTTCATGGTCTCAAGGATTCCAACAGAATGGACCAGCAGCTCCAGCTCCACTAATGCAACAAATTCCTCAAGTTCCTCAAGCCTCTCAGCCCCCATTTAGACCATACAATCAGAACCAAAACTACACTCAGCCCAGACCATGGGAGGATTCATTCCAAAATTTCAAGAATATTACTCACTCTACAATTGAGCAACAGAACTGCACCATTGATGGACTACGAAATGAGTTGAGAGCAGGCTTCAATTCACAAGCTCAATCAGTTTCAAGCCTCGAAAAAATGGTGGGACAACTTGCTTCTTCAGTTCAGACCTTGGCAATGACCGTTGAGAAAGGTAAATTTCCAAGTCAACCAGTACCTAATCCTAAAGGAGTACATGAAGCATGTACCAGTTCACCACAGCAGCATGGAGAGGTCAAAGCAGTCATGACCTTGCGAAAAGGAAAAGAAGTCGACAACAAAGTGGAGATGCCGGTGACAAAAGAAAATCAAATTGTACCTGCGAATGTTGAGGACTCACCACCGGAGGAGAAAGAAGAAACCAACCCACGAGAATATGTTCCCAAAGCACTATTTCCTCAGAGGTTAGCTAAATGCAAAAAGGGAAAATGCACAGGTGAGATTCTCGAAATCTTCAAACAGGTAAGTGTCAACATCCCTTTACTTAATGCGATTAAACAAGTTTCATCTTATGCCAAGTTTCTTAAAGACCTTTGTACTAAAAAGAGAAATATGCATGTTCAAAAGAAGGCATTTTTAACAGAAAACGTTAGTTCTATACTCCAACACAAAATTCCTTTAAAATGCAAAGACCTAGGATCCCCCACTATCTCATGTAGTATAGGGAACCACACAATTGAGAATGCTTTGTTGGATTTAGGAGCTAGTGTAAATTTGTTAGCTTATTCAATGTTTTTGAAACTTGGACTTGGAGAATTACACCCAACTCCAGTGGTGTTACAACTTGCAGATCGGTCCACGAAAATACCTCGTGGTATTGTGGAGGACGTGCTTATCCAGGTAGACAAGTTTTATTTTCCGGTTGATTTCATTGTAATTGACACTCAACCAATACAGGATTCAAGGAAGCACATCCCTATTATTCTAGGCCGACCTTTCTTGGCAACTGCGGATGCTCACATTTAATGCAGGAGCGGAAATATGTAGTTGTCCTTCGGCAACATGAGTATAGAGCTGAACATTTTCAACATTGCCAAACAACCTCACAATGCAGACGATGGAATTGTTGATGTGGATTTAATAGAAGCATTAGTTGATGACTCTTTTATTTCAAACCTTAGTGATGATCCTTTACAAATATACTTAACTCACTTTGGTTTGGATTTTGATATTGACAGATCAGTTGATGAGGTCAACGCCCTGCTTGACTCCGCACTATCCATGGACACTAATAAATGGAAGTTAAGAGTTGAACAACTAGCACCATCAGAGAAGAAACTCATCCCATCATCAGAATCACCACCGAAACTCGAGCTCAAACCATTGCCCAACACATTGGAATATGCATTTTTGAGAGAAGAAAGTACTCTACCAGTAATTATCTCATCATCCCTCAATGACGAACAAAAAGGTAAGTTGTTGGATGTTTTAAAAGAGCATAAAAAAACATTAGGATGGACCATAGCAGACATAAAATGTATAAATCCACTAGACTGCATACATTACATTCACCTTGATAAAATTTCTAAATCTACTAGGGAAATGTAATGTCGGTTAAATCCTAATATGAAAGAAGTTGTTAGAACTGAAGTCCTTAAGCTATTAGATGCAAGTATCATTTACCCCATTTCTGATAGTTCATGGGTTAGCCCTGTGCAAGTTGTCCCCAAAAAGTCAGGAGTCACAGTAGTTACCAATGCTGATAATGAATTGATACCAACTAGAGTGACTACTGGATGGCGTGTATGCATTGATTATAGAAAGTTGAATTCTGTCACACGTAAAGACCATTTTCCTTTACCATTTATCGATCATATGCTTGATAGATTAGCAGGCCATGAATTTTATTGCTTTCTAGATGGCTATTCAGGATATAATCAGATTCCCATAGCACTAAAAGATCAAGAGAAAACCACTTTCACTTGCCCTTTTGGCACTTTTACATATAGGAGGATGCCATTTGGATTATGTAATGCACTTGCCATATTTCAACGATGCATGTTAAGCATTTTTTCTGATATGGTTGAACGATTTCTTAAAGTCTTTATGGATGATTTTTCTGTCTTTGGTGACTCATTTGATCAATGTTTACATCATCTAACACTAGTTCTGTAGAGATGTATCGAGAAGAACTTGGTCTTAAATTGGGAGAAATGTCATTTTATGGTAAAACAAGGTATTGTTCTCGGTCACATTATTTCAAGCAAAGGTATTAAGGTTGACAAAGGCAAGGTGGATCTCATTTCTAATCTTCTTCCACCTAAAACAGTCAGAGAAGTAAGATATTTCCTTGGGCATGCTGGTTTCTATAGACGTTTCATTAAATATTTTAGCAAAGTTTCTAGACCCTTATGCAATTTACTTGCTAAGGATGTACCTTTTGTCTTTGATGATTCATGTCTTGTGGCTTTTGAAAAATTAAAGCAGTTATTGACATCATCACCCATCATTCAACCCCCAAACTAGAGCTTACCATTTGAGCTCATGTGTGATGCATCTGATTATGCAGTAGGAGCAGTATTAGGACAAAAGGTTGATCGAATTCCTCATGTTATTTACTATGCTAGTATGACATTGAATGATGCACAGTTGAACTATTCAACTACTGAAAACGAAATGCTAACAGTAGTGTTTGCATTGGAAAATTTTCGGTCTTAACTCATTGGTTGTAAAATAATTGTGTTCACAGATCATGCTGCTCTTAAATATCTTCTCACAAAGAAAGATGCAAAAACTAGACTAATTCGTTGGGTGTTACTTTTGCAGGAATTTGACTTGGAATTCAAAGATAAGAAAGGGACAGAAAATGTTGTAGCGGACTATCTCTCTCGTCTTCATTTAGACACAATTACAGAGCCATTAATATTGAATGAGTCATTTCCAGATGAACAATTAATGAGTGTGGAAGTATTACCTTGGTATGCTGATATAGTTAATTATCTTGTTACAGGTAAACGTCCAGAGCATTGGACCAAGCAAGACAAGGCTAAATTCTTTGCAGAGATAAAGAATTTCTTTTGGGATGACCCGTATTTGTTCAAGTATTGTGCGGACCAGATTGTTAGACTATGTGTCCTAGAAAATGAAATTCAGAATATCCTTTCATTCTGCCATGAGCAAGCTTGTGGAGGCCATTTCAGTGCTAAGAAAACAGCGACTAAAGTTTTACAATGTGGTTTTTATTGGCCAACTATATTTCGAGATGCTTACACTTTCTGTTCTTCATATGGTAGGTGTCAACGAATGGGGAGCATTACGCGAAGGAACATGATGCCACTAAATCCAATTTTAGTTGTTGAGATTTTTGACGTATGGGGTATCGACTTCATGGGACCCTTTCCCCCATCTTTTGGTCATCAATACATATTGGTTGCTGTTGACTACGTATCAAAATGAGTAGAAGTAATTCCATGCAGAACCAATGATCACAAAGTGGTGATAGGATTTTTGAAAAGCAACATTGTTTCACACTTTGGATTCCCTCAAGCGATAATCAGTGATGGTGGTGCCCACTTTTGTAACAAAGCATTCAAAGCTCTCTTGACAAAGTATTCAATCACACACAAAGTGGCGACCCCGTATCATCCGCAAACTAGTGGCCAAGTTGAGATCTCTAATCGAGAAATAAAGCACATACTAGAAAAGACAGTAAGGCCAGACAGAAAAGATTGGTCATTACGACTTGATGATGCATTATGGGCATATAGAACGGCTTTCAAGACCCCGATTGGGATGTCACCTTACAGGCTAGTGTATGGAAAAGCTTGCCATCTACCTGTGGAACTCGAGCATCGTGCATATTGGGCAATCAAGAAATTCAACTTTGACATGCAGCAAGCCAGCTTAGAAAGAAGATTACAGCTGGCAGAACTTGAAGAAATTCGCAATGATGCCTATGAAAATGCCAAGATTTACAAGCAACGAATGAAAGTCTTCCACGACAAGCACATTATGAGAAAATCTTTCACTCCAGGTCAGAAACTATTTTTATTCAATTCTCGTTTGCACTTATTCCAGGTAAGTTACGCTCTCGTTGGTTTGGTCCCTTTATTGTTCATATTGTTTTTCCACATGGGGCAATTGAAATTAAGGACCCAAAGAACGGTGTCACGTTTAAAGTTAATGGTCAAAGATTAAAACCATATCTAGAGTACCAACCACATGGAGAAGACACCGAAATAAATTTGAGTGACCCACCAAATTTGAATTGAACTTTTTTTTTCGTTGTTTATTTTTTTTCTTTATATTATTCGTTTGCTAATTGAAATTATTTTTAGCATAAGTGTGTTTGTTTAACTATTAAGTTTTCTCTTATCATTTTTAATCATGAGTACCTTATTTAGACCGTTCCTCCTGAACATTCTTAAACCACTTCAACGTGTCAAAACTCATCTCAAAAGACAGATTCAATTTTGTAAAACACAACACATTTGGGCTCTACAACCACCAGAGTTAGTAGCATATGTTGAGGGTTTAGAACGCCAACTTAGGGACATTGAGAGAAGTGTTTACGACATCCAGTTGGAGCTTGAGGTAAATTCAATAAGAGGACGATTTTAATTTTCTTTGTGCGTTTTAATTTGTTTTTCTGTTTGTGTGCTTTAGTTTGTTACCCCGGTGAAGTGGCGGATAACGGTACTCCGTGACAATCAAGTCGGTTACTTTAGTTTCCCATAATAACTGACATTCTGAGGCGAAGGTATGGACAAAAATGAGATCTTAGCGAAGCTTCACCAACGATTCCCTTCACTTTCTCAGAATGCCCTCCTTACGATCTATAAAACTCGGTCAACGCATGCGATTACTCATGAAGAATAACATACCTGTTGACATCCATTGGTTAATCGAAGCTAAAGTACGATTGGCAGGTGAGTTACCTCCAAAATTTATTGCATTAATGCCTAGTTGTAGTAAAGGAAATTATGCAAGAAAACGACGAGCTCGAAGAATTTCTGTTGCTTGTCATAAGTGTGCTAGAATGAGTTGCAATAAAAACCCATGTTCTTTAGGAATGGTGTCTGATAACAGGAAAGATAAGATTCAATTCATTAGGGATGGCTTGAATAAGGAGTCATTGGATGATATCCTTTTGTCTCTTGAAACGCATCCCAGTGGATATGTGCAAGGAGCGATTCTCCAGTTATGGCCATTATTTTAGAAAGAGCATGCGCGATATAGTCTCGGGAATCTGACTATAAATGACCATGTTTGCCAGTTTATAAGAAAACTGGATGGGAAGCCTATCCTCGACCCTAGAGGGCGTTCAAACCGTTTCTGGACGTAAAACCAGAGGAAGATGTGAGCCACAGTCGCAACTACCTGTAAATATCCTTTTACTTTACTGTTATTTTATTTCACTGTTGTTTTATTGTCTGCATTATTGTCTTTAATAATTTTATTACTGTTTGCTTTTTCCTTTTTTACTGTTTCCTTTTTTACTCGCTAGCCATGTGCTTTACACGTTTTTTGACACTGACATGTTACCTCATACACAACTGTGACCCACTATCAGCAAGACTCTTAAATGTGACTTTCTTTGTCAAGCACTCACAAATTATTTTTGCGAAGTATCACAATGGCAGCTACTCCCAATAGACAATTCAAGAACATTTGTGTGCTTTCTGGATTTACCTATGGCAAACATAAAGAGTTCGTAGAGGCAGCCATAGATCTTGGTCGAAGCATAGCAGGGAGAAAATTACACTTGGTGTATGGAGGAGGTAACCGTTATAAAAAATGGTCTCAGAAGCAGCTTTTATCAGAGGAAGTCAAGTATTAGGCATCATCCCAAGAGTCCTAAAACCATTGGGCAGTTCGTGTGACTCATCAACTGGAGAAGAGTTAGTCGTCTCAAGTATGCAAGAAAGAATAACTGAAATGCTTAATCATGCTGATGCTTTTATTTTCCTTCTAGGAGATCTTGCAACACTAAAGGCACTTATCATACTAGCATCTTGGGCCCATCTGCACATCCACTAGAAACCCATCGGTTTGTTAAATGTCAATAACTTTTATGATGGCTTTATCGCATTTCTTAACCATGCAATAAAAAACTATTTCATTCCCGCTAATGCGAAAAAACTCTTTATTTGTGCTCACACTGCTAATGAGCTACTTGATCTGTTACAAGCTTATAGACCGGAGCCAGACCCCTGGACCTTTGTGTTGGAGCATCCAAATAATGATGGTAACAGTAGCAGCAGTAAAAAGTACAAATTAGATTTAACACTCTGCCTGTAAATATTTTCTTCTGTGTTGCACCACCCAGGTGATGTCTTCTAAACTCTACTTCTTTCCTTTAAAACATTGAGGACAATATTTCGTTCTGGTTGGGGGGAGAGAATAGTCGACAATTGTGGAATTTTGGTTAAGTTTTTACTGAATCTTTGTTGTAGAAACTAACTGTTGCTAATGTTTTGTGTTGAAGATGGCTGAATATGGAGTGTAGTGACTCTAGAAACGCATCTTCTTCGTTTAAAAAAAAATAAAAAATAAAAAATAAAAAAATAAAAAAAACATTCAGACATTTTCTTTTTTCTTTATTAAGTTTTATGTTCATTTCTCTTCTTCCTTTTAATTTCTCCTCTATGAATATACATTTTCTAACTTTTGAGTTGAAGATGGCTGAATATGGAGTGTAGTGCCTCTAGAAACGCATCTTCTTAGTAAAAAAAAAAAAACCATTTTCTTTTTCTATCATTTTAAGTGTAACTTTTCTGATTAGTTTTTTTTTTACATTATTTTCACATTTCTGCATACATATTTTCCTTTCATATTTAGAATAGGTTGGGGGGTAGAATGTTGTTTTAAAAAAACATTGTGTGATTTGTTTTAACATTGGATGACATGATTAATTTTAAATTTTAGTATTTGTATTATCTTTGGTCTTAAGTGATGCTACGCTATGTTTGCTACTTTACATGTTGATGTCGGAGACGAATATGAGTTGCTTGAAGGAATGAACATGTCATAAATAAGTGCCAAGTGAGTTGTTGAGCCTATCATTTTCTTGGTGAGTAACCATTTTGCCCATTCTCTATACAGCTTAGCAGTTTATTATTTTATACATGATCTCTAGTTTTCTTTTGAGTTAACCCTTAAGAAAAAAAAATTGTAAAATAAAAAAAAACAAATGTGTTGCTACATTGGGGGGCCCATCTAACTAGTAAATATGGATGATTATCTAGAACCCTAAAAGACGATAAAAAGGCCATCTTTGATCCGTTTGAGCCTTTCTAGCCATCCCTTTTATTAAATATCCATTGTTAACCCTTTTGAGCCTTAAAAAAAAATAAAAAATTTCTTTATCAACTTATCATCTCGACCCACTCCGATTTGGAGTATTACCCAATGTCTTATAAGTTCCATCACCTATTTATGTTTGAGAAAAATGTAAATAATTATTTTGTTCAGTGAAGTTATGCCAAATAAAAGCAAAAAAACAGGAGGAAAAAAAAACAAAACAAAAGTTGTTGTTTAAAAAAAAACAATAAAAGGTGAAATTCACCTTACAACTTAAAAAAAAAAACATCTATGCATTTATTCTCAAACATACACTTTGTTTTCCTTATTTCCCTTCTTTGTTAGCCATGTCCTTAGCCTACGTTACGCCCTAATAAAAGTCCTTCTTAATTTTAGGGAACTATAGTCTTAAGTAAAAGCTAGTGATATGGCTAAAAAAAAAATGTAGTGATGCATAAAAAAAAAAGATAAATAAATTGGGTTGACTAACATTTTTATTTGACTTGCGATCGTGTTATTTCTAAGCTGAGGGCATATTTCTTTCATTTTGGTGAGAGCATGTGATATCACTTCTTTATTATTTTCTCTCTCAAGTACCATTCATTGGAGTGACTATTTTTATTGGGTTTAATTTCTTTGTGAGAGTGTCACTACTTCCAGTGAGAATTTGGGGTTTGACATGTCATTCTTGAAAGTAGCTATAACAAAGTCTACTGGGCAGATTTATGTGTATGGTTGATGTTCCAAATCATTTCCACCACAAATCCAACCACCCATTTACAAAATTAATTCTACAAACAATTAAAATCCACCTACTCGTGGGATCGACACTCGTCACCATTGATATATAATACAATAGATTCGTGCGCTTGCGAGTACATTAAAATTTGCACAACAAAAGTGATGTTCTCTTAATCTTTTGGTGTTATGAGAATCTGATTATATCCTAAGTAGCCATTTAGAAAGTAATAAAATTCATGGTCTACTAATCTATTAAGCATTTGATCGATAAATGGTAAAGGAAAATGGTCTTTACGTGTGATAGAATTCAATTTTCTATAATCAATGCATACATGCCATCAGTTACCAAGAATGGTCGGCCTAGGATAATGGGGATATGCTTGTTTTTTTTAATCTTGTATTGGTTGAGTGTCAATTACAATGAAATCAATAGGAAAATAAAACTTGTCTACCTGGATAAGCACGTCCTCTACAATACCACGAGGTATTTTCATGGACCGATCTGCAAGCTGTAACACCACTGGAGTTGAGTGTAATTCTCCCAGTCCAAGTTTCGCGAAAATTGAATAAGGTAACAAATTTACACTAGCTCCTAAATCCAACAACGCATTCTCAATTGTGTGGTTCCCAACACTACATGAGATAGTGGGAGAGCTTGGGTCTTTGTATTTTAGCAGAATTTTGTGTTGGAGGATAAAACTAACGTTTTCTGTTAAAAATACCTTCTTTTGAACATGAATGTTTCTCTTTTTAGTACAAAGGTCTTTAAGAAACTTGGCATGAGACGGAGCTTGTTTTATAGCATCAAGCAAAGGGATGTTAACAATTACCTGTTTGAAGATTTCAAGAATCTCACCTATGGATTTTCCCTTCTTTCCTTTATCTAACCTCTGAGGAAATGGATCTTTAGGAACATATTCTCGTAGGTTGGTTTCTGCTTTCTCTTCCGATAGTGAGTCCTCAATATTCACAGGTACAATTTGATTTTCTTTTGTCACCGGCATATCCACTTCGTTGTCGACTTCTTCTCGCAATGTCATGACTACTTTGACCTCTCCATGCTGTTGTGGTGAACTGGTACTTGCTTCTTATACTCCTTTAGGATTAGGCACTAGTTGATTTGGAAACTTGGCTTTCTTAACAGTCATTGCCAAAGTCTGAATTGAAAAAGCAAGTTGTCCCACCATCTTTTCGAGACTTGAAACCGATTGGGCTTATGAGTTGAAGTTTGCTCTCATCTCATTTCATAGTCCATCAATGGTGTGGTTTTTTTACTCAATCATAGAGTTAGTAACATTCTTGAAATTCTAGAATGCATCCTCCCATGGTCTAGGTTGAGAGTAGTTCTAGTTCTGATTGTATGGTCTAAATGGTGGCTGAATGGCTTGAGGAATTTGAGGAATTGGTTGCATTGGTGGAGCTGGAGCTGCTGGTCCATTCTGTTGGAATCCTTGAGAACATGAAAAATTTAGGTGGTCTCTCCATCCACGGTTATATGTGTTGGAGTATGGGCTGTAATTTGATGGTTTTCTCATTACACCTATAGCATTGGCTTGATCTGAGTATAAGTCATGGTTATGTGGTTCTGTTGATTTAGTAGTCGTTAACGATTCTATTTGTCAAGAGAGACCTTCAACCATCTTTTTAACTTTTTTTATTCTCGAAATTGACTCGCCAATGTGAACTTCATTCACTCATTTAGTTCTTTTAGTATTCCTAAGTGATCAACTCCGTTGTTGGGAATTATCCGCTTGTCGCTGGAAGAATTCCCAAATCTCTTATGCACTTTTTGACATTAGCTCTCCTCCACTTGTTGTCATTAGTCATTCTTGCACATTCGGCAATAATTCCTCCAAAAAGTATTAGCATTGGTGCCATTTCTCGTACCCATGATGTGGACACTTCAAGAGTAGCCCATTGAATCGCTCTCATGTTTCGAAAAACTGCTCGTCTGCTCTCTGGGTAAACTCTGAAATTTCCCTGCGAATAGCATTGGTTTAATGCACTGGTAAATATTTATTCAAAAATTCGGTTACCATTTATTCCCATGATGTAATGCTATTAGCAGGCAATGTATTAAGCCATAATCTAACTTTAACATCATCGTCTGAAAAATTCTCGTATTTAAAAGTTTGACAAATAGTATGAAAATCATTCAGATGATTATATGAGTCCTCACTTTTTAAGTCATAGAATGTTGGAAGATAATTTAGCACACTAGGTTTTAGTTCAAAACTTCTAGCAGCTACATTTGGGTATCTTATGCATGATGTACACAAATTAGTTAAAGGACTGAAGTAGTCTTTAAATGGCCTCTCCTGTAGTGGTGCTTGTTGTTGCAAATCTATTTTAATTTTATTTGCAACATGTTTGTGTGTGCGAAGTGTTTTTTCGAGTTCAAGGTCTATAGGCTCAAGATTAGGTAATAATGACCTTCGACAATGCATGCAAAGAACACAAAAATAAATGGGAACAAAACAAATAAAAATAAAGAAGAAGGAGAAATTAAGGTACTAATCTTATCACACTATTACAACCTTTCTATAAAAACACATTAAAACCAATACGTAAAATAAATTAACTAAAAATAAATTAATAAGATAAACAAAAAAAATTACAAAGAAAAATAACTTGACAATTAAATTACAGAATTTTAAAGAAGAGAGAAAAAAATTCTTATCTCAAAATGTAAATTCACTCTTTTTTTAAATTAAAAAATTACAAGAAAAATAACTAAAAGAATTTTTTTACAAAAATTAATTCTAGAAATTAAAATAACTTACTTCCCTAGCAACGATGTCAAAAACTTGTTGTGCAAATTTTATTGAACTCGCAAATCTACAAGGAGGTGGATTTTAATTGTGTGTAAAATTAATTTTTTAAATAGGTGGTTAGATTTGTGGTGAAAGTGACTTCGATTATCCTAAAATTGGAATTGAAATAGCAAGAATAAATGAAAGAAAAATCTATTGAAATGACGTACTAGGATATCTAGATCCATATCTACATGCATCATGGGTTAAATATTCCTTATTAATGCCAATTAAATTATGAGGGAGGTTTCTACACCTCATGAACCACACTCTAATTAATATGGTGCTAAAGGCTTATCGTGCCAAATAATAATAACCTAGTACTAGGGAGCTGGTGAAACCAGAGCTGTATCTAGACAAGATTATTATTATTTGTCGATGAGAAGTCAAAACAACCACAAAAACTAGAGGGGAAAAGAAAATAAATTTACCAAATAAAGCCCATGACACATGTTGAGACTTCACCTTCAACCCAAGTTTGAAAGAAAATTAGCTACTCATAATTGAACTAGGGGTAAAATGTGAATTTATTAAAATACATAGAAAATATAAGATAGAGAAGGAATTATAGAAAATGAAGTCCAAAAATAGATTCAGAGGTGCCGAATTAGGGGGGAGGTCCCCATTTTATAGATACATTGAGTAAATTATAGCCATCAAATTAAAAACAGTTTGGACGGTCATGATTGTGCCACGTCATCAGTCAACAGTACACGGTTTGAACAGTCAACCGGTTTGAACAATGACGCGGTTTGGTTGAAAGTATTCATGTACATGCCCATGTACCGTACGCACAATTTTTAGTCTACTAACATGCTGCCACATCATGATCAACAGTACATAAAAATTTTAGTCCAACAAGATCATGACACCTCATCAGTGAATGTCACATCATCGGTCAATGTCATGTTATCGTTCCATCTATGTGAATAGTGTCGTGAGCAGTCACATAGACAATACCGTACATGTGAATAGTACCGTACATGTAAATAGTGATATTTTTCCTTTTATGCTCTTCCTAAGGTTTTCGACTGTCTTGAGTTCAAAAGTGATGTTTGTTTTGCCGTCTGATTTCTCATTCATTGTGAAATGACTATGATGCACCTAAAATACATAAAATACTTAATTATAATACAACACACATAATTAAATGACAAGAAACTAAGAAACTTAAATACATAAAAGTAAGGGTGTTAGTAAAACTTGAAGTGTAAAATGACGATTTTCTCCTTTATAAATATACATTTTCTAACACTCAAGACTTAGATCTTTATTAGTCTCAAATAAATCAAAATTGGAAGAGGATTTACGTGTTAGTAAAACTTGAAGTGTAAAATGACGATTTTCTCCTTTATAAATATACATTTTCTAACACTCAAGACTTAGATCTTTATTAGTCTCAAATAAATCAAAATTGGAAGAGGATTTACCCTACACTGTGGCTTTGAAGAAGACTTCTTTTTTATACTGTTGTTTCAAAATTTTCCTCACATCAACTTTTGAAACTTCTTAGTCAACATGGCTAGAGATGTTTCCTTGTCTTTTACTTCATCATCAACATTGTCACCATTACCAACATCACTATCTGAATTTTGCATCTTAGCTTGGAAAGTAGTACTTTTTTCGTTCTTTCTCTTCAAATCGCTATTCTTATATAAGGATTGCTCATCACTTAACTTCTAGTTATAACGCTAATACCACAATATTCTTCACTAGTTACGGCTTAATAAGAAATCTCTATGGCAAAGATCTCAAAATTTTCTTAACTAATTCTTCTTCAAAAATTCTTTTACCAAGTGAATATGAAGTATTAACAATATTAAGAAGTTTAGTTTTACCATCAGCAATTTATTCTTGTTCATGCATATTAAGATTTTCAAATTCAATCAAAAGTTTTTTTTAAGTTTAGAATGTTTTATCCAGTTATCTTTTTCATGAGCATCTTGAAGAATGCCCCAAGCATCCTAGCAATTATATATTTAGATATTAATTAATTGATGTCAACTCCATTGGTAATAGCATTAAGTGCCTTGAATTACAGCCAAATGCTTGAATTTAAGTTTAGAAATATATTCTACTTAATTAATTCTAAAATCGTTGTGCGTTAAGTACTATTCATGTGATATTGTTTATGATTCACTGTTCATAGCTACTATTTATAATATTTTATATGTTACTATTCATTCATCCTAAATCTAGCAAATATTTTAGAAACAATAAATTGCAAAAAGTATAGTATACAGAGGATTTTTACGAGATTCGGATCACAATCCTACATCTACAAGGCCAATTAAGCAATTTACTAAATAATAAAATGATACCACTTCTTGGAATTTTACATGACTTCAGATTCTCTCTTACTCTTGCCTCCACTTTGTTAAGTCCAACTTAATCGACCTTACTTAGCGAGCACCAATCATAATCAATTATATCTGTTGCTTCCTTGATATCCCGTTAACACAACAAACAACCCCTTCATCTAATGAAACCAAAATAATCATCAAAGGACATCTAA
Organism: Citrus trifoliata; assembly: GCA_018350135.1. Lineage (NCBI taxonomy): Eukaryota > Viridiplantae > Streptophyta > Magnoliopsida > Sapindales > Rutaceae > Citrus > Citrus trifoliata. The sequence goes on along the minus strand of CM031385.1, from coordinate 11,662,026 downwards.
TAAAAGACTTGACATGCAAAAGACTTGAAGAGTAAAACCTCATAAAGAAATGAAATATCATATGTAGCCAAAATAGTTTTTTTTCTTGTCTCTATGTTGTTTGCTTCTCTTAATATAAAATACCAAATGTCTTTGCTATCTTCAATATGTGAAATACTTTCTTTATATAAGGGTACTATTTCACCTAATCCATAGTCGGGGATTACTATAACATATTTCCTTAAGAGTCCTATATTCCATAAATACTTGATTACTTACCGATAAGGTAATCATTTTTATTTGGAACTCTTTGATATATGATCCTCATGTACATGCCAATTAGCATGTTTATGCCTCCAAAAAGAATCTCTAATATTCCATATAATCCAATCTAATAAATACCCAAGACCAAACAAATCCCTAATATTTTAATAATCTTTGTAAAGGTTGTCTTTCTTTAGCTAATTTTTTCATCTATTATTAACCCTATAAATTCTATCATATGTTTCATTATTTTAGCTTTCTTTTTAGAGAGTAATATTTCATATTTCTTGCATTTTTCTACAGAAGAAACAAGATGAATAATTTGATCTACCTCATTATCTATAAATATTATAATATTATAATATCATCCACATAAACAATACAGAATTCATGAAATTTTTTAAAGATTTTATCCATCCTTCTTTGAAATATTTGCGGTGCATTTTTTAATCCAAAAGGCATCATAATCCATTCATATTGTCCTTGAGGTGTACTAAAGGGAGTACATGGTATACTTTCTTCTTTAAGTTTGATTTTCCAAAATCTAGATTTGTAATCAAACTTGCTAAAAATCTTTTTATTAATTACAGAGGTAATTTATGTATCTTTATGAGGTAAGAAGTATCCATCGAATTTGGTATATTAATTTAATTCTTTGTAGTTAATAAGTATACGAGCTTTTCATCGTTTAATCTATGCATGATTCGTAACCATAAAGGCTGGACTACTATGAGGACTTTTAAATTCTCAAATAATCTTAAGTTCTAATAACACTTTGTTTATCAAATTCTTGTCTATCTTCTTACCCATATCTTACAGGTTTAACTCATATAATAACATTTAGATCTTTTAATTCGATCTTAGGGTATGTTTGATCAATTTCCCATAATTGAATTAGGTTTTCACCAAAATATTTATCAAGTTTTTCCAAAATGTTTTCATAATTTGATATGATTTGATTGATTTTTGTAGTGTAATCACCACACTGGCTGTGTCGAAAATGTAATTTTTGAGTTGTTCGCCGAACATGGGTATAAATCCTTAGGGTAGTAATGTAATGATTACATGGTGTCTTAAGAGTAATGATTTCGTTAGTCATTATATAAATGAACTGACGAAGGAAACTATCTCCTAAAAGTATATCTGCACCTATATGATCATAAGACCACAATATAGGGATACTTAGGATGTAGTCTTCAATTTGGATTAAAGTCTTAATCCTATATATCCCTAAGATGATCTATTAAACATTTGTTTGTTATCCTATTAAAGGCTTATAGTCTTTCTAATATGATTTTGGATAAATTCTGGAATTAGCTAAACTAACTCCCGAACCAGTATCAATTAAAGTATGAAACCATTCTAGCTTATGTTTATAATATGGTATAATCATTGTTATATAGACTATAAAAGGATTAGACATATCTTGATATGGTTTACTTAATCCCTTGAATTGTTATACTTATTTCTCTATCTCCTATGCAATAAGGAGAGAAATTCTCAAGAAAGTTCATTCCTATAATAAAGCACTTATTGCTGTTTCATAATTTGGCTTTATGAAAAAAGAAAAGATAATTTTTATTCCTTTTATTCTTAATGGTATTTCACAATATTGACTTAATGTTTTTCTTTCTCCGTTAAACCCTACGTATGTATGAGGTTCAATTAGAATCTTTCATTCTAAAAATTTAATCATTTTTGCATCAAAATAAGATTTTGCAGCTCCTATATCAAGGATAGCAAAAGTCTTATGCCATGATTTTCTATTATTATATTCAATTTTATTTTTTAGATTTTTATTATTTTATCTAACTATGGCTAATATTTCATGTGATGGTGGTATCACAATATGGCCACATCTAGTAAAATTATGGGTTCTACTTAATTCTGATTCCCTTTTGGTTATAGAGATTGATCTTCTATTTTCTATGATGATTATTCATTCTGGAGTATATTCTATGGATTTAGTAGTATTTCCCCTAATCAGAGTAGGTTAACTACTTAGATCCATTTCTCATTCTTCTGTTATGCTAAATTTGTTAATGCATATTCTATGGCATATGTTATGCTATATAGATAAGATCCATCATGCATTATATCGAAGTATTTAAAATCATGACATAAAGTTAATGTCTTATTTATATTTTTGTCTCTAAGACTTATAGAATATTTGGGATATATCTTAAATGTCAATTTTTTATAACTCAAGTTTTCTCGTATTATTGCAAGGAGTGTATGTTTTCAATCTTTTATTGTATTATCCAGTACTACTAAATTTACTGGATAATATATTCCTTCTCGAATATAAGCTTTTATCATGACCTGGATTCCTCTAATATGAACATATCTAATTTTAGGTCTATCACTGGATTTTATCTTACTGATTTTATCTTCTATATTAGATTTTAATAATAATGGTATATTTTCATTTCCCCTGGCATACCTAATTTCAATAGGTTCCTCTCACACAGTAACATTGAAATACATTATATTTTTTCTTTTAATCATGTTAGCAATTCCTTGTGCTAACTCATTGACTGAAGTCATGAATGATTCTAATCCCTTTTTATAAATCTTGAGGTTTTTTTTTTTTATCAAAGATCAATTCTCCATTAAAAGAACCTTGTTCTTCTAATTCTTTTATCAAAGATCAATTCTCTATTAAAAAAACCTTGTTCTTCTAATTCTTCATCTTGATATAAATCTTTATTATCCAATTCTTCTATGCTCATTCGGAATCTGAATATTGTTAACTTAAATATTTCTTTAATTGATTTTGATGATAACAAACGTGATTAAAATATATTAGTTGTTTAAAGAGCTCAAAATAGTTTTCATATATTTCTCAATCATTGTTATTTTATAAAGGCATTATATTTTGATCAATGGTTTCAAATTGAAAAAGCTTTATGATTTTGTAAATGATAACAAGTATTGCTTGAAATCCTGAGAAAAAAATTAATTGACAAGTTTTCATAAAGCCTCTGAGCCATAGTATAAAGCTACAAAGTTTTTGACTCAAACGGAAATTTTGCAAAAACAGTTACTGTAGCAAACGGTTCGCCGACTTCTGGTTAACGGTTCACCGACTATGAGCAGAAGTGAAGACCAGTCTCTGGACACTAACGGCGATTCGACTTTTGGTTAACGGTTCGCCGACAATGAACAAAATTGAAGGTCAGTCTCTGGACACTAACGGCGATCCGACTTCTGGTTAACGGTTAGCCAACAATGAGCAGAAGTTCTGACTTCTGGTTAACGGTACGCCGACAATAAGCAGAAGTGAAGATCAGTCTCTGGACACTAACGACGATCCGACATCAGTTAACGGCGAGCCGACAATTTGAAAATCCAGCCCAACAGTCACATTGTCCAGACAAACGGCAATTCGACATCCATTAACAGAGAGCCGACAGTGAGCAAAAAGTGAATAACGGCTAGTTTTTCAGCTCCATCTATAAATAAGCTCATTCAAATTCAAACAAGGTTGATCACAACACGACCATTGAGCATACATCTGAGAATACAATCTTCATAGAGCTTGAAACACATTTTCTCTTCATCTATTCACGCATTGGGTATTGATTTGTAATCTTAAATATTGTGTGAGAGAAAAACAATTTGTAATCTTTTACTTTGAGTGATTGTAAGTGTTGGGATACACTTGGGTTAAGAGATTGGGGATAATCTCTTGGTGTAAAGGGTCTATTGACACCTTGGAAGTCAATTGTAAGCGTTTGAAGCCTTGGGTGGCTAGCTTAGTGAAATCCTCAGGCCCGGTGAGCTTGGAGGCGTGGAGGTAAGCGGGGATTGCCGAACCACGTAAAAATCATTGCATTTGCTCTCTCTTCCCTTATCTTTTTATATTGTGATTGATTTATCTGTTATTGCTTTAAATTTGTGTTGGATTTGCATTAAGTTTTGCTTTAGAATTGAATAATTTTTAAAATCCCAATTCACCCCCCTCTTGAGTTTGCCTAGTTAGTATTTCAATTGGTATCAGAGCCTTGTTCTCTTGTTAGGACTTAATCGTCTAAGAGTAAAAGATCCATGGCAACCCTAAATGACTCAACCTTTAGAGAAGGGCAATCTACAACTAGACCACCATTTTTTTTATGGTAATGACTATGCTTATTGGAAAACTAGAATGAGAATTTATTTGCAAGCCTTAGACTATGAAATTTGGGAAGTTGTTTGTGATGGTCCGTTCATGCCTACTTTTAAAAATGAAGTAAGAGATGATATTCCTAAACCGTCGAGTCAATGGAGTGAGTTAGAAATGAGAAAATGTCTCTAAACTTCAAGGCTATGAATGCTTTGTTTTGTGCCCTTGATAAGAAAGAATTCCATAGAGTATTTAGTTGTGAAAGTGCACAAGAAATATGGAATAAACTTGAAGTTGTCTATGAAGGGACAAATCAAGTTAAAGAGTCTAAAATCAATAGATACACTCATCAATATGAGCTGTTCCAAATGGAACAAAATGAGAATGTGTATTCTATGTATACTAGATTCACGGACATAGTGAACACTCTAGGTGCCTTGGGGAAGACCTTCTCAAATAGTGAGAAAGTTAAGAAAATCATTAGGTCACTTCCAAAAGAATGGAGACCTAAAAGAACTGCCATTGAAGAGGCCAAAGATTTAAATACTTTACCTCTTGATGATTTAATTAGTTCTCTTATTTCATATGAAGAGGATTTAGCTGCAGAAAAAAGGACATGAAGAGAAGAAGAAAAGTATTGCTCTCAAAGCTTCAAAACATGAGAGTGATAGGGAGAGTGAACCGGATGATGAAGAGCTAGCCATGCTAGTAAGGAGGTTCAGAAAATTCTTCAAGAAAACCAGGAGAGGGAAAAAATTTCAGAAACTTCAAGAACCATAAGGAGAAGAATGAGGCAATCACATGCTATGAATGTAAGAAGCCTGGACATATAAGCTTGGAGTGCCCACTTATCAACAAACTCAAGAAGAAAGCAATGGTTGCAACTTGGGATGATAGTGAGGAAAAATCAAGTGATGAAGAAGGATTGCCAGAAGTATCAAACCTAGTACTCATGGCAATAGGAGGGGATGATGATCTCAATGAGGTAAGTGATCCCACCTATGATGAATTGTTTGATGCTTTTAAAGATTTGCATAATGAGTTGATGAAGATTGGCAAAAAGAATGTATGTCTTAAAAAAGAAATGGCAAAGCTTAAAAATGAAAATGAATCTCTAAATGCAAGAATTGTATGCCTAGAAATATGAAACAAAACATTGCATGATGAAATTGCATTATCAAATGAGAAACCTAGCATCTTACATGAGCATCTAGAATCACATATAGATAAGTTGAAAAATGAGAACGAAATGCTTAAGAAAAAGAGTAATGAATTGAATGAAATTGTTTTGAAATTTACAAATGGGCAAAAGTTGTTGGATAATATACTTAACTCATAAAAATGTGTTTTTGATAAAGGAGGACTTGGATATAAGCCTAACTTGAAGCAAAAATATTATAAGAATTATTTTGTTAAAGCTACCTCTACAAATGATCATAAGATTGTCTGTCATTATTGTAATCAAAATGGTCACATGAAATATAGATGTCCTGTGAAAAGGAATGCATATTATGGTGTCAAATGCATTTGGGTTCCAAAAGGAACCATTACTAACTCTCAAGGACCCAAAAAGTTTTGGGTACCTAAAACCTGAGATTTTTCTTTGTAGGGCTTAAAGAAGAAGAAAAATAAATGGTACTTGGACAGTGGTTGCTCAAGGCACATGACCGGAAACTATGCATGGTTATCAAGCTTCACCAAAATTGAAAATGGTGAAGACGTATCTTTTGGAGACAACTCAAAAGGAAAAATTCTTGGAATTAGAAATGTTGGTAAAGTCTCCTCAACTCTAATTGAGAATGTATGTTTAGTTGAGAACTTGAAACACAACTTAATTAGCATTAGTCAATTATGTGACAAAGGTTATAAATTTAGTTTTGTTATTGAGAACTCATGTGATGGCAAAATCTTGTTTGTTGGTAATAGATGTGGTAATGTTTATATCATTGACATAGAATGTGCATCTACTCTTGATAAATGTTTTTCCACATTACATGATGATAGTTGGCTATGGCATAGAAGATTAGGACATACAAGTATGAATTTGATTTCAAAAATTTCGAAAAATGATTTAGTTAAAGGTCTTCCGAAAATTAGTTTTCAAAAGGATAAGATTTGTGAAGCTTGTCAATTTGGAAAACAAATCAAAACCTCTTTCAAAAATAAAAACCATATTTCTACTTCAAAACCACTTGAACTCTTTCACATTGATCTATTTGGGCCATCTAGACATGCTAGTTTAAATGGCAAGTATTATGCATTTATAATAGTGTATGTTTTTTCTAAATATACATGGGTATTATTCTTAGCCAATAAGGATGATGCACTTGATGCTTTTAAAGTGCTTCATAAGAAATTACAAAATGAAAAAGGGCATGATATTATATGCATTAGGAGTGATCATAGAGGAGAATTTAAAAATAATGCATTTGAGAACTTTTGCAATAATCTTGGCATTGAGCATCAATTTTCATCAACTAGGACTCCACAACAAAATGGAGTTGTTGAAAGAAAGAATAGGTCTATTTAAGAAATTGCTAGGACTATGCTAAATGAAAATGCTTTACCTAAATATTTTTGGGCCGAAGCCGTGAACACCGCTTGCTATGTTTCAAATCAGGTGTTGATTAGACCTCATCTCAATAAAACTCCCTATGAGCTTTGGAAAGGTAGAAAACCCAATATTGGTTATTTCAAAGTTTTTGGATGCAAATATTTTGTTCTAAACACAAAAGATAATCTAGGTAAATTTGATCAAAATCTAATGTTGGCATCTTTCTTGGGTATTCAAATTCAAACAAAGCTTATAGAGTATACAATAAAAGAACTTTAGTTGTGGAAGAATCCATGCATGTTACGTTTGATGAGTCTAACCCCTTCTCTGCGGAGAAAGGAGTTGCTAATGATGATGTAGATGGAGATTTACAAGAAGAATCATCAAAAGAGATTCAAGAGAATGCATCACAAGAAAATCAAGAGGATAGACAAGAAGAGCAAACAAATATGGAGTTGGAGCAATAAGAAGGTATTTCCCAAACACCCCCCAAGGAGTGGAGGTATGTCTCTTCTCATCCTATAGATGTAATTTTAGGAGATCCCTCACGAGGTGTTACTACTAGATCATCTCTTAAGAACACCTGTGAACATAATGCATTTATCTCTCAAATTGAGCCCAAATCCTTTGCGGATGCGGAAAATGATGAATCTTGGATTATGGCAATGCAAGAGGAGTTAAATCAATTTGAAAGAAATAATGTGTGTGAATTAGTTCCTAAACCAGAACATCAATCTGTCATAGGTACTAAATGGGTATTTAGAAATAAAATGGATGAATCCGGTGTGGTTGTAAGAAGTAAAGCTAGATTAGTGGCTCAAGGTTACAACCAAGAAGAAGGAATTGATTTTGATGAAACTTTTGCATCCGTAGCTAGACTAGAATATATTAGAATGTTATTGGCCTTTGCTTGTCATAAAGATTTTATTTTATTTCAAATGGATGTGAAAAGTGCTTTCTTAAATGGTTATATTATGGAAGAAGTTTATGTAAAACAATCCCTTGCTTTTGAAAATGAAAAATTTCCAAATCATGTGTATAAGTTGTTTAAAGCTTTGTATGGATTAAAACAAGCACCTAGAGCATGGTATAATAGGCTTAAAAATTTCTTGTTAGAAAATGAATTCTCCATGGGTAAAGCAGATACCACTCTTTTTGTTAAACATAAGAATAAAGACATAATTGTTGTTCAAATTTATGTTGATGATATCATTTTTTATTCTACTAATGAATTGTTGTGCAAAGAGTTTTCATCTTGTATGAGCAGTGAATTTGAAATGAGTATGATGGGAGAGCTAAAGTACTTCCTTGGGCTACAAATAAAACAAAATGAGGAAGGAATATTCATAAATCAAGCCAAGTATGTGAGAGATCTACTCAAACGATTTGGCATTGACGACTCAAAGACCAAAAATACACCAATGAGCACAACCACCAAGCTCGACAAAGACAAAAAGGGTAAAGAAATGGATATCAAGATGTATCGAGGTATGATCGGATCTTTACTTTATTTGACTGCAAGTAGACCCGATATCATGTTTAGTGTATGTTTGTGTGCAAGATTTCAATCATGTCCCAAGGAATCACATTTACTTGTTGTTAAAAGAATTTTTCGTTATTTGAGTGGAACCATAGATATTGGACTTTGGTATCCTAGAGGAACTCATATAGATCTAACATGTTTTTCGGATGCAGATTTTGCCGGTTATAAAGTTAATAGAAAAAGCACTAGTGGAACTTGCCATGTCTTAGGTCACGCACTTGTTTAATGGTTTAATAAGAAACAAAATTCTGTTGCACTTTCAACTACCGAGGCTGAATATATAGCTGCAGGAAGCTGTTGTGCACAAGCTCTTTGGATGAAACAAACACTTAGAGACTATGGTATAAACCTAGAACAAATTCCTATTAAGTGTGAAAATACTAGTGCTATAAATCTTTCAAAAAATCCCATTCAACACTCTCAAACCAAACATATAGAAATAAGACATCATTTCTTGAGAGATCATGTTCAGAAGAGAGATATTGCATTAGAGTTTATTTCTACGAAAATCAACTTGCCGATATTTTTACAAACGATCTCTATCATCTCTAGCATCTTTCTAACCAATCAAAAACCTTCTTTTTCGTCAAAATTTGAAAATCCCATCTTGAAACCCTAGAATCAGTCGAACTGCAGTTATTCAAATTTGACCCAAATTTCGTTTTCTCTTTAATCACATTTCAACTTTCAATCACTCTCTCATCTCTCAAACTCATTTCCACCAACCTAAGTTTTCTCCAAAATCATCTATGGCTTCACGACCACGACGTGCCCGAACCAAGCAAGCTGCTCCAAGCAATCCCAACTCCTCCAGGCTTCTCACTCAAGATTTTGACAGCCTACATTTCCCAAATGGTCAATTGACTCAACGATTTCACGAGAAATTCATGGGAAAACCGGTAACTCCCTCATTCTATATGGATATTGATGAATTCTCCGATATAACTATTTGTGGTAGATCTTTGCCTCAAATGCTTAGACAATGGGATGAAGCTCTAGGCATTGAAGAACGTATTTTTGAAAATTTAGTGAGGGTGTTCTACTGTAATATGAAGATTTCTGCAAATCGAAAGAATAGAGTTGTAACACATGTTGGAGGTGTTAGGATTGAATTTGATAGTTTCGAACTTGATCGTATTCTTGGTATATCTTGTGAAGGGTTAAACCTATACACAGCTAGGAAAGAGCTTCACTTTAATCAATTTAGACACAATGAGGGTGTTAGGAATGTCTGTAGATGTCGTGACCTCTCTGATGATATATGATCGTTGCCCTTTCAATCTCAATTGTTACCTTTTCAAGTTCGTACTCTTCATAGTATTCTCCAGCACATGATTACACCTAGGCATGCACATGCTGATGAGGTAACTAGGTTGGATATTGGTTTACTTGACTCTCTCATCTGAGGAAGGCAAGTGCATCTCTCATTCACGATTGTATGTCACATGCTTTCCACTACTGTTGTATCCAATAGATCACTTCCTTATGGAAGTATTATTAGTAAAATTTTTCGATACTTTCACGTTCCTTTGACTAAACCCATTTTTGTGGAGACTAAAAAGCTGGGAAGGGAACTAATCTTGGGGATTGGCTTCCTTTTGAAGCAAGGCCAGTGGGTCAAGGTATCTTCCTCTAAGAATGCGGATACTTTGGTGGCTCCAGATGATAACCGCATGCTTAACGATGTTTATTCCGAGGAGGAGTTACCAGACTTTCGTCTTGGCACTCGACCACGTGCCCCTCGTCGAGCAGCAGCAGCTCCTCAAGCAGCAGAAGCTCCTCCCACAGCCGCAGCTTCCTCACAAGTTGACGAGGCCGCTGATCCTGCTATGCCTCTTGCAGCATCGGCTGTTCCTGAGGATCGTTCGCAGCAGCTTCTCGACAGAATGGATGTTCTGACTCACCAGGAGCAGCATCTTCAATCTGACTTTGCGACCTTTCGACAGCAAATTTCAGACCAGCAGATGGAGTTACTGGCTGGGCAGCGTTGTATTCTTGGTTACTTTGGCTACGACCCCGGCAATTCCTCTTCTCAGCCACTGTCTTAGTTTTTTTGTCCCTTTGGTTTTCGCACAAACATTACGCATTTCATGTAGTTTATTATGACATTTAGATTTTAATTGTGTGTGTGATGCTTTTATGATGTTTTTTTTGTTGGATATGTGGATTTCAGTTGTGATTGATTTTGATTTTGATGATATGGTTATTTGTTGCTCTTAATTTTATTGATAATGTGTTTGATTGTTGCAATGGTGGTTGGTTGAAAATTTTGGTATATTTATATGGAAGTGTTCTTAACTATTTGTCTTTATTGAGGATATGTTTATTTTTAAGAGGAAGCTCTGCCGGAATTCTTCCAAAATGGATAATATCTAAACTTTTCTTCTTATTATCTTCACGTTCATTTCTTTTTTATGATAAAGGGGGAGATAATCTGTTACCAGCTAAATTTGTTCTGTGCTCAATCGATTCTGGTTTTTTTAATTGTTTCTATGATTTTAAATTCTAGTTTTAAATTGTTTCTATGAGTTTAAATTCTAGTTTTAAATTGTTTCTATGAGTTTAAAAAGTGAAGGATACATTTTTAGGGTAAATATTTTAATTAGGGGGAGCACATATTTAGGTGGAGCAAAATTGAACACATATTTAGGGAGAGCAAATTGAACACATATTTAGGGGGAGCAAAATTGAACAGTTTGTCATCATAAAAAAGGGGGAGATTGTTAACTTAAATATTTCTTTAATTGATTTTGATGATAACAAACATGATTAAAATATATTAGTCGTTTAAAGAGCTCAAAATAGTTTTCATATATTTCTCAATCATTGTTATTTTATAAAGGCATTATATTTTGATCAATGGTTTCAAATTGAAAAAGCTTTATGATTTTGTAAATGATAACAAGTATTGCTTGAAATCCTGAGAAAAGAATTAATTGACAAGTTTTCATAAAGCCTTTGAGTCATAGTATAAAGCTACAAAGTTTTTGAGTCAAACGAAAATTTTGCAAAAACAGTTACTGTAGCAGTTACTGTACCAAACGGTTCGCCGACTATGAGCAGAAGTAAAGACCAGTCTCTAGACACTAACGGCGATCCGACTTTTGGTTAACGGTTCGCCGACAATGAGCAGAATTGAAGGTTAGTCTCTGGACACTAACGGCGATCCGACTTCTGGTTAACGGTTAGCCGACAACGAGCAGAAGTTCTGACTTCTGGTTAACGGTATGCCGACAACAAGCAGAAGTGAAGATCAATCTCTGGACACTAACGGCGATCCGACATTTGGTTAACGGTTCGCCGACAACAAACAGAATTCTCTGGACATTAACGGCGATCCGACATCAGTTAATGGCGAGCCGACAATTTGAAAATACAGCCCAACGGTCACATTGTCCAGACAAACGGCGATCCGACATCCATTAACGGCTAGCCGACAGTGAGCAAAAAGTGAATAACGGCTAGTTTTTCAGCTCCATCTATAAATAAGCTCATCCAAATTCAAACAAGGTTGATCACAACACGACCATTGAGCATACATCTGAGAATACAATCTTCATAGAGCTTGAAACACATTTTCTCTTCATCTATTCACACATTGGGTATTGATTTGTAATCTTAAATACTGTGTGAGAGAAAAACAATTTGTAATCTTTTACTTTGAGTGATTGTAAGTGTTGGGATACACTTGGGTTAAGAGATTGGGGATAATCTCTTGGTGTAAAGGGTCTATTGACACCTTGGAAGTCAATTGTAAGCGTTTGAAGCCTTGAGTGGCTAGCTTAGTGAAATCCTCATGCCCGGTGAGCTTGGAGGCGTGGATGTAGGCGGGGATTGCCGAACCACGTAAAAATCATTGCATTTGCTCTCTCTTCCCTTATCTTTTTATATTGTGATTGATTTATCTGTTATTGCTTTAAATTTGTGTTGGATTTGCATTGAGTTTTGCTTTAGAATTGAATAATTTTTAGAATCTCAATTCACCCCCCTCTTGGGTTTGCCTAGTTAGTATTTCAAATATTTGTTACTTAAAGTTTCTTCAGAAAGATAATATATACTATCATTTTCACTAATATCTTCATTATCTGTGATTAACTCTAAATTACTGAAATCCTCAAACATCTTTATGTTTGCTTTCTTCTTTTTAGGGCATTCATTTGCATAATGCCCTTCTTTATTGCATAACCAACATTTTCACTTTTTAGGTGCATTAGTCTTAGATTTTTTTTAAAATTTGTTTTTCTTGTAGAATTTCTTCTTATATTTATTTTTTTTATAATATTTCTGGTTGGCTTTAAAGAATTTCTTCTTTTTGAATTTCTTCCTACATCTATGGGTTTTATCTGAGCATCCAAATCTTGGTGGTTCTTATAACTTAGAATAATATAATCCTTGATTTTGCTTTTTCATAAGCTTTTATCTCTTAGTTCGGCACACCATTCACTGCTTCTATTTCAAGCAATTCTAATCCTATTTCCTAAGGTATCAGTTTCTGTTGTATCTCCATATTCCTTGTAATATTCTAACATAATCTTTTTCCCCCATGGGTCTGGTATCTTTATAAAATATAGATCCTTATAATAGCATACAGTATTTTCATCTTTATCAAATTCACATTTATAATATAATTCTTTGAAGTTTCATGTATATTGTTCTAGATAACATATATTACATATTTCAAGCCTAGTTAGCTTCATTACATTTTCTATCCTTTTTCTGTTTATTTCCTATTGAAAATCAATTTCTCAATCTTCTCCTAAGAATTATTTTCTATTTAAATTTCAAATCTATTTAAGACTTGATCCAAGGTTTTGTTTTGATCATTATCTTCTCTATATAATTTTTTTTTTTGGTATCCTTTAATCCTATAAACCAATGTGACACTATTCCTACAAATAAAGTTTTAAGGAATTCTATACCATTATTTCTATCTATTTTGTTAAATGCAAATGCCATTTTCATAAATTTAACTCAAGCGGTAATCGTTTTATCTTTATCCTCGACACAATCTAAATCTAACCATGCTCCATCATGGTTGATTGGTCTTTCTCTATTTCCTCCTGGAGTTATATATTCTTTTTTAGGTTTGTCAACCGTAAAATATTGACCTTGTAGTCTTTCATGAGTTGGTATTTCTTCTCTAGCAAAGGAAGCTCTATTACTATATTCCCCTTGTTCAAAGACCCTTACCTTTGATTTCATTCATTTTTAGATGTTCTATTCTATTTTCAATTTCTTGTAAATTAATAAATACTTGTTCTTCCTCTTTGCATTCAGATTCTTCGTCAGATATTGTTATGAATCTTTTGTACTTCATGAAATTCTAGTTATGCAACCCAAAAGGGGGGTGAATTAGAATTCTAAAAATTATTCAATTTATAATTTAAAAACTCAATACAAATATGAAACAAATTCAAAGTAATAACAAATAAGTTAACCACAATAAAAAGGATAAGGGAAGAGAGATTCAAACACTGAGATTTTTACGTGGTTCAGCCAACCTCACCTACGTCCACGCCTCCAAGCTTTCCGACCTTGAGGATTCCACTAAGCAAGCCTTCAAGGCTTCAAATGCTTACACTTGACTTCCAAGGTGTCAATAACCTTTACAACAAGAGATTATCACAATCCCTTAACCAGAGTGTATCCCAACACTTACAATCACTCAAAAATAAAAGATTATAAATTTGTTTTGCCTCTCACAATATTTAAGATTACAAAATGATACCTAATATATGAATAGATGAAGCAAGAATGTATTTAAAGCTCAATGAAGATTGTATTCTCAAGTATAAGCTCAGTAGTCGTGTTGTGATCAGCTCTTGTTTGAATTTGAATGAGCTTATTTATAGGTGGAGCTAAAAACTAGTCGTTATTGACTTTCTGCACACTGTCGGATCACCGTTAGCTAGATGTCAGATCGCCGTTTGATTGGTCAATATGACTGTTGCGCTGATTTTTCAAATTATTGGATCGCCGTTATCTAGATGTCGGATCGCTGTTTAAGTTCAAAGGCTAACCTTCAGCTTTTATTTGATCTGCAAGCCATTTATTAAAGTTTTCGGATCGCCTTTTAGGTCCAGAGGCTAATCTTCATTTCTCATTGATCTCGGTGAGCCGTTTATGAAACTTTTCGGATCACCGTTTAGGTCCAGAGACTAATTTTCATTTCTCATTGATATCGGCTAGCCGTTTATGAAACTTGTCGGATGCCATTTAGGTCCAAAGACTAGTCTTCAATTCTGATTGATCTCGGCGAGCTGTTTATCAAGATTATCAGCCGTTTTCCACAAAAACTATTGTAGTGAACTATTTTGCAAGATAACTGTTTTGTCTCCAAATCTTTATAAAAACACTTTATAAAACTTGCCAAAATAGATGAAAATTATGTTGAGCTTTTTAAAAGATTAATCAATCTTAATCATTTTTGTTATCATCAAAATCAATAAAGAAATATTTATGTTAACAATCTCCCCCTTTTTTATGATGACAAACTTTTCAAGAAAATACTTGTGCAATTTTGCTCCCCCTAAATATGTGCCCCCCCAAAGTGAAATTTTGAAAGAATTGTTAACTTCCCTTAAATAAGTGTCAATTTGATTTTAATCTCAAAAAAAGTTTTAAACAAAATAGATTTTGATTTGATAAACAATAATAGATCTATCCCTTCATCATAAAAAAGAAATAAGCGCGAAAAGATTAATAAGAGAGGTTGAGGGATTACTTATGTTTGGAAAAATTTCGACAGAATCTCCCCTTAAATATGAGCATCTCCTCAACAATACAAAGAGTTAAAAGAAACACTTCCATATATATGCCAACTTATCAACCAACCTCCATGCCAACAATCAAACAGATCAATAAGATAAACAAGATATCATCAAAGTCAACTCAAACATAAATAAAATCCACATATCCAACAGAAAACACCATAAAAGCATCATAAGCATAAACAAAAGGCAAATAGCATCATAATAACTACATGAAATGAGTGATTTTTGTGCGAAGATCATAGGGGCAGAAAAACTAAAACGGGGGCTATGAAGAAGAGCTGTCAGGGTCATAACCAAAGTAGCCAAGAATACAACGCTGGCCAGCCAGTAACTCCATCTGCTGATCTGAAATTTACTACCGAAAGGTCACAAAATCATATTGAAGCTGTTATTGCTGTTGGGACAAAACATCAACTCTGTCGAGAAGCTGCTGAAAGCGATCCTCAGGAATAGTCGATGCTGCAGGAGGGACGACAGTCTCGGTTGGTTCGTCATCCTGAGATGAAACTGGTGCTGCAGGGGCTGCTGGTGCTGCTGCTCTGCGAGGGACACGCGGTCTAGCCCCAAGGCAGAAATCAAGTAACTCATCCTCAAAATAGATGTCATTTAACATGCGATAATCCTCTGGTGCAAACAGTGTATCTTCATTCTTAGAGGATGTGGTCTTTTCCTATTTCCCACGCTTCTTAAAAAATCTTATCGCAGAAATAATTTCTCGACCGAGCTTACGGGTCTCGAGATAAACAGGATTAGTGATAAGAACTCGAAAGTGTTTCAAGATCCTAGTAATGATGCTGCCATAAGGAAGGGATCGGTTGGAGACTTTAGGAGTGGACAGCATATGACAAAGAATAGTGTAGGATAAGCTCACATGCCGTCTACGGATGAGGGAATCTAATAGACCAACATCAAGTATAGTTACCTCATCAGTGTGACCCTGTCTAGGAGTGACCATGTGTTGGAGAATGATATAAAGTATTCGAACCTGGAAATGGAGGAGTTGAGACCTAAAGGACAAAGAACAAATGTCATCGAAAAGATCCCGACGTCGACAAATGTTCCATACACCATCCACATGACGGAATTCACTAAATGAGAGTTCTTTCCTAGCGGTGTACAGATCTAAATCTCTATAAGAGATACCCAGAATACTACACAATTCAGATTCATTAAAAGCAATGCGAATTCCTCTTACATACGTATAAAGCTCGACACGACGAGTAGAGGAGAATTCTATATTTGAATAAAAGACACGGACTAGATTTTCATAAATAGGTTCTTCGATACTTAAGGCTTGCTTCCAATGACTAAGTATGTGAATAATAGAATGACCACAAATGGTAATATCTGAAAACTCTGAAATATTAAGAGAAAAAGAAGGAGTTACCGATTTGCCCATGAATTTTTCACGAAATCGCTGAGCAGAGGTGTCATCGGAAAAATGAAGACTCTCGAAGTCTTGAGAGGGAGGCCTGGAACGTCGCGGGGCAATGTGCTTGGTTCGAGCACGCCTTTGTGGTTGTTCCACCATTGATGAGTTGGGAGGAAATTAGATCGGTGGAAATGAAGTTTGAGAGATGAGAGAGTGATTGAAAGTTGAAATGTGATTGAAAAAGGAAGAAATTTGGGGTCAATTTGAACAAAAGAGATGCGGCTGGTTTTAGGGTTTCAAGTTGGGATTTTTCAAATTTTTAAAAAAAAGAAAGATTTTAATCGGTTAAAAAGTGCTAAAGACGATGAGGAAGGTTTGGAATACTTCAATTTGGTGAAAAATGACAAGAAAAGTGATGGATTTGAGAAGGGAGAACTGGTGTAGTTGCGGGTTGGAGAAAGAGAGAGAAAGAGAGAGAGAGAGAGAACGAAATAAAGGAGAAGAAGATGAACTGTTCAATTAACGCAAGATAACGGCAAGCCGTTATAGAGATATCAGCAAGCCGACAAAGTCCAGAGAGCTCCCAAACAATTTGCATCTTATCGGCTCACCGATAGCGTTCAGAATTCTTCCCATTGTTTCTGCCCCAAAACGGTTAGCCGTTTATTGAAATAACGGCAATCCGTTTTCTATAACTTATGATTTCACACATTTATTTTGATATTTGGCTAACTATTAATACATTTCAAGATCATTTCATTGATCCAAATTGATTTAAGTGCCAGTTCAATGCATAATTCATGAACATATATGTATTGCAACAATTAATTCATACATTTTTCAAATATACATACACACCACATGTATATTATGATTGAGTATTTCATAGATATTGAAGCATCAAATCATAAATCAATCAATTTTAATAGACTCAATAGCATGAGTAGAGATGTTAATGTGAAAATTTCATCATCCCAAGTTCATGCCGAATTTTTGAAAATTGTTCTTTGCAAAGTGGTTTTGTAAAAATATCGGCAAGTTGTTTTTTCGTAGAAATAAACTCTAGTGTAATATCTCTCTTTTGAACATGATCTCTTAAGAAATGATGTCTTATTTCTATATACTTGGTTCGAGAATGTTGAATGAGATTTTTTGAAAGATTTATAGCACTAGTATTATCACACTTAATAGGAATTTGTTCTAGGTTTATACCATAGTCTCTAAGTGTTTGTTTCATCTAAAGAGCTTGTGTACAAAAGCTTCCTACAGCTATATATTCAACCTTAGTAGTTGAGAGTGCAACAGAATTTTATTTCTTATTAAACCATGAAACAAGTGAGTGACCTAGGATATGGCAAGTTCCACTAGTGTTTTTCCTATCAACTTTATAACCAGCAAAGTCTGCATCCGAGTAACATGTTAAATCTATATGAGTTCTTCTAGGATACCAAAGGCCAATATCTATGATTCCACTCAAATGGGATTCCTTGGGACATCATTGAAATCTTGCACACAAACATACACTAAACATGATATCGGGTCTACTTGCAGTCAAATAAAGTAAAAATCCAATCATACCTCGATACATTTTGACATCCACTTCTTTGCCTTTTTCATCTTTGTCGAGCTTGGTTGTTGTGCTCATTGGTGTATTTTTTGTCTTTGAGTCATCAATGTCGAATCGTTTGAGTAGATCTCTTACATACTTGGCTTGATTTATGAATATTCCTTCCTCATTTTGTTTTATTTGTAGCCCAAGGAAGTACTTCAGCTCTCCCATCATACTCATTTCAAATTCATTACTCATACAAGATGAAAACTCTTTGCACAACAATTCATTAGTAGAACCAAAAATAATATCATCAACATAAATTTGAACAACATGTATGTATTTGTTCTTATTTTTAACAAAGAGAGTAGTATCCGCTTTACCCATGGAAAAATCATTTTCTAACAAGAAATTTTTAAGCCTATCATACCATGCTTTAGGTGCTTGTTTTAATCTATACAAAGCTTTAAACAACTTATACAGATGATTTGGAAATTTTTCATTTTCAAAACCATGGGGTTGTTTTACATACACTTCTTCCATAATATAACCATTTAAGAAAGCACTTTTCACATCCATTTGAAATAAAATAAAATTTTTATGACAAGCAAATGCCAACAACATTCTAATTGATTCTAGTCTAGCTACGAGTACAAAAGTTTCATCAAAATCAATTCCTTCTTCTTGGTTGTAACCTTAAGCCACTAATCTAGCTTTATTTATTACAACCACACCAGATTCATCCATCTTATTTCTAAATACCCATTTAGTACCTATGACAGATTGATGTTCCAGTTTAGGAACTAATTCCCACACATTGTTTCTTTCAAATTGATTTAACTCCTCTTGCATTGTCATAATCCAAGATTCATCATTTTCCGCATGTACATAAGACTTGGGTTCAATTTAAGAGATAAATACATTATGCTCACAAGTATTCTTAAGTGATAATCTAGTTGTAACACCTCATGAGGGATCTCCTAAAATTACATCCTTAGGGTGAGAAGAGACATACCTCCACTCCTTGGGGAGTGTTTGAGAAATACCTTCTTGTTGCTCCAGCTCCATATTTGTTTGTTCTTCTTGTCTATCCTCTTGATTTTCTTGTGGTGCATTCTCTTGATTCTCTTTTGACGATTCTTCTTATAACTCTCCATCTGCATCATCATTAGCAACTCCTTTCTCCATAGAGAAGGGGTTAGATTCATCAAACATAATATGCATGGATTCTTCCACAACTAAAGTTCTTTTATTATAAACTCTATAAGCTTTACTTGAGTTTGAATATCCGAGAAAGATGACAACATCAGATTTTGGATCAAATTTACCAAGATTATCTTTTGTGTTTAAAATAAAACATTTGTATCCAAAAACTTTAAAATAACCAATGTTAGGTTGTCTATCTTTCCAAAGCTCATAGGGAGTTTTATTGAGATGAGGTCTAATCAACACCCGATTTAAAACAGAGCAAGCGGTGTTGACGGCTTTAGCCCAAAAATATTTTGGTAATGCATTTTCATTTAACATGATCCTAGCAATTTCTTGAATAGACCTATTTTTTCTCTCAACAACTCCATTTTGTTGTGGAGTCCTAGGTGATGAAAATTGATGCTTAATACCAAGATTAATGCAAAAAATCTCAAATGCACGATTTTCAAATTCTCCTCCATGATCACTCCTAATGCATACAATACCATGCCCTTTTTCATTTTGTAATTTATTACAAAGCACTTTAAAAGCATCAAGAGCATTATCCTTATTGGCTAAGAATAATACCCATGTATATCTAGAATAATCATCCACTGTCACAAATGCATAATATTTGCCATTTAGACTAGAATATTTAGATGGCCCAAATAGATCTATGTGAAGGAGTTCAAGTGGTTTTGAAGTAGAAATATGGTTTTTATTCTTGAAAGAAGTTTTGATTTGTTTTCCAAATTAACAAGCTTCCCAAATCGTATCCTTTTGAAAACCGATTTTCGAAAGACCTTTAATTAAATCATTTTTCAAAATTTTCGAAATCAAATCCATACTTGCATGTCCTAATCTTCTATGCCATAGCCAACTATCATCATGTAATGCGGAGAAGCATTTATCAAGACTAGATGCACATTTTATGTCAATGATATAAACATTACCACATCTATTACCAACAAACAAGATCTTCCCATCACATGAGTTCTCAATAACACAATTAAATTTATCAAAAATAACTTTATAACCTTTGTCACATAATTGACTAATACTAATTAAATTACGTTTCAAGTTCTCAAGCAAACATATATTTTCAATTAGAGTTGAAGAGACTTTACCAACATTTTCAATTCCAAGAATTTTTCCTTTTGAGTTGTCCCCAAAAGATACGTCACCACCATTTTCAATTTTGGTAAAGCTTGAGAACCATGCATAGTTTTCGGTCATGTGTCTTGAACAACCACTGTCCAAGTACCATTTATTTTTCTTTTTCTTTAAACCCTACAAAGAAAATCTCAAGTTTTAGGTACCCAAAGCTTTTTGGGTCCTTAAGAGTTAGCAACGGTTCCTTTTGGAACCCAAATATATTTGACGCCATAATATGCATTCTTTTTTACGGGACATCTATATTTCATGTTACCATTTTGATTACAATAATAGCAGACAATCTTATGATCACTTGTGGAGGTAGCTTTAACAAAATAATTTTTATAATACTTTTGCTTCAAGTTAGGCTTATATCCAAGTCCTCCTTTATCAAAAACACATTTTTGTGAGTTAAGCATATTATCCAACATCTTTTGCCCATGTGTAAATTTCAAAACAATCTCATTCAACTCATTACTCTTTTTCTTAAGCATTTCATTTTCATTTTTCAATTTATCTTTATGTTATTCTAAATGCTCATGTGAGATGCTAGGTTTCTCATTTGATAATGCAATTTCATCATGCAATACTTTGTTCTCTACTTCTAGACAATGTAATTTTCACATTTAGAGATTCATTTTCATTTTTAAGTTTTGCCATGTTCTTTTTAAGACATACATTTTTTTTACCAATCTTCATCAACTCATTATGCAATTCTTTAAAAGCATCATATAATTCATCATAGGTAGGATCACCTACTTCATTGAGATCATCATCCTCTCCTATTGCTATAAGTGCTAGGTTTGATACTTCTTGCAACCCTTCTTCATCACTTGAATATTCCTCGCTATCATCCCAAGTTGTAACCATGGCTTTCTTCTTGAGTTTGTTGATAAGTGGGCACTCCGATCTTATATGGTCAGGCTTCTTGCACTCATAGCTTGTGATCACCTCTTTCTTCTCCTTTTGGTTCTTGAAGTTTCTGAATTTTCTTCGCTCTCCAATTTTCTTGAAAAGCTTTCTGAACCTCCTTACTAGCATGGCTAACTCTTCATCATTCGGTTCACTACCTCCATCACTCTCATATTTTGAAGCTTTAAGAGTAATACTTTTCTTCTTCTCCTCATCCCTTTTTTTTCTGCTGCCAAGTCTTCTTCATGTGAAATGAGAGAACCAATTAAATCATCAAGAGGTAAAGTATTTAAATTTTTTGCCTCTTCAATGGCGGTTCTTTTAGGTCTCCATTATTTTAGAAGTGACCTAATGATTTTCTTAACTTTCTCGCTATTTGAGAAGGTCTTCCCTAAGGCACCTAGGGTGTTCACTATGTCCGTGAATTTAATATACATAGAATACACATTTTCATTTTGTTCTATTTGGAACAACTCATATTGACGAGTGTATCTACTAATTTTAGACTCTTTAACTTGATTTGTCCCTTCATAGACAACTTCAAGTTTATTCCATATTTCTTGTGCACTTTCACAACTAGATACTCTATGGAATTCTTTCTTATCAAGAGCACAAAACATAGCATTCATAGCCTTGGAGTTTAGGGACATTTTTCTCTTTTCTAACTCACTCCATTGACTTGATGGTTTAGGAATATCATCTCCTACTTCATCTTTAAACATAGGCATGAATGGACCATCACAAACAGCTTCCCAAATTTCATAATCTAAGGCTTGCAAATAGATTCTCAGTCTAGTTTTCCAATAAGCATAGTCATTACCATCAAAGAACGGTGGTCTAGTTGTAGATTGCCCTTATCTAAAGGTTGAGTCATTTAGGGTTGCCATGGATCGTTTACTCTAGACGATTAAGTCCTAACAAGAAAACAAGGCTCTGATACCAAATGAAATTCTAGTTATGCAACCCAAGAGCGGGGTGAATTGAAATTCTAAATATTATTCAATTTATAATTTAAAAACTCAATGCAAATATGAAACAAATTCAAAGCAATAACAAATAAGTTAACCACAATAAAAATGATAAGCAAAGAGAGATTCAAACACTGAGATTTTTACGTGGTTCGGCCAACCTCGCCTACGTCCACGCCTCCAAGCTTTCCGACCTTGAGGATTCCACTAAGCAAGCCTCCAAGGCTTCAAATGCTTACACTTGACTTCCAAGGTGTCAATAACCTTTACAACAAGAGATTATCCCAATCCCTTAACTCAAGTGTATCCTAACACTTACAATCACTCAAAAATAAAAGATTATAAATTTGTTTTGCCTCTCACAATATTTAAGATTACAAAATGATTCCCAATATGTGAATAGATGAAGTAAGAATGTATTTAAAGCTCAATGAAGATTGTATTCTCAAGTATAAGCTCAGTAGTCGTGTTGTGATCAGCTCTTATTTGAATTTGAATGAGCTTATTTATAGGTGGAGCTAAAAACTAGTCGTTATTAACTTTTTGCACACTGTCGGATCATCGTTAGTTAGATGTCGGATCACCATTTGACTGGTCAATATGACCGTTGCACTGATTTTTCAAATTGTCGGATCGCCGTTATCTAGATGTCGGATCGCCGTTATCTAGATGTCGGATCACCGTTTAGGTCCAGAGGCTAACTTTCAGTTTTGTTTTATCTCGGCAAACCATTTATTAAAGTTGTCGGATCGTCGTTTAGATCCAGAGGCTAATCTTCATTTCTCATTGATCTCGGCGAGCCATTTATGAAACTTGTCGGATCGCCGTTTAGGTCCAGAGACTAATCTTCATTTCTCATTGATCTTGGTGAGCCGTTTATGAAACTTGTCGGATCACCATTTAGGTCCAGAGACTAGTCTTCAATTCTGATTGATCTCGGCGAGCCATTTATCAAGATTGTCAGATCGCCGTTTTCCATAAAAACTGATCTAGTGAACTATTTTGCAAGATAATTGTTTTGTCTCCAAATCTTTATAAAAACACTTTATAAAACTTGTCAAAATAGATGAAAATTATGTTGAGCTTTTTAAAAGATTAATCAATCTTAATCATTTTTGTTATCATCAAAATCAATAAAGAAATATTTATGTTAACACTTCAATCCTTTTGTAATTTTCCATTTATACTTATTGCAAACATATTACCAAGTTGAATTTCTATCTTATTTAAGGGATATTATCATTAGTATATCCTATAAATGCTCTGTTATTAAAAATACTACAACACTTTGAGGGTGTATCAATCGTCCACCCTAAATTAACAAAAGCTATCAGCCGACCACCAAACCGTTAGCTACCGTTTGAAAGTTAATGGAATTATAGTGAATTGACAATTTTACCCTTGAAAAGTATCACTTGTATACCCTTAAATTCTTTCAATCTATGTTGATATTCAATTTTGAAGTCTTTTATTAATTGTTTGACTGAATCAAATTCTTCATTTATTTGATCTTCTAACAATTTTAACTTGTCTTATATTTTCAGCATTAAAGCTTTTAATGTCAAGTATTTCATATGGATTTTCTATGTCATTTATAGTTAAATTAGGATTTCCTAATTTATTTAATAAATATAGAAAAATCCAATTTAACTGATTATTTCCCCGCATATCAAAATCATTTACTAAATCGAATGGTTGAAATTTTCCATAAGTAAATCCTCTATGCCTATAACTAGAAGGTGGAAATTTATTGGTTTCTATATTTTGTGAAATTATCAATGGTTCAGTGATTTATTCATAGTACTATCTGCATAATATTTCATTATTATTCGAACAAGTATTGTGACATATAATATTTCTTATATCCTTAGGAATATCGTTTTCTTCTAATCCTTTATGTATATAGCACCAAGTTTATACATAATTAAATATTTGTATCCTATCAACATGTTGCTAGAAGGATACATTTACTGATGATCCTTTTATTATTCCGATTGTATTCATCTCTTTGCTTAATAGTTAAAAATCTACTATAATCAATCACAAGTTCATCTGTATAATCCTCAACAGAATTAATATTCCATTGTTGCCATGAAAATTATTTATATGCACCTCTCTCCTAATCCTAAATAGGAGAATAGGATCGATGTTTAAATTTTATTCTTTATTATTATGAGTTCTCCAATTCTAAATTCATGAGCTCAGGATAAATACAATTGTTCCAATTGTTTATCGTCTAATCTATTTTGTTCTAAATAATAATATTGTCTATATTTAGTTAAGTTATCCTTAATAGTGTGTTTATTTCATGAAATAGGGAATGAGAATGAAACTCATGTTTACTTGGCAAAATGTAATTTGAGAATAGGAATAAAATGTGTGGGTCCCACATAATTTGGGAATAAAAAATGAGAATCTCATTCCCATGGAAGAATTTGGAATGAAAATGAGGGAATGAGAATGGAATATATGTTTACTTTTGTATCCCTCTACTTTTTTCATATTTCTCAAATTACCCTCATTCAAATCACAATAAATTTTATTATTTTAAATGTCATTAATAATTATTATTATTATTATTAAATTTTATTAACTTTGTTATTTTAGTTATTATTAATTATTTTTATTAATATTATCATTATTAACAATAAAAATAATGATAAAAATATATTTAATAAAAATAATTAATTTAGCATTATTAACAATATTATAATTATTGTTGTTGTTATTATTATTATTTTCATTATAATATAAAAATAATAATTACAATATTTAATAATAAATAAAATAATAAAGTTAATAAAATTTAATATAATAATAATGTAATTTTCATTATCTAGATACATGTATAAATATTATTATAAAAATGATATTAATTAAAATAAGTAGTAATAAGAATGTTAATAATTATAATATTAAACATAATATTAATAGTAATTAATCATAACTAAAATAATAATATAATAATAATAATAAATGTTAATAATGATAATACTAATAAAATAATGATTAACAGTAATTACTAATAACTAAATAATAAAGTTAATAAATAATAATAATAATAATAATACTATCAATAATAATAAATGTTAATAATGATAATATTAATCAAAAAAATAATAAAAATAATTAATAATAACTAAAATAATAAAGTTAATAATATTTAATAATATTATTATTGTTAAATTTTATTAACTTTATTATTTTAGTTATTATTAATTATTGTTAATATTATTTTTAATAATAATAATAATAATAACAACAACAACGACAATAATGATAATATTGTTAATAATCATAAATTAATTATTTTTATTAATTATTAATACTATGGGTATTTAGATAAATTGATTCTCATTTTCATTCTTCATTCCTATTTATTTTGTCAAGTAAATACATCAATGACATTTCAGCACATTCTCATTCCCATTTATTTTTGCCAAGTAAACATTGAAATCTCATTCCCATTCTTCATTTTCATTTCAGTCCATTCTCATTCTCAGCTCATTCTCAATCCCATGAAGTAAATGCACCATAATTGTATTACTATCTACCATTAGATTATATCCTCCATTATTTATAAAATAAATAATTGCTTCTTCCATTTTTATATTTTGCACCTAAAACTTGGCTCTGATATCATTTTTGCGAATATTTTTCAACCCAAGACCCAAATAAAGAGGTAAATGATTAATTTTTAAAATTTTTTAATGTTTTGTAATTTTATTTCATTAAAACACAATTTTGAGCTAAGCGTTGTGCAATCTTTTGTAAAAATGTCGTTTTTTAAAAAAAATTAGATTATGACTTATAAGATACCTTTGTTAGCCTATATGGCTATAAATATTGATTTTGATGATAACAAACCACATGCATTTATTAAGCAAAGATTTATAAATTATGCTTTTATGATGTTATGAAATTTAAGTATTTTCGATTAAATTAAAAGCCTTATTAAAATTTTTGATTGTGTTTTTAATTTAGGAATTGGACCTATTTGAAATTATTTAAACGTTTTTGGGTCATTCTACAATTTCACAAAGTCTGGGCTAAATCATAATTTCAGAAAGTTTTGGGCTTGACAAAGCATTATTTAAAATTATGATATTAGGACCTATGTGCAAATATTTACAAACTTTCTGGGCCTTACTACAGTTTTATAAAGCTTCGGGGTTAAAACTGAAAATTTGGAAAAATGTCACTGTAGCGAAACTGTAGCAGGTACTGTAGCTATCCGGCTTACCGGATACAAAATCCGGAAAACCGGTTACGAGGCAGCGAGCTTCCATTGCGAATCCGGCTTACCAGATTCCAAATCCGGCAGACCGGATAGGCAAAATTCAAAATTTTGCCTTAACGGTCAGAAAAATCCGGCTTACCGGATCCCAAATCCGGCAGACCGGATTCCCCAGAAATGTGAGTAACGGCTAGTTTTCGAGCTCAAACTATAAAAACTCCAATCCAACTCATTTTGAAGCTCTCCAACACTCTCCAACAAGCAAGAACAAAAAGCACACGTGATATCTTGGGTCTTCAATTTGTAAACAAACAAATCATTAAATCATTCTTTGTTCTTCATCTTTGATTATCTACTCATTGAGTGAGTTTTATTGTAATCTTTATTTCTTCACTTCATTTGTAAGAACTTGAGTGTGTGAGACACTTGGGTGAAGAGATTGGGAGATAATCTCTTCATTGTAAAGGTTTATTGACACCTCGAAGTCAATTGTATTTGTTGAAGCCTTGGAAAGGCTTGGATAGTGAAATCCTCGAGCTTGAATCGCTTGGAGGCGTGGACGTAGGCGGGGATTGCCGAACCACGTAAAAATTCGTGTGTTTGTTTTTCTTCTCCCTTACTCTTTAATTATTGTGCTTATATTGAACTTATTGCTTTCATTTTTATTAAGACATTAGATTGCTTGTTGTGTGGATTTGTTCGATTAATTTTAAAATTCCAATTCACCCCCCCTCTTGGGTTGCACATTCATATTTCATTTGGTATCAGAGCAAGGTGCTCTTATTTAGATTTAACCATTTAGAGATAAAGATCAATGGCAACTCAAAATGATTCCACATTTAGGGAAGGACAATCCACCACTAGACCACCTTACTTTGATGGAAACGATTACCCATATTGGAAAACTAGGATGAGAATTTACTTGCAAGCCTTAGATTATGAGATTTGGGAAATCGTTAATGATGGTCCTTTCATGCCCTTGACTAAAAATGAAGTAGGAGAAGATATTCCAAAACCTTCACGGGATTGGAATGAATTCGACAAGAGAAAAGCTTCTCTAAATTCCAAGGCCATGAATGCCTTGTTTTGTGCACTAGATAAGAAAGAGTTTCATAGAGTGTCTAGTTGCGAAAGTGCTAATGAGATTTGGCACAAACTTGAGGTTGTCTATGAAGGCACGAACCAAGTGAAAGAATCTAAAATAAGTAGGTACACTCGACAATACGAATTGTTCCAAATGGAACAAAACGAAAATGTGTACTCTATGTATACTAGATTCACGGATATAGTGAACACTCTAGGAGCCCTAGGAAAGACTTTTTCCAATAGCGAAAAAGTCAAGAAAATCATTAGGTCTCTACCTAAGGAATGGAGACCAAAAAGGACTGCCATTGAGGAAGCCAAGGATTTAAATGTGTTACCTATTGATGACTTAATTGGCTCTCTTATTTCATATGAAGAAGATTTGGCAGCAGAAAAAGGGCATGAGGAAAAGAAGAAGAACATTGCTCTCAAGGCTTCAAAACGTGAGAGTGATGAGGAAAGCGAAATGGATGATGAGGAGCTGGCTATGTTGGCTAGAAGATTCAGAAAATTTTACAAAAAGAACAATGAGCAGAGAAAATTCAGAGGCTACAAGAATAAGAAGGAGAAGAAGGAGCCCATCACTTGTTATGAATGCAAGAAGCCTGGACACATACGACCGGAGTGTCCTCTTCTCAACAAACTCAAGAAGAAGGCGATGGTGGCCACATGGGATGATAGCGAAGAGGAAACAAGTGATGATGATGAGCAACAAGAAATGACAAATTTGGCTCTCATGGCTATTGGGGAAGAATCATGTGATGAACTTGATGAGGTAAGTGTTCTTCCTACATATGATGAATTGCATGATGCCTTTAATGATTTGCATGATGAGCTAATGAAGATTGGTAAAAAGAATATAAGTCTTAAAAAGAAGATGATAGAGTTTAAGAATGAAAATGATTCATTTAATGCAAAGATTACATGCTTAGAATTAGAAAATAAGACATTGCATGATAGTATTGCATTACACAAGAATTCTAGCACTTCACATGAGAACTTAGAGTCACACATGAATGACTTGAAAAATGAGAATGAAATGCTTAGAAAGAAGAGTGATGAGCTAAATGAAATTGTGTTGAGATTTACAAATGGGCAAAAGATGTTGGACAATTTGCTAAACTCACAAAAATGTGTATTTGACAAAAGTGGCCTAGGTTATAAACCGAATTTGAAACAAAAATTTTACAAGAGTTATTTTGTGAAGAATACATCTATTAACAATAAAATTGTATGCCATTATTGCAATCAAGATGGCCATATGAAAAGTAGATGTGCTGTAAAGAGAAATGCTTATTATGGTATGAAATGTGTTTGGGTTCCGAAAGGAACCATTGCTAACTCTCAAGGACCCAAAAAGGTTTGGGTACCTAAAACTTGAGATTTTTCTTTCAGGGATCAAAGAAGAAGAAGAATAAGTGGTACTTGGACAGCGGCTGTTCAAGACACATGACAGGGAATTATTCTTGGTTTTCAAGCTTTACCAAGATCGAAAATGGTGGAGATGTTTCGTTTGGGGATAATTCAAAAGGAAAAATCATTGGAATTGGAAATGTCGGTAATGTATCCTCTACCCTCATTGAGAATGTGTGTTTGGTTGAGAACTTGAAACACAATTTGCTTAGTATTAGTCAATTATGTGATAAAGGATATAGAGTTATCTTTGATGAATCAAAGTGTGTTATTGAGAATGCATGTGATGGGAAAGTCTTATTTGTAGGAAATAGACATGTAAATGTCTACACCATTAATATAGATTATGCATCAACAAATGAAAAATGTCTCTCCGCATTGCATGATGATGGTTGGTTGTGGCATAGAAGATTAGGTCATGCAAGCATGGATTTGATTTCAAAAATCGTGAAAAATGATTTAGTAAAAGGTCTTCCAAAAATCAATTTTCAAAAAGATAAAACTTGTGAAGCATGCCAACTTGGAAAACAAATCAAAACTTCTTTCAAAAGCAAGAATCATGTTTCCACCTCAAAACCACTTCAATTGCTTCATATAGATTTATTTGGACCTTCTAGATATGCTAGTTTAAGTGGCAAATTTTATGCATTTGTAATAGTTGATGATTATTCTAGATACACATGGGTATTGTTCTTAGCCAATAAGGATGATGCCATTGATGCATTTCGAATTTTCTTTAAAAAGATTCAAAATGAAAAAGGTTACTCTATCACTTGTATTAGAAGTGATCATGGTGGAGAATTTGAGAATCATGCATTTGAAAATTTTTGTAATGACTTTGGCATTGAACATCAATTTTCATCACTTAGGACTCCACAACAAAATGGAGTAGTAGAGAGAAAGAATAGGTCTATTCAAGAAATGGCTAGGACCATGTTGAATGAAAATTCTTTGCCTAAGTATTTTTGGGCCGAAGCCGTCAACACCGCTTGTTATGTTTTAAACCGGGTGTTGATTAGACCTAATCTCAATAAAACTCCATATGAGCTTTGGAAAGATAGAAAACCCAACATTGGATATTTTAAAGTTTTTGGATGCAAATGCTTTGTTTTGAATACAAAAGATAATCTTGGTAAATTTGATCCAAAATCTGATGTTGATATCTTTCTTGGTTATTCAAATTCAAGCAAAGCTTATAGAGTTTATAATAAAAGAACTTTAGTTGTGGAGGAGTCTATGCATGTTACATTTGATGAGTCTAACCCCTCCTCTACGGAGAAAATTGTTGTTGATGATAATGCAGAAGAAGAACAACAAGAAGAAGCATCAAATGACAACCAAGAAGACGCGCCACATGGAATTCAAGAAGAACATCATGAAGAAACAAATACAGAGCAAAATGAAGGTACTTCACAAACACTCCCCAAAGAGTGGAGGTATGTATCCTCTCACCCTAAGGATGTAATTTTAGGAGATCCCTCACGAGGTGTTACCACTAGATCATCACTTAGAAACACATGTGAGCATGCTGTATTTATTTCTCAAATTGAACCAAAATCCTTTGCGGATGCGGAAAATGATGAATCTTGGATTATGGCAATGCAAGAGGAGTTGAATCAATTTGAGAGAAATAATGTATGGGAGTTAGTTCCTAATCCGGAACATCAATCCATTATAGGTACTAAGTGGGTATTTAGAAACAAAATGGATGAATCCGGTGTGGTTGTAAGAAATAAAGCTAGATTAGTGGCTCAAGGCTACAACCAAGAAGAAGGAATTGATTTTGATGAGACTTTTGCACCTGTAGCAAGATTAGAATCCATTAGGATGTTGTTAGCATATGCATGTCATAAGGATTTTATTTTGTATCAAATGGATGTCAAGAGTGCTTTCTTAAATGGATACATTATGGAGGAAGTTTATGTGAAACAACCTCCTGGTTTTGAAAGTGAAAAATTTCCAGATCATGTGTATAAGTTATCCAAGGCTTTGTATGGTTTAAAACAAGCACCTAGAGCTTGGTATGATAGGCTTAAAAATTTCTTGTTGGATAACGAGTTTTCAATAGGAAAAGCGGACACAACTCTTTTTGTTAAGCATAAGAATCAAAACATACTTATTGTTCAAATATATGTTGATGATATTATTTTTGGTTCTACTAATGAGTTGTTGTGTAAAGATTTTTCATCATGTATGAGTCAAGAGTTTGAAATGAGTATGATGGGAGAGTTGAAGTACTTCCTTGGACTTCAAATTAAACAAAACGAGGAAGGAATTTTCATAAACCAAGCCAAGTACGTGAGAGATCTACTCAAAAGATTTGGCTATGATAATGGAACGGCAAAAAGCACTCCTATGAGCACTACCATCAAGCTAGACAAAGATGAGAAAGGTAAGGAAGTTGACATCAAGACATATCGAGGTATGATCGGATCCTTACTCTATTTGACTGCTAGTAGGCCTGATATTATGTTTAGTGTTTGCTTGTGTGCTAGATTTCAATCATGTCCTAAAGAGTCCCACATGCTTGCTGTCAAACGTATCTTTCGATATTTAATTGGCACTATTAATCTTGGCCTTTGGTATCCTAGAGGAACTCATATTGATTTAACTTGTTATTCGGATGCCGATTTTGCTGGATATAAGGTTGATAGAAAAAGTACTAGTGGAACATGTCACTTCCTAGGTCATTCTCTTGTCTCTTGGTTTAGTAAGAAACAAAACTCGGTTGCGCTTTCAACCACCGAAGCAGAATATATTGCCGCAGGTAGTTGTTGTGCGCAAATTTTATGGATGAAACAAACCCTTAGAGACTATGGCATTAATCTTGATCAAATTCCTATCTTATGTGATAATACTAGTGCTATAAATCTTTCTAAGAATCCTATTCAACATTCTAGGACTAAGCATATAGAAATTAGACATCATTTCCTTAGAGATCATGTTCAAAAAGGAGATGTCGTGATTAAATTTGTTTCCACTGAAAATCAACTTGCGGATATCTTTACAAAACCTCTTTGCGAAGAGCATTTTATAAAGATAAGACATGAGCTTGGAATGATGAATGTTGAATCTTAATTCATGTTTGTTGTATGGCTTGATATGTTTGTTATCATATGGTTTTATCCATCATAAATTAGATAGCTTGATTGGCTTGTAATTTTATGAGTTTGTTTTGCATGCATCAAATGGCTTATTGAAGAGTTTTAAATCTTAAAATGATTTAAAATCAATCAATTCTTAAAGCCGGAAATAAAATGGTGTGTCATACAAGTATAAAAGCTAGCAAAAAAATTCTCTTTTCTTTCTTCCGGAAAAATACTCTTTCCTATTCATCTTTCTCGAAACAAATTCCGGACAACCGGATTAGCCTTGATTGGTCTCTGCCTCATAACCGGCTTACCGGTTCTTTAATCCGGAAAGCCGAATTTGCCTTGGGTTTGTACTGGAACAAAACCGAAAAACCGAATTTTTGAAAATCCCTCGAAACCGGCCTGCCGGATACGGAAACCGGCAAGCCGAATTGCTTCTCTTCCTCTCGGCCTCACTTCCGGATTTCCGGATCCAATATTCGGTAAGCCGTTTTCGGCTTTGTTTTAATCTGTCCCATAACCGGCTTGCCGGTTAGCAAATCCGGCAAGCCGGATTCGTGCACTTCAGAATTTTTCTTCTCTGTCCAATAACCGGCTTGCCGGTTAGCAAATCCGGCAAACCGGATTCGTGCTATTTCAGCACTATTCATCATCATCCTCTTCGTTTCGGTTTTCTTCTTCTTCTCTCTCTAAAAACCGTTTTCATCCTCTCTCTTTCTCACTCCAAATCCCTCCATTTTCTATCATTTTCACTTCAAATTGCATCAAGAAAATCTTTCCCCATCTTCTTTACAACACAAAACCATTCTTAGAAATCATTTTCAACATCCAAATCCTTAGATCACAATTTCAACCTAGATTTTGGCCGAATTTTCTCTCTCTAGATTTCTCACTCTCAAGCCGTTTTTGATCAAATTTGTTTCACCAAATCACTTCCAATCTTCATCATCTTCATTCCATTTGGTGTTTTTATCTTCAAATCCATCAAAATCACCATGTCTAGTTCTAGGCCGGTTCGAAGAAAAGGCAAAGAACCGGCTCAACAAACCACACGACCACGGGAAGCAAGGGTCATCTCAAATCAATCCACCTTTGAGTCCATTCACTTTCAGAACAAGCAACACTTGATCAATCGGTTTCAACAAAGCTTTCGGACTCGTGAGGTACTCAACTCTTTCTTCGTTTTACCGGATGTTATGCATACTCTCAAGATTAGTTATAGAAATATATTTCAATCGTTGGGAGATGTTGGTTGGATTGATACTTTGTTGATTGAGGAGAATGTGTATCCCGACTTGGTGAAAGTGTTTTACTCGAACATGGAAGTTTCCGAGAAGAATAAGACTCGAGTAATCACCACTGTCGGAGGAGTTAAGATTGATTTCGATGTTTCCTTGTTGAACTCTATCCTAGGTTCATCCGATTTTGGTCTAGAAATCTTTGAGCTTAGGAAATCTCCTAAAATTACCGGTTTTACTCATGTTGATGCCGTTCGTAATATTTGTCGGCGTAGTGATCTTTCGGTTGAAGACTGTACCATTCATTTTCGCACTCAGTGTCTTTGTCTTCAAACTCGCATTTTGCTTCGCATCATTCAGTCTATTATACTTCATAGATCCGGTCATCTAGATGAGGTTTCTCATATGGATGTTGCCATGATTGATTGTATTCTTCGATGTCGCCCGGTTAACTTGGGCTATACCATTGTTCGTACCATGTTGAGTATTCCTCCCTTGATTACCCGCTCTCTTCCTTATGGTCACTTCATTACCCGCATACTTAAATTCTTTGAAGTGCCGATTCTAGAACCTTCGTGTAGGACGCCCAAGGGTATCGGAGATGAGGTTATTATTGGGTTAGGCTTTGAGTGGAAGGATGGTACTTGGGTCAAGTGCAGCGACAACAAGTTTACTTTTCTAGCCCCAAGTGATGATCGGCCACTTAATGCCGTGATACCTGCTGATCAGCTTCCAGTTTTCTCACTCTCATTTCGAGGACAGCGTAGACGCCGGGTTTCTTCCACGGATGCTTCAGCACCTAGTGCATCTGCCTCTGCTTCATCACCTCCGCATCCTCCTACCTCTGAAGAGGTCACTCTTCAGCAGCTGATGGATGAAGTACGGACCCTCTCTGTGCGGCAGACTGAGTTTCAGCAGCAGCAGCAGCAGCTCATTCATGGTCAGCGACTTCTTTTTGAGCACTTCGGCATTCCATATCCGTTTCCGCCACCATCACCTCCATCCTCACCACCTGAGTAGTATCTTATGCTTGTACTTGGACACACCTACATTTCATTTGTTGCATTGTGTGTTCTTTTATTGGTTATTATGTTTTTCGGTTTATGCATTTGTTTTTCGGATGTTATGGATTTGTTTTTCATTATGGAGGATTTGTTGTGCCTATTTATATTGGATGTTATGGATTTGATTGATCATTATGGATTATATGGATTCTCTTATGCTTATGGACTTTTTTTTACTAATGAGCTTATGTTGCGATGTTTGATGATTGATATGAGGAGCTTTTATTCTTTTTGATGATGAAGGGGGAGAAATAATGATTTAATGTTATGAAAACATACATACATCTAGGGGGAGTATGCATGTATGCAGGGGGAGTTTTTAAATTATTTTTAAATCATTTTTTAACTTGCATTAATTGAGGGGGAGTTTTTTTCATAACTATATTATTATTTTTTTAATGTGCTTTGTCATCATCAAAAAGGGGGAGATTGTTAGCCTATATGGCTATAAATATTGATTTTGATGATAACAAACCACATGCATTTATTAAGCAAAGATTTATAAATTATGCTTTTATGATGTTATGAAATTTAAGTATTTTCGATTAAATTAAAAGCCTTATTAAAATTTTTGATTGTGTTTTTAATTTAGGAATTGGACTTATTTGAAATTATTTAAATGTTTTTGGGTCATTCTACAATTTCACAAAGTCTGGGCTAAATCATAATTTCAGAAAGTTTTGGGCTTGACAAAGCATTATTTAAAATTGTGATATTAGGACCTATGTGCAAATATTTACAAACTTTCTGGGCCTTACTACAGTTTTATAAAGCTTCGGGGTTAAAACTGAAAATTTGGAAAAATGTCACTGTAGCGAAACTGTAGCAGGTACTGTAGCTATCCGGCTTACCGGATACAAAATCCGGAAAACCGGTTACGAGGCAGCGAGCTTCCATTGCGAATCCGGCTTACCGGATTCCAAATCCGGCAGACCGGATAGGCAAAATTCAAAATTTTGCCTTAACGGTCAGAAAAATTCGGCTTACCGGATCCCAAATCCGGCAGACCGGATTCCCCTAGAAATGTGAGTAACGGCTAGTTTTCGAGCTCAAACTATAAAAACTCCAATCCAACTCATTTTGAAGCTCTCCAACACTCTCCAACACTCTCCAACAAGCAAGAACAAAAAGCACACGTGATATCTTGGGTCTTCAATTTGTAAACAAACAAATCATTAAATCATTCTTTGTTCTTCATCTTTGATTATCTACTCATTGAGTGAGTTTTATTGTAATCTTTATTTCTTCACTTCATTTGTAAGAACTTGAGTGTGTGAGACACTTGGGTGAAGAGATTGAGAGATAATCTCTTCATTGTAAAGGTTTATTGACACCTCGAAGTCAATTGTATTTGTTGAAGTCTTGGAAAGGCTTGGATAGTGAAATCCTCGAGTTTGAATCGCTTGGAGGCGTGGACGTAGGCGGGGATTGCCGAACGACGTAAAAATTCATGTGTTTGTTTTTCTTCTCCTTACTCTTTAATTATTGTGCTTATATTGAACTTATTGCTTTCATTTTTATTAAGACATTAGATTGCTTGTTGTGTGGATTTGTTCGATTAATTTTAAAATTCCAATTCACCCCCCCTCTTGGGTTGCACATTCATATTTCAACCTTGAGTTTGTAAGTCATATGTGTATCAAGACTTGGCCGAAATTCTGCACTCTTCAGATTAAGTTTGTCTAGTATTACTTATTGTTCACTAAAAATAATACTTTTTTTTCCATGAGATGTGAATCAATCAACTTAGCGATAAAAAAATCCTCCACGTGTTTGGAGCTCCATGAAACTCCAAACCAAATTGGGTGAATTTTAAATATTTTTTTAGGAATGGAGAGAAACAATCCCCAAATTCTTAATATGTGGGGTATAGTTTTACACTCTCCACCCCACCCCCATCCCAATCCCTATTATATATGAATTTTTTTAATTTTTCTTCAATAATTTTGTTTTATCAATTACAATGTTGGTTAATAAATTTTCTTTTTCTTTTTACCTACTAGAAATAGGGTTTAACTAAAAGAAAACTATATATTATAATTCTTATTCAACCATAAAACATAGTTACGTTTTTTTTTCTTTTTTAAGGTGTTGCTTTCTTTAAAAAAATTTCAGTTTTAATATCATTTTAAGATATTTTTTCAATCTTTTAGATATTTTTATAAATAATTTAGATACTTTATAATATGGTAATAATTTTATTTAAATCTTTAATTTTTAAATTACTGAAATTATTTATCCATATCTACCGTAAAATAAGTAAATGGGGAATGGGGCAAGGATTGGAAAATTATCCCCTACATGGGATTCCCTGTCCCCACTCTGCTAAATTTATTAAGGGATGGAGTAGGGAATAGAGGCAAATTTTTTAATTAAGTGTGGAATGGGATAGACCTCATCATCCCTACCCCAACCCCACTCGCCACTGCCATCCCTAAATCAAATTTTTTTGCCTTCTGGCTAAGATCAAGGGCAGCATTTATTGGTTAGAGATTTAACGCATTAAATCTTTATTCTAAATAATAAGTATATGAAACCATTTAATTTAAAAATTCTTTAATCAAATCCATCAGACTTATTGAATAACAGCTACATCACTTTGTCCCGATGAAGAGATAGTCTTTACTATTTTAGAACATTGTTCTATAACAATTTACTGTTTATCATGTATATAGGGAGATTACCAATTTCCCATCTATTGTAATTAATATATACCATTTACCCCCTACCGTTTTAAAAATAACCAATAACCCCATGATAATATAAGTTTACAATATTGTTCTTATCTTCAAAAACACTTTTATTTATATTTATTTTAGATTAACTAAATCACATAAATGGAAATTAAAATAAAAAATTAAGTATTAAAAGCCAGAAATATACGTTTTGATATTTTTTAAAAATTAATAATAATTTTTTTGTAATTTTTTATTTTGTAAACATTTTTTATAATAAATGTTTTATTATATTTTAAAATTATTTGTAAAAAGTACAAGAAAATATTTTATTATTTATTTATAATAATTTTTTATTTATCATCTATTTTTCTTATAATAATTTTTTTATCATTTATAATAATGTTCTTATATATTTATATAAGAACATGCTTATAAAATAAAGCAGTACAAGAAAAATATTTTATTATTATTTTTTCACATCAAAATAAATATTTCTTATTTTTAATACTTAATTTTTTTATTTTAGTTTTCCTTACTTAATTTATAATAAATATAAATAAATATGTATTTAAAAATAAGAATAATCTTGTAAAGTTATGCCGTCAGAAGGATTATTGATTATTATAAAAAAAATTATATATATTAATTACAATAAAAAAAATTGATAATCTCTCCCTATATATATAAATAATTATAATTAATTAAAATATATACATAACAAACAATAAATAAGAAATGAGCAATGCTCCTATAGCACGCAAATATTTTCACCGATGTGCCTGCAAGCCTTCCCGCAATAAAAGCTTAAAATCCAATTACAACCGCATGAGATGCGACTGCAACTCTTAGTTAATGTCAAAAACAACCCCTTCTGTCCCGTCCGTGGTTGTTGGGTCTTATTTAATTAGGTTACAGTTTCAAGATATTTTTTGGCTCATAATCATTAAATTCTCTTGCATTAATTAACTCACCGAATCTGCAAGATAACAAGCAACCAGTTCCATATAGAAAAATTAAATAGAATTTATACAACAATTGGTCCCGCAATATTTTCCAAAATTTAAAGGGCAAAAGATACGGGCCCTTCAAAGTAGTTTCATAAAAAAAAATATTTAAACTTCCTCCCATTTGTGAATTTAATCTATTTAAATTGAGATAATGATTTTACCATATTACATTAACTTTTTCTGGAAGAATGAGGTTTAACTGTTTTGACAGTTTATTTTTTTCCCTTTTTTGTTTTCACTTTTCAATTTTAAAATATGTTATCAACAAAACGTAGAAACTGAATTAATATTTTCAAGAATAGAGAACTTATTAATTAGAAATTAGATGATTCATTGTGGATATAATTATTTTTTATGCTTCTTCAACAGACGATAAACGATGTGATTACGGGGATGATCTTCTGTGGCACTCGATTGTACATGCAAGAATCGAGCAAAAGCAGAGAAAACAGTTCACGTTCTACAGCACTTGTATTGCTGAATACAAGAAACACGGGCGGATACAAGTCAGTGAAGGAGATGATAATGGCTGATGCCGAGTCTCCTTGGGGGAGCCAGTACGGGTTCTTGCATGTAGCAGTACCTGACTTAACCAAAGCGGAAGCTTCAAACCCACTTGAATTTGTCCTGAAAGCTCAGAAAATTATCAAGAGAAAAAGAACTCTTTAGCAGTTACCCTCGCTTCTAGGCTTCTGGAGTCTTTGAGGAAACTTACGGGTCCTGAGGTATATTTTATATTTTATATAAGGGTAATTTTTAAAATCTCCCATGAAGTTTTTGTGTATTAATACTCAGATAAAATGTATTAATATAATTATAAATATTTTTTTTTTCATTAATATAAAATATGTATGGCGTTAGTGTAAAAAGATAAACATGTAAATATATATTTAAATTTAAAAAATAATTGAAAGTGAAGCTCGATGTCTGAGAAATCTTGAATGTTACACTTTATTAACCAGATCTTGGAAATAACCAGCAGACAAAAGAAAGCCATCAATGCACTTATCTTTATCTTTCACATAAGTACAAACTCAATACCATAAGCAGACGCCAAACATTCACTTATCTTTCTATTTCACAGAAGCAAAAACCCAATACCATTCCCGATCTTTTTTTCTAAAGCTGTGGAGAAATTAAGATTAAAAAAGATTTTACCTTTAAATTTTGGTGTTGGCTCAAGTCTTCCATAATGGCGCCGCCTGAGAAGAATCCGAAGGTTAGGAAGAAATCCCGAAGGAAGCCGCCTTTGGCGACAAGAAAAAGAAGCGCGCGAAGAAGAGCATCAAGACATACAAGATCTGCATCTTCAAAGTCCTAAACCAAATCTATCCTGATATCGGAATCTCAAAGCAAGGCCATGGGAATCATGAACAGTTCATCAACGATATTTTTGAGAAGCTTGCTTGGGAAGCTTCAAGGCTGGCAAGGTACAAGAAGAAGCCGATGATTATATCTTGGGAAATTCAGACCGTTGTGAGACTGTATTTCCTGGTGAGCTGGCCAAGCACGTTGTTTCTGAGCATACCAAGGCTGTTACTAAGTTTGCTTCTTTCTAAATGAAGTTTGTTGCAGTTGTCAGTGGATTTGGGTGCTATATGATTTGTTTTGTTAGTGATTTGGATTTTTAATTTTACTAGATGAAGACGTTTTTGTTTTCATTTTTTTTTTGGGTGGGTTTTTATGGTTTGTTTGGATGTACTTGAAATTGGGATTTGATCCAGGTGATGTGCATGTTCATTATGTGATAAATTGAAAATGAAATATGATTTCTAAATTGTCTTGTTGGTTTTTTACTGATTTGTGATTTGATATTGTGAAATTTTCTTAAGTGAAATAACTGCGTTTTAGATTTTTTTTTTTTTTAATAGGCGATATCAATTGCTTTACATGCAGGATTATGTTGGTCTATTAAACGTTTTGTGATTTGAGGTAGTCTTATTGTCATTGATTCTCAAAACTTTATTTAATAATTTATTATTTTGGCAAGAAGGGTATTTTTACGTTAAACTACTATTGTTTGAGCCGTTACCTTTCTAACCTTAAAGTTTCCAAACATAAAGTATAATGGGTTCGCCTGCGGTGGATCCATGTATCAGCTAGGCATAAAGTTCTCACGATAGATATATCAGGCAATCATATATAGACGGAATTGGTGTAACAGGCAACAGCAAAGTACATCCACAGTACACTGAAAAACTCAAGCATAACAATCTCAAATTTAATTGGACCACTGGAACCAATGGCTTTGGCTAATCATCCAATTAAGGGTCTCTACTTTATGGCGGTGGGCGTTCCTCAGGTAAACTAATTAACTGAAGGGTTTCTTAATTGTTCTTCGATTGAAGTTATTATTACTTTCTGTCTGAACTTTATATGTCTGCTCTCATATTTACCATGCTTTAATTTTTAATGTGTGTAGAAATTAGAATCTTACAATAACAATGATAAGTTACATGGGAAGGCTGAGGGTTGCTGTGGGAACAGAAAAAGGATTCATGGATCGTCAACGGTTCAAGTCTTGCATGGAAAAGGCTTTTGAGATGATTTTTAAAGCAGCGCATGAACTGCCTTCGTAAATCATAGATAATTAATTAATCAAAGATTATGCAAGGGTCATACAAAAATTACAAAATCATTATCCACAATCATCAATAGTTATACAGATTTGACACAGGATCATTCAAGCTTAGGAGATGACGATTTTTTTAAGCAGAAAATTGT
The DNA here is from genome assembly GCA_018350135.1 of Citrus trifoliata. Classification (NCBI taxonomy): domain Eukaryota; kingdom Viridiplantae; phylum Streptophyta; class Magnoliopsida; order Sapindales; family Rutaceae; genus Citrus; species Citrus trifoliata. The sequence continues at coordinate 11,621,128 of CM031385.1, read as the reverse complement.
TTTCATTTATATATTATTTCGTTGCGTCTTGCTTTTGTATGATTTCTTTTGATAATTTCAAGCAGCTAAGATTCTACTTTTTTTTTTTTTTCAAAGATAGGGAGGTAGATAAAGTTTAAATTAAACTTTTATTCTTATTTTCTAAGGATTCAAACTTGGATAGTTAGCAAAATAAATCAAGCTTTGTGACATAAATTATAATCAACAATTAAAATGTTGTTAAAAGTCATGGCCGGTGCCATGCCATTCAACATAGCCTGCCATTGTTGGTGGTGCCGTGTTGACTTGTTCTATAAAAATTTTAAAAAAGAACCAAAATTTTGGCTATATAAAGAGGGTTTCACACCCTCATTTTTATATTCCATTAAGAGAGAGTAATTTAGTATTTTGAGAGAGAGTTTAAAGAGCTTGAAATTATAAGCTCTTGTTATAGTAATTTGAGAGTTTGAGTGTATTAGGGTTTTGGGAAGTGAGATAAAATAGTACAATACTTTTAACTCTTTTTTACTAGTAAAATATTTCTTTCTGTTTTCACCCGTGGACGTATGCTAAAAACCGAACCACGTAATTTCTAGTATTCTCTTTTGTATTTGTTCTTTATTTTCTTCTAATTTCACTTTAACTGCGTGTCTTCTTCACCCATCAATTTCCTAAAAAATGTTACTTACCAATTAATGTTACCAAATGCATACATTTTTATGTGCAATAAAGCTGAAGAATTTTCCATTTTTTATTGATTGGTTTTTGTGGTAATTAAAGAATGAATAAAAATATGCCGAGGTCTTAAATAAGGAGACTTGGTTAAACGTTCAGTGAGAATAGAACTTTTGTCTATTGTTTTGACTACTTAGGGTCATAATAAATGTTTAATTACTCATGTTTTTCCTAGCACTAAAACCATAACAACAATTTAACTGTTAAAGTGTAAATGTGATAATTTTTTGCATAAAAATTTAATATCTGAGACGACCCCTATAAATAAATTAGTTAGTTTATTTATTAAATGTTCACATATTTATAATGTATTTTTCTATCATGATTTTAACACCAGAGATAAAACAACATATTAAAAATTTATCGACGATCATCAAGTAATAAATACAATTTCTAGGAGGATCTAAGGTTTTTATTCTCCATTAAAAATGTCAGAAAAAGTGAAACGACCCGCCCCGCACTCTCCAGGGCGAGTCTATCTAAATTTGTAAAATCGAAACTATTCTATAAAAATTTCGACAGAATCTCCCTTAAAAATAAATCATATCCAATCCTACACATTACAAAATAACACTCCAAAATAATTCAATATTCAACCACCCTCCATAACCAACTTCTCACATCAACATATCAAATATCAATCAAATCATCCGAATATTAAAATATATCGATTACATAAAATAATAAAATAACACAACTCGCAAAAATCCCAAATATAATAATAATGAAATCTGCGACTCTTAGCACCATCACGTGACCACAAAATCAAACTAACGTTCGTTACTGGGTTGACTGATGTACCTGTAAATCTCCTGTGGGGGGGAAAAATATTATAAAAATAAAAGAGAGGTAAGTATAAAACTCAGTGAGCTCAGTGAGTGGATAGTAGGTGCTGACAATTTAATAAATTTATTTAAAATGATTTAATCTTTCTCAAATCAATTTCCAATTCTCAAATAAATTCTCAATCAATTTATCAAAATATCATAAGAACTTGCGTAAACTCATTTAATTCAAATCAGTTCATTGAAATACTATATTATAGAAATCTGCATAAAATCGACGGAATCATAATACTCATCATATAACATACTGAATATCGAAAATTGTCATCAAACAAGTACCCAGGGGATAATCTGATCATATCCGGACCTCGACAGACGGGCAATGACGCACTATCTGGGTAACGTCACGCCCTAGAGCGACAACAGATAGATGGGGACGATCTCATCTCATATCTCATATCTCATATATCTATACTGTGCATGCATAAGCCCCCAAAAGGCAAAAGTATCCAAACACACGGTCCAAAACCTCTATGTGTGCTCAGACGGCCCCAAAGCCTCTATCTCATCTTATATGTATCTCTTTTCTGTATCTCTTTTCTCATCTCATATTATCTGTTTCTCTGTATCTGGGGGGAAGGGTACTGTCTAATAATTTTAAAAATAACAGATACATAAACATATAATCTCATATGAAATCTCTTTTTCTTTCTATTCAACATATCTCAAATATGTTCAATTCTAATACCATGCTTTTACTCAAGAACGATAATAAAATCATTACTTAAACTCATTCTCAATAATAATAAATATCAACGCATAAATAAAAATTAACTTTATGAAAAATCATTAAATCGAAGCATTAAATACTTATTTATCAAAACAGACTGCATTGTATTATAAAATCAGCATATACTTTGAAAATAAGTTTTGTATATTCCACTCACAGTGATGATATCTAAACTTGGTATCAACAACGTCTGCGGGTTGATTGTCGTTCGCGGATGCGGATCCTCCTAATCACGGGAACACCATAATCATTCTCCGTAAATTATAAAATACACCAATTTAATATAATAAATCTCGAAATGAATATCTATTCACGATAAAGTATTCCCGCATGAGTAAAATTACCAAAATACCCCTACATGCCAAAATTACCAAAATACCCCCAACAACAATATTTTACCGACTTATCCTCAAACTTCGTTATTTTACCAAATTATCCTCATATTCGTCAATTACCAAATTGTCCTCAATTCAAATTACATCAATTAACCACATTGTCCGAAATTACGAAATTACCCTCGGAGCGTAAAATTACCGAAATGCCGTAACGACTTAAATTACCGAATTACCCTCGAAATCACAAATTACATCACTGCCCTCACTCAAAATTACCAAAATGTCCATTAATTCCATGAAATTACAAATTCACCCCCAAAGGTCCATGAATTTACCGAATTGCCCATTGCTGGTCAACGGTGACCAGACTTCAGTCAACGACGACGGGGAGCTTAGGTCTGCTAGTTCCGGCCTCGGTGAGTCCAACGGTGCCGGCGGTGTCCTCCCACGCGCGGCGGCAACGGCAGATCGAAGCTCCAAAAATCTAAAACTTTCCGGTGATCGTTCGACGATTTCACGGCGTCCCCAATGATCTTGGTTGGTCGGAACTTGTTGCTGGAGATGTGAGGAACCAGTTCCAAGTGGTGGTGCATCACAAATCCGGCGGGATCAACGGCAACGAAAACGGATCAAAGCCGCGATTTTCCGAGCTCGATCACCGGCGTTCTGGCCAGTTTCCGGCAACGACGACAGCGGGGATACGTCGGTCGGCTTCCAAGCTTCAGATCGGTACCAAGCACGGCAGGTGAGGTGGCCGGAATTGGGAGAAACCGTCGGGTCACGGTCGCTGGTTACCGGGTCGCGAATCTGGGTCAAACGGGTTAGACTTCTCTCTCTCTCTCTCTCTCTTGTATTCTCTCTCTCAAAAACCAAACCCGTTTCCAGTTAAAACATTCTGCTTCCCCTTTTTTTTTTTAGCTTAATACAAATTAAGCTCAATTCAGACCCGTTACGTAAATAAAATTCGTTCGTCCAAATGTTTAATCACGCTCAATTATTCTCGATAAAATAACGTGACGAATTTAAAAATTAAGAGCGAAGAGGAAAAATAAAATCATACTCTTAATTAAAAAATTCGAAGTGCATATGTTACCAAAAAGAACTTGTCATCAAAGAACATGGATGCCGCAAACAATTTATTGTGATAAGATAATCTTGGTTCTTGGACCATTTGACTTTGTTTTTATGATGTATTATGTATGATAATCATAATATCGGACCTGTCTATGTTACAGATTCTGTAACAAACATCTCCCGTCATCCCACCATCCGATTTTCTTTTGTTTAGTTTCTCACTCCACATCCAACCACATCCAACGGCTGATGCTGCAGTCTGTACCTTACAGAATCTGTAACGTAGTTTTGTCCCATAATATCTTTAAAGTTTGGATCATTATTATTTGTACTTTGTACTTTTTACTTTTATAGATATTTCTAACTAAGAGCATCTTTGGTATTTTTGACACGTAACAAACTATGGTTGGTTGTTCCCTTCCCGATTAGGGGCTTTTTTACTAATATTAGTGTGAAATTCCAAAATAATGAATACTTCCCAAATCGTACTTGGTGTTCCCTCAGATAATTGTCCTTTGGAGTTGTCTAATAGAGCATATGGGTTGGTTGGAGGGTGATTCTCCTCACAATCCTTTGCAGCGGCTGTTTTTGCAGTCTTTTTGGTGCGGTTGAGCTGGCCCAATGGGGGATCTTCTTGTTGGTGTGGCCAAATATTTGTGGAGGCTCTTTCACTACTGTTGTAGTTCCCGTATAACAAGTGACAAGACTCTTGGTGGTGGGACTTTAGTTTCCCTCCAATTAATAGGAGGGTAATTAGGACTTATTTTTCATTACACTTTTGCTTTTGTCACTATATATATCTTCCTAGTTTGCTTAATTTAAGGAAAATTGCACATATATATTTTTTACTTATAACAAATGTATATATATTTTATATTCTCAAGATCATATATAAAGCAAACAGCCTATTTACCTTTTTTTCTTTTAAATTTTTTATATCGAGGTGGTTATTGAGTATTATTAAAATAATAGGAGATTAAGTGGTAGATACTAATTTTAGCAAAGGGAAATTCATATTATTCCATTATTTAATTTCAAATTTGAGAGTAAATTTGAATAAATTACCAATTAAATCCCATTATTATGATCATTAAACTTCAATTAAACTAACAAAAAGTAACCAAATATATTTTTGTAACAAACAGCCAATAAATGTTATTAGACAAATAGCATAAATAAAAAATTTAAAGCTATTTTAAAATAAGGGTAATTATTGTGCTCTGATACCACTTGTGCTATGAAAGCTTCATTTCTTATGGTCTTCATACCACTTGTGCACAAAATATGGAATCAATATGCACTAAATATTTACAGAAAAATAAAGGACACGAGATTTAATATGGTTCGGCAAAAAACCCTACATTCATACATGTAGATAAAAGAGAATAATTGTTTTACTAATAATTAATAGAGTATAAATTTGAGTAATGAAACCATATTTCTAAAAACCTAAGTAAATTCAGTACTTTCACACACTTTTAAAGGAAATAATTTTCTCAAGACACATATTCTCTCACATTTTTATGAATAGTGCAAAACTCAATTGAGCACCCAAGAAAATGCTCTCACAAATTTTTTAAGAGTTCACTTGCAGATAGTCTCTTTCTTTGAACTATCTATGTACTCTCTTAGAGAGCTCTGTACTCTCTCAGAAAGCTCATCTCCATAACTCTCACACTCTACATTTTTGATACACTGAATGAAAGAATTGCCTTCTATTTAACCAAAACGGTTGCATTATTGCACCAAATCTTTTAATTATTTTCAACAATTTGGGCCACCGTTTCTTGAAAAGAGATAATCTCCAAATCACATCCAAAAATGTCAAAGTTTGGCCACCAAAATATTAAATTTGTCAGCAATTGCATGTGGTTCTTTTTTTAACTCTTCGACTATATAATAATGTAAATTTATTCAGCCAGAGAGATTGTCCTTATTAATTCATCATTATTTTTATTTCAAAAATTTTGTTTACCAAATAATCATAAAAAGAATCTGTTGGACAACGTAAAATAAAATAAAATAAAAGAAAAGCTATACCGTAACGACTGTGTTTGTTGGAGATTATCAGTTGGTTGATGAGCAAGACCACAACTCAACTCCCCGATTAATATATGTGAATCATGTGAGTCCTTATGAATCTTTTCTTTTAAGGGGAAAAAACATCTTGAATTGGATTTCAAAATCTTAAAGAAACTTTATGTTTACAGCCTGCTAAAAGCAGCTTCTGGCATAAGGTGATAAGATAAGCTAGCTATCCTTGCTCTGTCTTGTCTTGTCTTCGAGATGAAAATTCACAGAAGCTAATAGCCTGCTGGCCTAATGAGTACTAATAAATTTAGTTTGGTTCAAATGCATTTAATACAAATAATACACACACACACACACACACACACACACATATATATATGTGTGTGTGTGTGTGTATCTACTGGCCTTATGAGTATTAATAAATTTAGTTTGGTTCAAATGCATTTCATACAAATAATACACACACACACACACACACACACACACACATATATATATATATGTGTGTGTGTGTGTGTATCAGATTTCACATGAGAGATGGGCTAATACACATCGGCTTAATACAAGTTGGTATAAAACCCTTAACAAAAGAAGGCTTAAATACTTCAATTCTTGTTGTCCTGAGAGATGGGCGATTCAAATCTTTTGATGATTCTTTACTAAGTAGTATAGAATCGAGTCTTTGTAAAGGTCCTATTTCATTTAATTGCTATCCAAACATTACGATTTCTTTAAAAGACAAAAATATTTTAAAAAGCATGATTTTGCAAATCAAGACCCACAATTATGATATGATTGAAGGATCTATTCATGTAGCCTTAATTTACAAAATTTCGTACAAAGCCATGATTTCTGCGTTTAGTACGCAACATAAATTCCAGTAAAAAAGAGATGAAACTCTTCTTTTGCAGACTGACCTGTCTAAAGCCAATACCGTCATCCCAAAACCAATCCAATGGAAAGATATAAATCTTCCAGACAAGTGGATCCTTGAAGGAGCCACTGCACCAATAATTCCAAAACAACTTGAGCCTAATATAGAGTTGCAAAATGTGACTTAGTATTCCGATGGTAAAGTCAAATTATCCTTTCGGAGATCCACATCATCAAGATTCTCCGATAAAGATTCAAGTTCAAGCATTCCTTCATTAGAAAAGAAATTTTCAAAAATTCCTTCTGTTATAAATCTTTCATACCAACCGATAAGCAACCAACCTAGGTTTTCCACTTCGGATATACCTAGTTCTTCTATACATTCTGTTGACTACACCACTACTGTTCCTCATCCAGTCTACACTAGTAGTCAACATGAACAAAGACATAAAGAGAATGAACCCTCTCCTCCAACTTCTCATACGTTCTCTGCTATCACAGAGAATGTCATTAATGTTATTGAAAAGGATTTTGAACTAGATAAAACTCTCTTGCATAATATTTTTATTCGGATAATAATAAAGAAAAAAGACTTTGGTTTTTCAAACATTTTTTAAATCAAAGAAAAGAAATTCAAGAGATTTATTATGATTTTGTAAATTCACATAAAGTTCATATATTGTTTTTTTATTGGTTCGAGATGTATTCTTCGGATAACAACATTTCTTATCCTTTTAAAGAGTCAAACCCTATTACTATTAGGAAGAAAATCCCTTAATGGAATCTTTCTGATAGCAATAGAACCATAGAGTCTGAACATCCGCCTCTTAGGAGTTTAACCATAAATCATGGTGAACCTCCTATTGAGATTAGAGCCTCACCTTATAAAATCCCTAAACCCAATGATTCTGATGCAAATTTAAGTAGTATTATTCAACAGAATAATTTCTGTAATACTAACTTAAATACGATAGGGAAACAACTGATTAGGATAGAAAACCAATTTCAAAAGTCAACCATAGTTGTTTCCCCTATCAATGCAAAATCGGATTCTGATAAAAAGGTTAAGGAACCTATTTTCAAACCTTTTCAGGTTTCGAAAACTAGTCAAAACCTTGTTCAAGAGTCAAAATCATTACTCCATATACTGTCAACTATGATGGTATATCCTTTAAAGCAAAAACTAAAAAACTTGTTTTCCCTTTTATTGAGAAACCAAAAATAAGAAATTTAAATATTGTCAAAACTTGTTCTGTTTACCAGAACCAAATCAATGCCACTCTTAAATCCAAACAAAATAACCTGTTTGTTTAAAAAAGGATTTAAGTTTACAAAGAATTGAAAGCCAATTACAAAATGATTTTATACAAAGAAAAATCTCTGATTTTAAAGATTTGATTGAAAAAGAAATATGTGTTGATTTACCATATGCTTTTTGGAACAGAAAACAACATTTGGTAGATTTGCCTTACGAAACTTCTTTTGATGAAAGACAAATACCCACTAAAGCTCGTCCAATCCAAATGAATATGGAATTAAAACAACATTGTAAAAATGAAATCAAAGATTTAAAATCAAAAGGGCTAATCGTAAAGTCAAGATCTCCTTGGTCATGCGCCGCCTTTTATGTCAATAAAAATTCCGAAATTGAAAGAGGCACACCAAGACTTGTAATAAATTACAAACCCTTAAATAAAGCATTAAAATGGATTAGGTATCCTATACCTAATAAAAAAGATTTGCTCCAAAAACTGCATTCTTCTTTCATATTTTCAAAATTCGACATGAAATCTAGTTTTTGGCAAATTCAAATTCATCCTAAAGACCGTTATAAAACCGCTTTTACTGTTCCATTCAGACAGTACGAATGGACTGTTATGCCATTTGCTTTAAAAAATGCACCCTCAGAATTTCAAATAATTATGAATGACATTTACAACCCTTATTCTGAGTTTTGCATTGTTTATATTGATGACCTGTTGATTTTTTCTCAAGCAATCGATCAACATTTCAGACATTTAAAGACTTTTTATTTTGCCACTAGAAAAGCTAGTTTAGCAATTTCTAGTTCTAAAGTATCTTTATTCCAAACAAAGATCAGATTCCTAAGTCATAACATTTCTAAAGGAACCATCACTCCTATTGAGGGATCTCTTTTGTTTGCTGATAAATTTCCAGATAAAATTTTAGACAAAACCCAGTTACAAAGATTTTTAGGAAGTTTAAATTATGTTCTTGATTTCTGTCCTAATATCAATAGGATGTCGAAACCCTTGCATGATAGATTAAAAAAGAATCATGTTGCTTTGACAGATGAACATACTAAGGTGGTTAAGCTCATAAAGAATTCTGTAAAATCTATTCCATGTTTATTTCTTGCTAATCCTGCATTACTTAAAATAGTTGAAACCGATGCATCTGACTTAGGTTATGGAGGAATATTAAAGCAAAGAGAAAATGATAAAGAACAAATAGTACAGTATGTTTCTGCACATTGGAATGATTGCCAAAGAAATTACTCTACTATCAAAAAAGAAATTCTTTCTATTATTTTATGCATATCTAAATTCCAAAGTGATTTATTAAATCAAAAATTTGTACTTAGAATAAATTACAAAGCTGCAAAACATGTTTTAGAAAAATATGTTCAAAATATTGCTTCAAAACGGGCAGCAGAAAGTCTTTCTTTAGTTTTATGCATATCTAAATTCCAAAGTGATTTATTAAATCAAAAATTTTTACTTAGAATAAATTGCAAAGCTGCAAAACATGTTTTAGAAAAAAATGTTCAAAATATTGCTTCGAAACGGATTTTTGCACGTTGGCAAGCAAGATTTCATACCCAAGAAAGCCAACTTATTTTACAACGATCCTTCAAAGTAAATTGGTGGTCAAAATTTGACGAACAGACCAAATTAACTGATACCCTCATCATAAATTGGCTTGGTTTCAAAGGCTTCCTACCCACAACCATAAAAGATTCCAAAGCCCAACAAACATTTCTCACCTAGAAATCCAAAGCCTAATCTCTTCTTGCCAGCGCCAAAACTGAAGAAGAATATTTCAAAGTTATGGAGCAGCTCCTCACTTTAAGATCAAAATCTTCATTCGCAGATTCCTTTGATACCAGATGGGAAATAGGATCGAAGGATGGGTGTGTTTTTAGAAGAATTTATAACTTAGATTTAAACAAAGCAAATAAATTTAATTGGTTGCCAAATTTTATACTACAAATCTTTAATAAAAGTAAAATAAATAAATGGATCTGATATGGCTTTTGCTATTGAACGCGGTTGGTCAGATTTTATTAATTTTCAAGTTGGTACGTGGCATCATTCAAGCTGGTCAACGCTGTCATCAGCCTTTTGAACAGATCTTACTTAGAACAGATCGTTATCCTAGCATGACCAAGTCATCAGCCGATATACCAAAATGATTTAATTTACCAAATATGAATTAGATTCGTTAATCAAGCCTAGCAACAACATACATCTATAGGCTCAAACACAATACCAGATCTGGTAACCCAGAAATGGTGCTCTGAAGGAATGAGGGAAGAAGAGAATACAATCAAGGGGAGAGATCCGGTCTTTATGCCTTGGAGGAATGTAGCAGTTGTATGGCAGATCTGATACAGATCAGTCTGCAAAATTGCTTTAAAAGTAAATTGCTTTAAAATTAAATTGCGGAAATATAAACATACATGAAAATTGAAAGCTTTGCTTTAAATTACAAGATTATAACTCTTACATATGCTTTTTCTTGATCCAATGCTTTGAAGTATTATAGAAGGAATGAGAAAATAATCTAAAGACAGGAACTATTTCCATGATGTATTTCGATTTCGGATTCCCAGAGAGAGAGAGAGAGAGAGAGAAAGGAAAACTAGAGAGAGAGAGGAGAAGAGAAATCTAAAAATTCGGATATGAGGAGTCTAAATCTTCCTCCAGATTTAAATACAAAGATTGGGTCTTTATCACTGTAGCGAGTCTGTAGCTTTTCTACTGTAGCGAAACTGTAGCTGCTTCACTGTAGCGAAACTGTAGCTTCTTCACTATAGCGAAACTGTTGCTTTATACATAGAAATACGGTAGCTTTAAAATACAAGAATGTTTATACAAATACAACCCGGGTGAAGAGACATGTGCGCTCTCACTTGTGTCCAGGGGACCACCGAAGGTACAAGAAGAAATACATGGATAAATATGAATACATGGATATGGTTTCTTCATCAAGGCCAAGCTCATGTAGCTTCCTATTCATTCTGCAATACTTTGCAGTATGGCCTTTCTTTCCACATTTATAACATGTGACTTCTTTGTAGTTGAAAGGGGTTTTGGTTTTGGCCTTAAACTCTTTCTTTTTAGAGAAATTGGGCTTCTTATAAGGCGTCGAGGGTTTCTTATAAGAAAGTTCTCTAAAATCACGAAAGGGTTTCCTATGCCTCTTAGATTTGTAATGTTTTTTGTAAGGTTTTGAGGAACACTCACCATTACAATCTTTAGAAGTAGAAGTTTTAAAAGGGTCATAATTGAATTGTTTACAGAAACTGCCTAATTCTTGCTTAGATTTCCTAAGCTCCCATTTAAGTCGTTTCTGTAATTTCATATCTTGACAAATCTTTAAACCTTCCTTGTTGACAAAACTGACTAATTCACCATAGGTGAGTTCGTCATAAGGGATACGGTTGTCATAAAGGGCTTTAATGGAATTTCTAACCTTTTCTCCTAAAAGGGTAGGTAAACCTACAAGGAATTTCTCCTTCCAAGTTGTATGATTTGCATCATCTCTTAAAAAGAGACAGGTAAAGAAGGTGGTTTTGTAGCTTTGGAATTCACTAAGTTTCCTACACCTCAAATTATGTAGTAACTCAGCGTTTTTATCTCTAAGGTGTGAAAGATCACGGGTAATTATCAGAAACCTCCCCTGAGGTTTGACGTATTCTCAATTTGATAGATTGTATTGACGTATTCTCAATCACCTCCCTTGACATTAGAATACCATTTATTTGACCATTTGTTGCTTGATTAAATGACCAAAATACCCCTGAGTTGAAAAAAATGATTTGCATCCAACTAAAAGTAAAATGAGAAATGGAAACGAATTTAGGGGGGAGAGACATTGTGAGTGCTGAAAATGGATTATGGATATAATAATCTACTATTTAAAGTAAAATGAAAAATGTAGCAGTTGTATGGCAGATCTGATACAGATCAGTCTGCAAAATTGCTTTAAAATTAAATTGCTTTAAAAGTAAATTGCTTTAAAATTAAATTGCGGAAATATAAACATACATGAAAATTGAAAGCTTTGCTTTAAATTACAAGATTATAACTCTTACATATGTTTTTTCTTGATCCAATGCTTTGAAGTATTATAGAAGGAATGAGAAAATAATCTAAAGACAGGAAATATTTCCATGATGTCTTTCGATTTCGGATTCCCAGAGAGAAAGAGAAAGGAAAACTAGAGAGAGAGAGAGGAGAAGAGAAATCTAAAAATTCGGATATGAGGAGTCTAAGTCTTCCTCCAGATTTAAATACAAAGATTGAGTCTTTATCACTGTAGCGAGTCTGTAGCTTCTCTACTGTAGCGAAACTGTAGCTGCTTCACTGTAGCAAAACTATAGCTTCTTCACTGTAGCGAAACTATAGCTTCTTCACTGTAGCGAAACTGTTGCTTTATATATAGAAATACGGTAGCTTTGAAATACAAGAATGTTCATACAAATACGACCCGGGTGAAGAGACATGTGCGCTCTCACTTGTGTCCGGGAGACCACCCGAAGGTACAAGAAGAAATACATGGATAAATATGAATACATCGATAAATACTCTTTTTTTTTAATTCAAACAATAATTATTTACAATGCTTTATCGGAGAGAAAATTCCAAAACAATCGTCTTCATTTTCGTCTCCAAGAGAAATAAATGGCTCGTCTTCTTCTTCTTCATCTTCAGAGGAATCTGCGACTGAAGATTTTGATCTTGAAGTGAGGAGCTGCTCAATAACTTTGAAATATTATTCTTCAGTTTTGGCGCTGGCAAGAAGAGATTGGGCTTTGGATTTCTAGGTGAGAAAGGTTTGTTGGGCTTTGGAATCTTTTATGGTTGTGGGTAGGAAGCCTTTGGAACAAAGCCAATTTCTGATGAGGGTATCAATTAATTTGGTCTGTTCGTCAAATTTTGACCACCATTTTACTTTGAAGGTTCGTTGTAAAATAAGTTGGGTTTCTTGGGTATGAAATCTGAAATTTCACATCCATACCCAGGGAAGAAAGAAATTTGTACAGAAACAGAGGAAATGAGAAAATCTTTTTTCTGATGGAGAGGGGTTATAATGGGATTTGAAGAGGTTTAAATAATGAGTGGCATTTGGAGTTAAAATCTGTGGTAATGGACCAAAAAAGTTCCACCATTGTTGAAACCAATTTGGGAGGCTTTGGACGGTTATTTTTTAATTGGAAAAAAATAACCATGAATGAGATTTCTTTGGGTTTTATATGAAAAATGTGTTAAACCAGGCTTGTTGATAATCCCAGTAGGAATAGGTCAAACAGTGTGATAAACGCATTTGAAAATTTAGAGGGAAACTTTTGGGCTTGTGAAGTTGGTCACCCTACTGGTTTGGGCTCAAGACTTTTAGGATAGTGGCCGTGGAGTAAGCCGGCTCGGAATGGGATTCACTGAGAAAGAAATGTTTAAATTTTACAGACTTAGTGGCCTCTAAAATGCTTTGGTAATAAGACTGGGGCTTTGTCAAATCCCATGATTTGAAAAACCAGCCTTTGGGAAAAAACTTTGAAATTGCTTGAAAATGATCAGTGTGGTAAAAACCATATTCCATAGTTAAAATATTTTGAAAATGGGTTTTATCATACCAATCGGAAGTTTTCTTTGAAAGTGTTGGCTTGGAAAGAACAATTTGAGAAGATGAACTTTCACCAGAGAGAACAACATTTTGAGAAGAAGGTTTTGAAATTTCTTTAAAAATAGATTTTTCTTTATCAATGGATTTTTCTTTATCAATATCCTCTTTAGAAGAAATTTGGCTTTGAGGAAAGCTTTGTAAAGCGAGCAGAAGTTCAGGAGATTTAGAAATGGATTTCATCTATTCATTTACCTGTTCATGAGAGGCAAGGGCTTTAGATTGGGCTTCTTGATCTTCTATCATGTCGATCCAGGATTTAATTGGCATGACAGAAGAAAGTAGTTTGTCTTTAGAGGGGGTTGTTTGAGATTCTTTAGGGGTGTTTGGAGGTTCGGTTTCTTTAAGGACAGCTTTACCTTTGTATTTACGCTTTGGCGGCATTATCTGTTTTGGAGAAATTCTCTGGTTAGAATATCAGGAACAGAATTTGTATCACATTTAATAAATTCAATATCGAAAGAAAAAACACTTAAGATTGCTTGCCAACGTGCAAAAATCTGTTTTAAAGCAATATTTTGAACATATTTTTCTAAAACATGTTTTGCAGCTTTGCAATCTATTCTAAGTAAAAATTTTTGATTTAATAAATCACTTTGGAATTTAGATATGCATAAAATAATAGAAAGAATTTCTTTTTTGATAGTAGAGTAATTTCTTTGGCAATCATTCCAATGTACAGAAACATACTATACTATTTGTTCTTTATCATTTTCTCTTTACTTTAATATTCCTCCATAACCTAAGTCAAATGCATCGGTTTCAACTATTTTAGGTAATGTAGGATTAGCAAGAAATAAACATGGAATAGATTTCACAGAATTCTTTATGAGCTTAACCACTTTAATATGTTCATCTGTCCAAGCAACATGATTCTTTTTTAATCTATCATGCAAGGGTTTCGACATCCTATTGATATTAGGACAGAAATCAAGAACATAATTTAAACTTCCTAAAAATCTTTGTAACTGGGTTTCGTCTAAAATTTTATCTGGAAATTTATCAGCAAACAAAAGAGATCGCTCAATAGGAGTGATGGTTCCTTTAGAAATGTTATGACCTAAGAACCTGATCTTTGTTTTGAATAAAGAGACTTTAGAACTAGAAATTGCTAAACCATCTTTTCAAGTGGCAAAATAAAAAGTCTTTAAATGTTTGAAATGTTGATCGATTGTTTGAGAAAAAATCAACAAGTCATCAATATAAACAATGCAAAACTCAGAATAAGGGTTGTAAATGTCATTCATAATTATTTGAAATTCTGAGGGTGTATTTTTTAAACCAAATGGCATAACAGTCTATTCGTACTGTCTGAATAGAACAGTAAAAGGGATTTTATAACGGTCTTTAGGATGAATTTGAATTTGCCAAAAACTAGATTTCATGTCGAATTTTGAAAATATGAAAGCAGAATGCAGTTTTTGAAGCAAATCTTTTTTATTAGGTATATGATACCTAATCCATTTTAATGCTTTATTTAAGGGTGTGAAATTTATTACAAGTCTTGGTGTGCCTCTTTCAATTTCGAAATTTTTATTGACATAAAAGGCGGCGCATGACCAAGGAGATCTTGACTTTACGATTAGCCCTTTTGATTCTAAATCTTTGATTTCGTTTTTACAATGTTGTTCTAATTCCATATTCATTTGGATTGGACGAGCTTTAGTGGGTATTTTTCTTTCATCAAAAGAAGTTTCGTAAGGCAAATCTACCAAATGTTGTTTTCTGTTCCAAAAAATAAATGGTAAATCAGCACATATTTCTTTTTCAATCAAATCTTTAAAATCAGAGATTTTTCTTTGTATAAAATTATTTTGTAATTGGCTTTCAATTCTTTGTAAACTTAAATCCTTTTTTAAACAAAACATGTTATTTTGTTTGGATTTAAGAATGGCATTGATTTGGTTATGGTGAACAGAACAAGCTTTGACAATATTTAAATTTCTTGTTTTCGGTTTCTCAATAAAAGGGAAAACAAGTTTTTTGGTTTTTGCTTTAAAGGATATACCATCATAGTTGACAGTATATGGAGTAATGAGATTTATAAAAGGGGTTCCTAAAATGACAGCATGATGTATGTCATTTGTAAGAAGGAAAGAAGTTTTAAATTCAAAACCATTATTATGTTTTGAAGCATCAACTTTAGATTTGACATTTAATTTTGAATTTTTGGCGGCAGAAAATCTTTCTTTAGTTTTCTCATGAAACCTTCTGGGGACAATATATTCTTTAATACAATTTAAATCGGCACCAGTGTCAAAAAGGACAATGGTGTCAATTTCAGAATCTTTTGAAAAAATCAAAGTGATTTTAATTAAATATTTTCTTGTGGTGATTTGTTTTAAAACAAATAGAATATCATTAGGGACAGATTCAATGTTTTCAAGATTTTGTTCATTATCACCATCGGATTCAACTTCTTTATGAGAGTTATCTTCTAATTGTTTTTGTAAAAGAAGTTGAATAGTTTCAGAATCATTTTTTATTTTTCTTTTAATTCTTTAATCTCCAGTTTGATTTCTTTAATTTCTTTCTGTAGGTCTTGGATATTTGGGATTGTTTTCTTTGTTTTCTTATTACCCAAAATCTCAGTGAGATCATAAGAATTTTTTTTAATAATTGGAACTTTAGAAGTTTCTGCTTTATTAGAATCTAGGGTTTTCAAAAGTTTATCAAGATATTCTTTTTGAAGATTTGGATCAGAAATATGTTTAACAATTTTAAGAAAAGTTTCTTGGTCTTTAATCAAAACATTGATTTTCTTTTAAAAGGAATCTGATTCAGAGTCACTTCCGCTAGATGTAGAGGTTTCTTAATCAATTAACTCATCAACTTGAAGGGGGTCACTATCTCCCGTCATGGAAGACTCAGAATCCGAAGATTCTATAAGTAAAGAGGCAACTTTGGAGAGGGTTTCTTCATCAAGGCCAAGCTCATGTAGCTTCCTATTCATTCTGCAATACTTTGCAGTATGGCCTTTCTTTCCACATTTATAACATGTGGCTTCTTTGTAGTTGAAAGGGGTTTTTGTTTTGGCTTGATTTTTTAAAAGTAAAATAAATAAATGGGTCTGATATGGCTTTTGCTATTGAACGCGGTTGGTCAGATTTTATTAATTTTCAAGTTGGTACGTGGCATCATTCAAGCTGGTCAACGCTGTCATCAGCCTTTTGAACATATCTTACTTAGAACAGATCGTTATCCTAGCATGACCAAGTCATCAGCCGATATACCAAAATGATTTAATTTACCAAATATGAATTAGATTCGTTAATCAAGCCTAGCAACAACATACATCTATAGGCTCAAACACAATACCAGATCTGGTAACCCAGAAATGGTGCTCTGAAGGAATGAGGGAAGAAGAGAATACAACCAAGGGGAGAGATCCGGTCTTTATGCCTTGGAGGAATGTAGCAGTTGTATGGCAGATCTGATATAGATCAGTCTGCAAAATTGCTTTAAAATTAAATTGCTTTAAAAGTAAATTGCTTTAAAATTAAATTGTGGAAATATAAACATACATGAAAATTGAAAGCTTTGCTTTAAATTACAAGATTATAACTCTTACATATGCTTTTTCTTGATCCAATCCTTTGAAGTATTATAGAAGGAATGGGAAAATAATCTAAAGACAGGAAATATTTCCATGATGTCTTTCGATTTCGGATTCCCAGAGAGAGAGAGAGAGAGGAGAAGAGAAATCTAAAAATTCGGATCTGAGGAGTCTAAGTCTTCCTCCAGATTTAAATACAAAGATTGGGTCTTTATCACTGTAGCGAGTCTGTAGCGAAACTGTAGCTGCTTCACTGTAGCGAAACTGTAGCTTCTTCACTATAGCGAAACTGTTGCTTTATACATAGAAATACGGTAGCTTTGAAATACAAGAATGTTTATACAAATACAACCCGGGTGAAGAGACATGTGCGCTCTCACTTGTGTCCAGGGGACCACCCGAAGGTACAAGAAGAAATACATGGATAAATATGAATACATGGATAGGGTTTCTTCATCAAGGCCAAGCTCATGTAGCTTCCTATTCATTCTGCAATACTTTGCAGTATGGCATTTCTTTCCACATTTATAACATGTGACTTCTTTGTAGTTGAAAGGGGTTTTGGTTTTGGCCTTAAACTCTTTCTTTTTAGAGAAATTGAGCTTCTTATAAGGCGTCGAGGGTTTCTTATAAGAAAGTTCTCTAAAATCACGAAAGGGTTTCCTATGCCTCTTAGATTTGTTATGTTTTTTGTAAGGTTTTGAGGAACACTCACCATTACAATCTTTAAAAGTAGAAGTTTTAAAAGGGTCATAATTGAATTGTTTACAGAAACTACCTAATTCTTGCTTAGATTTCCTAAGCTCCCATTTAAGTCGTTTCTGTAATTTCAAATCTTGACAAATCTTTAAACCTTTCTTGTTGACAAAACTGACTAATTCACCATAGGTGAGTTCGTCATAAGGGATACGGTTGTCATAAAAGGCTTTAATGGAATTTCTAACATTTTCTCCTAAAGGGGTAGGTAAACCTGCAAGGAATTTCTCCTTTCAAGTTGTATGATTTGCATCATCTCTTAGAAAGAGATAGGTAAAGAAGGTGGTTTTGTAGCTTTGGAATTCACTAACTTTCCTACACCTCAAATTGTGTAGTAACTCAGCGTTTTTATCTCTAAGGTGTGAAAGATCACGGGTAATTATCATAAACCTCCCCTGAGGTTTGACGTATTCTCAATTTGATAGATTGTATTGACGTATTCTCACTCACCTCCCTTGACATTAGAATACCATTTATTTGACCGTTTGTTGCTTGATTAAATGACCAAAATACCCCTGAGTTGAAAAAATGATTTGCATCCAACTAAAAGTAAAATGAGAAATGGAAACGAATTTAGGGGGGAGAGACATTGTGAGTGCTGAAAATGGATTATGGATATAATAATCTACTATTTAAAGAATAATAAATATGAAATCACAACAATGAATAACATAAACCTACAAAAGCTGCTGAAGTTACATGATAAACATACATTATATGAAAACACAACGGATTAGCAAATATACAATAAAGTAGGAAAAATATTGCTTCTTTGCTGGAAGCGAATGTGGGACTAGTTCACTTTAATGAGGAAGCTATATACGGAGAAATAAAGTCATATTTTTTTTTCTTTTTTTTTCCTAGCTTGGTGTGTTATCAGAGTCTGCCTGCGAAGGAATAGGTGTGATTTCTAGCTTTAAAACTGCAGGGCACACAAATTCAAATTGACAATAGCAGCATTTCCAACGATCTTCCTGAAAACAAGAACGCAACCCAAAAGGGGAGGTGAATTGGGTTTCTAAAAAAAATTCAATTTATTAAAGAAAAATTCAATGCAATTATAAATCAAATTCAAAGCAATAACAATTAAGGTAATCACAATATAAAAAGATAAGGAAAGAGGGATTCAAACACCGAGATTTTTACGTGGTTCGGCCAACCTCGCCTACGTCCACGCCTCCAAGCTTTCCGGGCTTGAGGATTCCACTAAGCAAGCCTCCAAGACTTCAAACGCTTACACTTGACTTCCAAGGTGTCAATAAACCTTTACAACTAGAGATTTTTCCAATCTCTTATCCCAAGTGTATCCCAACACTTACAATCACTCAAAATAAAAGATAACAAATTGTTTTGCCTCTCACAATGTATAAGATTACACAATGATGCTTAATATGTGAATAGATGAAGCAAGAGTGTGTTCTAAGCTCTATGGAGATTGTATTCTCGAATCTTAGCTCAAATGGTAGTGTTGTGATCAACCTTTGTTTGGATTTGAATGAGCTTATTTATAGTAGCAGCTGAAAACTAGCTGTTATAGACTGTCTGCACACTGTCGGATCGCCGTTATCTAGATATCGGATCGCCGTTTGACTGGTCAATATGACCGTTGGGGCTGATTTTCAAATTGTCAGATCGCCGTTATCTAGATGTCGGATCGCCGTTAGTGTCCAGAGACTAATCTTCAATTCTGTTAGATGTCGGCGAGCCGTTAACCAGATGTCGGATCGCCGTTAGTGTCCAGAGGCTGATCTTTCAATTCTGCTCGATGTCGGCGAGCCGTTAAAAAGAAGTCGGATCGCCGTTAGTGTCCAGAGGCTGATCTTTCAATTCTGCTCGATGTCGGCGAGCCGTTATCAAGAAGTCGGATCGCCGTTAGTGTCCAGCGGCTGATCTTTCAATTCTGCTCGATGTCGGTGAGCCGTTTATTGTAAATGTCGGTTCGCCGTTTTCCATAAAAACTGCTACAGTGAGCTATTTTTGCAAGAAAACTGTTTTGACTCCAACTCTTTACTATTCTTTATGAGGCTTGTTTAAAGATAGAGAAAATCATGTTTAACACTTAAAAGATTCACTAAAACTTTAATTATGTTTGTTATCATCAAAATCAATAAAGAATTATTTAAGTTAACAATCTCCCCCTTTTTGATGATGACAAACTTAAAACAAATATTAGAGTAACTTTGCTCCCCCTAAATATGTGCTCCCTTAGTTCAATTTTGAAAGATTTGTTAACTCCTTAACAAAAATTATTTAACAGTTAACCTCAAAAATTTAAAACATGATAGATAGTTTAGCCCCAAAAACAGTTTATGCTATGACAAAAACAATTTATGCCAATTACCAATAAACTTATTTTTCTCTCCCCCTTCATCATCAAAACGAAGGAGACACGATGAAAGACTTATGGTTAAAAAAAAATTTGGCATAATCTCCCCTGAAATGTGAGAAATATCCTCAAGAATACATAGAGTCAAAGCGAAAAGCACTTCCATATAAGTAAACCACCATATCAACCAACTGCCATACCAACAAATTCATACTTCCAGAATAAGCAAGGTAATCAATATAATACCAAAAGCAACCCCAAACATGAATTAACAACATTAAGTATCAAAAACATAAGAACAAAACACATACCACTCAGAACACAAATGATATCATACACAGGCAACAATGAAATGAGAAAATGTCTGTGCGAAAGACATAGGGCAGAGATAGCTAAGATGGAGGCTGTGAGGACGAGCTGCCGGGGTTATATCCAAAGTATCCGAGAATGCGACGCTGGCCTGCAATGAGCTCCATCTGCTGATCTGAAATTTACTCCCGAAAGGTTGCAAAGTCAGATCGAAGCTGCTGCTGCTGCTGGGACAAGGCATCCACTCGGTCTAGAAGCTGCTGGAAGCGGTCCTCAGGAATAGCTGATGCCGCAGGGGGTACAGCAGTCTCGGTAGGCTCGTCATCCTGAGGTGCATCTGCTGCTGGTGCTGCTGGTGAAGCAGGAACTGCTGGTGCTGCTGCTTGGCGAGGAACACGCGGTCTAGCCCCAAGTCGAAAATCAGGCAGCTCATCCTCGGAGTAGACATCATTCAGCATGCGATCATCCTCGGGTGCAATCAGTGTGGCTTCGTTTTTGGAGGACGAGGTCTTTTCCCATTTCCCACGCTTCTTAAAGAATCCGATGGCAGAAATAATATCTCGTCTGAGCTTACGAGTCTCGAGAAAAATAGGCTCGACGATAGGAACATGAAAGTGGTTTAGGATCCTAGTGATGATGCTGCCATAAGGAAGGGATCGATTGGAGACTTTAGGGGTGGACAACATATGGCATAAAATGGTATAGGATAGGCTCACATGACGTCGACGAATAAAAGAGTCTAATAGACCAATATCAAGCCTAGTGACCTCATCAGTGTGACCCTGTCTAGGCGTGACCATGTGCTGAAGAATAATGTGAAGTATTCGAATCTGAAAAGGGAGGAGTTGAGACCTAAAGGACAAGGAACAGATGTCATCGGAAAGATCCCGACGACGACAAATGTTCCGTACACCATCCACATGACGGAAACTACTAAAAGATAATTCTTTCCTAGTGGTGTACAGATCTAATCCTCCATAAGCGATTCCTAGAATACTACATAGAACAGTTTCATCAAGATCAATGCGAATACCTCCTACAGAAGTATGAAGCTCTTTACGACCAGCAGAGGAAAAATCTATGTTAGAATAAAAGACCCGAACAAGATTTTCATAAATAGATTCATCAATACAAAGAGCTTGCTTCCAATGACTAAGCATTTGAGTAATTGAATGACCACAAACAGAAATATCCGAGAACTCCGAAATTGTAAGAGAAAAAGAGGGAGTTATGGGTTTACCCATGAACTTCTCACGAAAACGCTGAGAAGAGATATCATCGGAAAAATGAAGGCTCTCGAAGTCTTGAGGAGGAGACCTGGGTGGACTAGAACGGCGTTGAGCAGTGTGCTTGGTTCGAGTACGTCTTTGTGGTCGTTTTGCCATAAAAAAAATTATGGAAAAGAAGTTAGAGAGATGAGATAGTGATTGTAGGTGAAAAAGAGATTGAAAAGCTTAGAGACCTGATTGAAAAGGAAAGAAATTTGGGTTAATTTGAGCAAGGAAGGCTCGGCTGGTTCTAGGGTTTCAAAAATGGAATAATTCAGGTTTAGATGAAAGAGATGGATTTGAATCGGTTAAAAGGTTCTATAGAAGATAAAAATGGTTTGTAATGCTTCAATTTGATGAAAAATAACAAGAAAAATGATGGATTTGAGAGTGGAGAACTTATGCAGTCGCGGGCTGAAGATAGAAAGAATAAAAGGAGAAGCCGAAATGAGGAGGAAGACAAAGAACTGTTCAATTTACGCGTGATAACGGAGAGCCGTTATAAATAAAACGGCGAGCCAACAGAGTCCAGAGAGCCCTCAAAACAAATTAAAGAAAACGGCGAGCCGATAAGGTCCAGTGAGTCCACACAAAAAATTGTATCAGGACGGCGAGCCGATAGTCAGTTATCGGCGAACCGATAGCTTCCAGAAAGCGTTCCATTGTTTCTGCTCAAAACGGTTAGCCGTTTAATGAAATAACGGCAATCCGTTTTCTACAACTAATGATTTCGCACATGTATTTTGATATTTGGCTACTTCTTAATACATTTCAAGATCATTTTATTTGATCCAAAATGATTTGAGTGCCAGTTCAATGCATAATTCATAAACATATATATATATATATATATATATATATATATATGTATTGCAACACATAATTCATACATTTTCAAGTATACATACATATTACATGTACATTATGATGGAACATTCCATAGATCAGTCAATAACAATAGACTTAATAGCATGAATGAAGATGTTAATATGAAAATTTCATCATCCCAAGTTCATGCCGAATTTTGGAAAATTGTTCTTCGCAAAGAGGTTTTGTAAAAATATCGGCAAGTTGTTTTTCCGTAGAAATAAACTCTAATGCAATATCTCTCTTTTGAACATGATCTCTCAAGAAGTGATGTCTTATTTCGATATGCTTGGTTCTTGAGTGTTGAATGGGATTCTTTGAAAGATTTATAGCATTAGTATTATCACACTTAATAGGAATTTGGTTAAGATTAATACCATAATCTCTAAGTGTTTGTTTCATCCAAAGTGCTTGTGCACAACAACTTCCGGCAGCTATATATTCAGCCTCGGTAGTTGAGAGTGCGACAAAATTTTGTTTCTTGCTAAACCATGAAACAAGAGAGTGTCCTAGAAAATAGCAAGTACCACTAGTGCTCTTCCTATCCACTTTATAACCGGCAAAGTCCGCATCCGAAAAACATGTTAAGTCTATATGAGTTCCCCTAGGATACCAAAGGCCAATATCTATGGTTCCACTCAAATAACGGAAAATCCTCTTGACAGCAAGCAAATGAGATTCCTTGGGACAAGACTGAAATCTTGCACACAAACATACACTAAACATGATATCTGGTCTACTTGCAGTCAAATAAAGTAGGGATCCGATCATACCTCGATACATTTTGATATCCACTTCTTTGCCTTTTTCATCTTTGTCCAGCTTTGTTGTTGTGCTCATTGGTGTGTCTTTGGTCTTCGAGTCATCAATGCCGAATCGTTTGAGTAGATCTTTTACGTATTTGGAATGATTTATAAAGATTCCTTCCTTGTTTTGTTTGATTTGAAGTCCAAGGAAGTATTTCAACTCTCCCATCATACTCATCTCAAATTCTTTACTCATACACGATGAAAATTCTCTACACAACAATTCATTAGTAGAACCAAAAATGATATCATCAACATAGATTTGAACAATAAGTATGTCTTGGTTCTTATGCTTAACAAATAGTGTAGTATCCGCTTTAACCATTGAGAAGTCATTTTCCAACAGAAAATTCCTAAGTCTATCATACCATGCCCTAGGTGCTTGTTTTAACCCATACAAGGCTTTAAGCAACTTATAAACATGATTTGGAAATTTTTCATTTTCAAAACCAGGGGGTTGTTTTACATATACTTCTTCCATAATATACCCATTTAGGAAAGCACTCTTCACATCCATTTGAAATAAAATAAAATCTTTATGACATGCATATGCTAACAACATCCTAATGGATTCTAACCTTGCTACAGGAGCAAAGGTTTCATCAAAATCAATTCCTTCTTCTTGGTTGTAACCTTGAGCCACTAATCTAGCTTTATTTCTTACAACTACACCGAATTCATCCATCTTATTTCTAAACACCCATTTAGTACCTATTATAGATTGATGTACTGGTTTAGGAACTAATTCCCACACATTGTTTCTTTCAAATTGATTTAACTCCTCTTGCATTGCCATAATCCAAGATTCATCATTTTCTGCATCCTCAAAGGATTTTGGTTCAATTTGAGAGATGAATGCATTATGCTCACAAGTATTTCTAAGTGATGATCTAGTTGTAATACCTTGTGAGGGATCTCCTAAAATTATATCTTTAGGGTGAGAAGAGACATACCTCCACTCATTGGGGAGTGTTTGAGAAGTACCTTCATTTTGCTCCACATTTAGTTCTTCATGATGTTCCTCTTGAATTTCATGTGGTGCATCCTCTTGATTGTCATTTGATGC
Organism: Citrus trifoliata; assembly: GCA_018350135.1. Taxonomy (NCBI): domain Eukaryota; kingdom Viridiplantae; phylum Streptophyta; class Magnoliopsida; order Sapindales; family Rutaceae; genus Citrus; species Citrus trifoliata. The sequence continues at coordinate 11,596,645 of CM031385.1, read as the reverse complement.
TTCTTCATCTTGTTCTTCTTCTCCTGCATCATCATCAATAACGACTTTCTCCGTAGAGGAGGGGTTAGACTCATCAAATGTGACATGCATAGATTCCTCTACAACTAAAGTTCTTTTGTTATAGACTCTATAAGCTTTGCTTGAATTTGAATAACCAAGAAAAATACCAACATCGGATTTTGGATCAAATTTACCAAGATGATCTTTTGTGTTCAAAACAAAACATTTGCATCCAAAAACTTTAAAATAGCCAATGTTGGGTTTTCTATCTTTCCACAGCTCATATGGAGTTTTATTAAGATTAGGTCTGATCAACACCCGATTTAAAACATAACAAGCGGTGTTGACGGCTTCGGCCCAAAAATATTTTGGTAATGCATTTTCATTTAACATGGTCCTAGCCATTTCTTGAATAGACCTATTCTTTCTCTCAACAACTCCATTTTGTTGTGGAGTTCTTGGTGATGAAAATTGATGCTCAATGCCTAGATTATTGCAAAAACTCTCAAATGCATGATTTTCAAATTCTCCTCCATGATCACTCCTAATGCATACAATACCATGTCCTTTTTCATTTTGTAATTTCTTACAAAGCACTTTAAAGGCATCAAGAGTATCATCCTTATTGGCTAAGAATAATACCCATGTATATCTAGAATAATCATCCACTATCACAAAAGCGTAATATTTGCCATTTAGACTTGCATACCTAGATGGCCCAAAAAGATCTATGTGAAGAAGTTCAAGTGGTTTTGAAGTGGAAATATGGTTTTTATTTTTGAAAGAAGTTTTAATTTGTTTTCCAAATTGACAAGCTTCACAAATCTTATTCTTTTGAAAACCAATTTTCGGAAGACCTTTAACTAAATCATCTTTCGAAATTTTTGAAATCAAATCCATACTTGCATGTCCTAACCTTCTATGCCACAACCAACAATCATCATGCAATGCCGAGAAATATTTATCAAGAGTGGATGCATATTCTATGTCAATGATATAAACATTACCACATCTATTCCCGACAAATAAGGTTTTGCCATCACATGAGTTCACAATAACACAACTAAATTTATCAAAGATGGCTTTGTAACCTTTGTCACATAATTGACTAATGCTGATTAAGTTGTGCTTCAAATTTTCAACCAAACAAACATTCTCAATTAGAGTTGAAGAGATTTTACCAACATTTCCAATTCCAAGAATTTTTCCTTTTGAGTTGTCTCCAAAAGATACGTCTCCACCATTTTCAATTTTGGTGAAGCTTGAGAACCATGCATAGTTTCCGGTCATGTGCCTTGAACAACCGCTGTCCAAGTACCATTTATTTTTCTTCTTCTTTAAATCCTACAAAAACAAAACATCTTAAGTTTTAGGTACCCAAAGCTTTTTGGGTCCTTGGGAGTTAGCAACGGTTCCTTTTGGAACCCAAATGCATTTGACACCATAATATGCATTCCTTTTCACAGGACATCTATATTTCATGTGACCATTTGATTACAATAATGACATACAACCTTATGATCATTGGTGGAGGTAGCTTTAACAAAATAGTTCTTATAATACTTTTGCTTCAAATTAGGCTTATATCCAAGCCCTCCTTTATCAAAAACACATTTTTGTGAGTTAAGCATATTGTCCAACATTTTTTGTCCATTTGTAAATTTCAAAACGATTTCATTCAATTCATTACTCTTTTTCTTAAGCAATTCGTTCTCATTTTTCAACTCATCTATGTGTGATTTCAAATGCTCATGTAGGATACTAGGTTTCTCATTTGATAGTGCAATTTCATCATGCAATGTTTTGTTTCCTACTTCTAGGCATACAATTCTTGCATTTAGAGATTCATTTTCATTTTTAAGCTTTGCCATTTCCTTTTTAAGACATACATTCTTTTTACCAATTTTCATCAACTCAATATGCAAATCTTGAAAAGCATCATACAATTCCTCATAGGTAGGATCACTTACCTCATTGAGATCATCATCATCTCCTATTGCCATGAGTGCTAGGTTTGATACTTCTTGCGATCCTTCTTAATCATTTGACTCTTCCTCACTATCATCCCAAGTTGCAACCATTGCTTTCTTCTTGAGTTTGTTGATAAGTGGGCACTCCGATCTTATATGTCCAGGCTTCTTGCATTCATAGCAAGTGATTCCCTCCTTTTTCTCCCTATGATTCTTGAAGTTTCTGAAATTTCTTCGTTCTCCGGTTTTCTTGAAGAATTTTCTGAATCTCCTTGCTAGCATGGCTAGCTCTTCATCATCCGGTTCACTCTCCCCATCACTCTCATATTTTGAAGCTTTGAGAGCAATGCTTTTCTTCTTTTCCTCATGTCCTTTTTCTGCAGCTAAATCCTCTTCATACGAAATAAGAGAACCAATTAGATCATCAAGAGGTAATGTATTTAAATCTTTGGCCTCTTCAATGGCTGTTCTTTTAGGTCTCCATTCTTTTGGAAGAGACCTAATGATTTTCTTAACTTTCTCACTGTTTGAGAAGGTTTTTCCTAAGGCACTTAGGGTGTTTACTATGTCCGTGAATCTAGTGTACATAGAATACACATTTTCATTTTGTTCCATTTGGAACAATTCATATTGACGCGTGTATCTACTGATTTTAGACTCTTTCACTTGATTTGTCCCTTCATAGACAACTTCAAGTTTATTCCATATCTCTTGTGCACTTTCACAACTAGATACTCTATGGAATTCTTTCTTATCAAGGGCACAAAACAAAGCATTCATAGCCTTGGAGTTTAGGGACATCTTTCTCTTTTTTAACTCACTCCATTGACTTGATGGTTTAGGAATATCATCTCTTACTTCATCTTTGAACGTAGGCATGAATGGACAATCACAAACAACTTCCCAAATTTCATAATCTAAGGCTTGCAAATAGATTCTCATTCTAGTTTTCCAATAAGCATAGTCATTACCATCGAAAAATGGTGGTCTAATTGTGGATTGCCCTTCTCTAAAGGTTGAGTCATTTAGGGTTGCCATGGATCTTTTACTCTAAACGATTAAGTCTTAACAAGAGAACGAAGCTCTGATACCAATTGAAAACAAGAACGCAACCCAAAAGGGGGGGTGAATTGGGTTTCTAAAAAAAATTCAATTTATTAAAGAAAAATTCAATGCAATTATAAATCAAATTCAAAGCAATAACAATTAAGGTAATCACAATATAAAAAGATAAGGAAAGAGGGATTCAAACACCGAGATTTTTACGTGGTTCAGGCCAACCTCGCCTACGTCCACGCCTCCAAGCTTTCCGGGCTTGAGGATTCCACTAAGCAAGCCTCCAAGACTTCAAACGCTTACACTTGACTTCCAAGGTGTCAATAAACCTTTACAACTAGAGATTTTTCCAATCTCTTATCCCAAGTGTATCCCAACACTTACAATCACTCAAAATAAAAGATAACAAATTGTTTTGCCTCTCACAATGTATAAGATTACACAATGATGCTTAATATGTGAATAGATGAAGCAAGAGTGTGTTCTAAGCTCTATGGAGATTGTATTCTCGAATCTTAGCTCAAATGGTAGTGTTGTGATCAACCTTTGTTTGGATTTGAATGAGCTTATTTATAGTAGCAGCTGAAAACTAGCTGTTATAGACTGTCTGCACACTGTCGGATCGCTGTTATCTAGATATCGGATCGCTGTTTGACTGGTCAATATGACCGTTGGGGCTGATTTTCAAATTGTCAGATCGCCGTTATCTAGATGTCGGATCGCCGTTAGTGTCCAGAGACTAATCTTCAATTCTGTTAGATGTCGGCGAGCCGTTAACCAGATGTCGGATCGCCGTTAGTGTCCAGAGGCTGATCTTTCAATTCTGCTCGATGTCGGCGAGCCGTTAAAAAGAAGTCGGATCGCCGTTAGTGTCCAGAGGCTGATCTTTCAATTCTGCTCGATGTCGGCGAGCCGTTATCAAGAAGTCGGATCGCCGTTAGTGTCCAGCGGCTGATCTTTCAATTCTGCTCGATGTCGGTGAGCCGTTTATTGTAAATGTCGGTTCGCCGTTTTCCATAAAAACTGCTACAGTGAGCTATTTTTGCAAGAAAACTGTTTTGACTCCAACTCTTTACTATTCTTTATGAGGCTTGTTTAAAGATAGAGAAAATCATGTTTAACACTTAAAAGATTCACTAAAACTTTAATTATGTTTGTTATCATCAAAATCAATAAAGAATTATTTAAGTTAACACTTCCACTGGAGTGAAACTGGCCTCTTGCTCAACCTTCCAGAGTTCAAGACAAACTTTAATTTGGCTCTTGAACAAATCATAATCGTATGCAAATTTTTCTTCTCCGAGCAGTGACTGATCTTTTTGAAACTTATATCTGCTTCAAAGCACCCAAATAAATTATTGAAGAAAAAAATGGTACAAGCTTGAACGCATTTTATATAATGCAATAATCCCAGTATTTATGAGACGCGCGCACACACACACACACACAAACTATCATTTTTATGGAGCGGCTAGCATGTTGATAAAAAAATAGGTAAGAAAATCAACAGCATAAGCAGATTGTGATTCATTAGAAAATAAATCATTAATCGCAATCACACCGAAAAAAAACCCATCCAAATGTACATACCTTGCATTTCTTTTAGTCCACTAATATTGGATTTCTATCAGTTTCTTTCATAGGCATCTGGATTTCATCAATCACTCCCAGCATCCATACAGCTTCTATAAAGCCTAGTCTGATGTTATAAGCAACTATAGACCCATCAGCAAGAAAAGTATTATTAGAAATTAATAATTCACTTCCTCTAATAAGAGTTGTGTTGCATTTTCAACCAGATTCAGTCATCCTGGTGTTGGTGTCTTCGGGTTTGTTGTCATGGTCTCCCGATCGTGGCATCATTTTTCTATTAAAGATTGCAGAGATAGAGAAAAGGAAAGGGTTGTTGTTCTTGGCAGCTTTGGTTTGAATTTCAGCCGTGCAAGGAGATGCCCGTTTATTACCCATTGGATAATAACAAAATTCGTACCAATTCCAGAACCCAATGTGATATTTTTAAGATTATTTGAATTTTTTATTATTAACATGTTCTATTACTATCTTGCCCTAACTAGCCTAAATTATACTAAACGTTATACTAACGTCAGGGGAGGTGACTGAGAATACGCGGATACAATCTATCAAATTGAGAATATGCCAAACCTCAGGGGAGGTTTCTGATAATTACCCGAAAATGCAGGGAAATAGTCAAAATCAGGGTAGCAACTGCATCCTGAATTGGACTATTGAACTCATCAAGAATGGGGGTTCTATCCTCATCAACTTGGATAGAATTTAGGATATCTAATTGTTGCTGTTTGGTGAGAAGATGATCT